>OX596289.1:18453142-19053142 GCA_951394225.1 Harpalus rufipes
TTGTGTTTGTATTATTACCAAGTAAGGTCCATTGCTGTCGTCCTTGTACATTCTTGTTCGTTTAGAGCAGTTTGGGTTTGTGCTTATATCTGGGGTATATTGTGTTGGTTTATTTGTGACATTTGTGGTTTCTGTTGATTTATTTGGTTTTTTATTTTCGGGTGACTCTGTAGGTTTCGATCTTCTTTTTAAGGTCATTCTACCTTCTTTAGTGTTCTGTATCATCCATTCTGTTCCGTGTTCACCATCACTAGCTGAAGACATTTTTTTTTTATGCACTTTTGTTGATAAAACTGTATAGTATTAGGTAATCACTAAATTTATATATTTAATTTGGTTCGGTAACACTAGTCTACGTAACCACTGTTAGCGCTCGGTATATACGTCCGTTCACTTTGAGTGCCGATGTAAGACTGTGAATTATAGTTACTTTCATTATATTTACAGGTAAATCGCTTTCATATAATGTTTCACTTACTAATATTCGTTCTTTAAAACCCAATAAAGATCCAATACAATTTTTTTGTGTAAAATCAATAGTAACACTACTTATGAGTTTACATTTTAACGTATTATTATTTGCTTTTAAACTTATAAAAAAAAATTCATTATTTTTTCTTTTATTATTTTATTAGTATAAAACTTGTTATTAGAAACATACGTTGGATCACATAATTCTTTTTTTAAAAAAGCTTCTATGTCTTCAATCTCATATGATCCTACTGGTATTGTAATTATTTGAAGTTCTTTATTTTTACTATTTTTATCTTGATAATAAAATTTATTATTAGTTGTATCGATATTTGGAATTGACATATACCTATCCTTGAAAATTAATGAAACCTAATTCATATTCACTATTTTCTAAATCAATTGCAGGAAAATAATCTACACTTATTGCAGTACTATTACTAACAAGTGATATTGTCATCGAATCCATGATCTAACTAAATTAAATAACAGTTATTTTGCGTATTTATTTAAAAAAATTAAACATAAATGACCACAATTATAGGAATTAAAATTTTGATAACGTTTATAATTATACGTAATTTTATTAGCTTCTTTTAAATAATTTATTCAGTCTTGTCCGAGCCATCATAGAGAACGGACGTTTATCAATTGCTCCCACTTGCAACTCACAAAACGTAGTATTACGTAGAACCCTAACTGATAATAACATAACATAACAGTTTATTGTATATAAGATTCATACATCTTTTCAACAGTGGTTGGTTACAAAAATATTACAGATTCCCCTTAGTAGCATTTATATATGATAATAGGTATTATTCCTTAATAACAACAATAATAATGACAACATCAAAATGACAACATCGATATTTATAATAATATCAACAATATTAAAAATACCAATAGTAAATAATAAATTTTATTTTATTTTTAATAATATATTTCCATGTACAAATAACATATTTCTTTAAAGAGACATTAACTTATTTAAGAGTAGTAGCTATAACGAAAACCGGTAAAATAGTCAATAGTAAGTAATAAAAAAAATTGCAGTTGTAGTATTATACATACTTTAAAGTTTATTATTCATTCAGACAAAAGGAACGCAATTTCAAGGAACTCATAGTATAGTAGAATATTGAATTTATCTTAGATTGTTCGACTCTGTTCCAGAGTAAATAATAGTTTGACTCATTTATAGTTAAATTATTGTCTAACAGTGGCATTATATATTTTTTACAATAAGGTTCGTAAATCGGACAACGGTAGAAAAAGTGATAGAGATCATCTTTTTCTTGTAGGTTACATATCGTACAATTACACAACGGGTTGAGCTTGTATTTAGTTTTATTTATATTTAATGTTATTATATATTTTGATGACATTCTTAATTGAGCTATGAGTTGAACTTTACACATTTCAAAATTATTATTTAAATAACTTTCCAAATCATAGTCACTCTTAATAATTTTGTAAAAATTATTGTAATTTGAACCTGTTGTTTTATTTTTATCTGATATAATTAAATTATCTTCAAATTTGTCAAGTATATTTTTTGTGTCATTTTTGGTAATGAAATGGTTCGTCCAAAGCTCACCGAAACCAAGTGACACAAGGATTTCTTTCAATTGAGAAGCCCAATTATAAACTGATTTATTTGATTCTGATCTATCGAGAACTAGAAGGCGATTAAAAAGTAATTTTGGAATTCTGTGGTCTTCCATTATATATAATTTGTGCCACCAGTTAAGTGCTCTTTTGAGAACGTCGGTTTCTATATGCTTTACCCCGGTTTCCATTCTAAGGAAGAAGCCTGGTGTTGATTTCTGACAACGTAATAAATGTCGCAGATATCTTGCTTGAGTCTTTTCTAATTCCTTAAAATACCTGAGGCCCCAGATTTCCGCACCGAAAAGTCCTGTTGCCAATATAATTGCGTTATATAAATAGTTCTTTTCAGTCCAGTTTTTAGATTTTGTTACTGACAACAATGTACTAACTTTTTGTATCGCTAAGTTTGCTTTTACGTTATTGTGTTTGGTAGCTTCATAAAACATACCAGAACTATTAAATTTGATACCCAGATACGTATAATTTTTTACTACTTCAACTATTTGATTATTATACTTTAAATCGCGTGTTAATTTTTTTGGTCGACCTCTATAAACTCTTAAAAATTTTGTTTTATCGATATTAACTAATAACTTATTTTTAAGACAATATTCTGATAGTATATTTAATTTAATTTGGTCATCTGTTTCGGAGTGCCCCAATAAAACGATATCATCAGCATACGCCAAGAGTATTACATCATTTATGCCGTCAATATTGATACCTCTTACCCCTTTATTTCTAAAAAAGTATTCAATATTGTTTAGAAATACAGAAAATAGCAGTGGGCTTAAACTTTCACCTTGTAAAACTCCAGTTGTAAGCTCAATAGATTTAATTGTTTCATTATTATCTATAACTGCTATTTGTCCTTTACTATATAGATTCTGAATGATTCTAATAATTTTTGAGCTGATCCCATTGGAGTATAATTTCTGCCACAGTAGACTATGATCAAGTGAATCAAAAGCAGATTTAAAATCAACAAAAATAGCAAAGACCTGATTACCCTTTAACCTCAACTGGAGGTTTACAAGTGTGGACAAAGAAAAAATATTATCAGTAGTACCCCTGTTTCTTCTAAAACCGGACTGAAATTCGTTAAGAATTTTGTTATCTTCTAACCACGCAAGCATTCTTTTGTTTAATATTTGTGTAAATATTTTAGTAATACAATTAACTAGAGCGATACTCCTATAACAGGTTGGTTCCTCAGGATTACCTTTTTTAAACAACATTTTTAATTTAATTTTACCCCAAGTTTCTGGTATGACCTCTTGCTCAAAGATTTCATTAAAGAGATTTTGTAAATAGTGTAACCAATTATCAGTAAGACATTTATAAAAATCATTATTAACATCATCAATACCAGATGCTTTTTCTGGCTTAGAATGGTTTATACAATCAATGATTTCCTCTATAGTTATTTCAGTATCCAACGTAGGATGTGTACAATCTTGGAAGGGTAAATATGAGCAATTTGTTTTGAAGTAAAAAGTTCTGAAAAACGTTTCCCATTCATTTAAGGTTATATCATTACTTGTAATACGTCTACGGCTGTATTTATTTATTATTTTCCAAAATTGTACATTATCTTTGGTATTTGAAATTTGTTCAGTTATTTGTTTATCGTATTCAATTTTACATTGTTTGACATATTTTCTATAATTTTTCTTTGCATTAATAAAATTCTCACGATTTTCTGCACTACCACTTTTTCTAAATATCCTGAGATATTTATTTGCAGTCATTTTTAGGGTTTTACAATTATTATCAAACCAGGGTTTCTCCTGAAATGCAACTTGAGTACCACATTTTTTAACAGTCAACATTCCCGTTTTACAAGCTGCTTCCTTGATAGCACCAATTAAGTTATTGTTAAGATCATTTACATTTGAGCTGACAAAGTAAATTCTATTTGAATTTTGTAAGTTAAGTTTAAAGTAATCTTGTTGTTCATAAATGAATTTAAAAGATGTTTTAAATTTTGTAAAATTTGTATCTGATTTGATAATTGCTACATTTGTTTGAACATTTAACGTGGCACAAATCATACTATGACCGGTTAAATTTAGTGTCGGTATAACTTCTAGTTTTTTTATTATATTTAATATTTGCATGTTTCCCCATACTAAATCTATAAGACTACTCCCTAAATGATTAACAAAAGTACATTTACCTTCATAATCGCCTCTAGTTCTACCGTTTAGTACATTGAAACCAGTATCTTCCATTCCCGTAACGAAAAGTATACCTCTATTATTTATGTCTTCTCTTTCAGTGTTTCTGTGTTTACTGATATTTGAGTTATCTAGTATGTTTTCTTCAATTTGATTGAGATTTCCAATTTTTGAGTTGTAATCACCAACTATTATAATGTTATAATCATGAAATCGCTCGTGCACTTCTTCCAGGGTTTCGGTAAGCATTTGGACGCAAATTTTATCATCCAAACTAGGTTTCAAATATACAATGCCTAAAACAAATTTCTGATTATTGTTTAAGAGTTCGAGTATTAACCAAAAAGCAGTTTTCTCTATAATATTAATTATATTAAATGTGTTATTTTTAATCAAGCAAGCTATACCGCCTGAAGGGCGACCACGCTCTAGTTCTCGTGTTGCTATACTTGTATAAACTTTAAATTTAGGTGATAAAAAATAATGTGGTAAAGTTAGGTTATCTTCCATGCTCATAGTTTCAACGAAACACAAAATGTCAATTTTAATTAAATTGTTTACTTCAGCTAAATCTAAATAAAATAAATTATTTATACCACTCACATTCCAAAACAATATTTCTAAATTTTTATCATGCATTTGACTAATTTTATGAACTAGTTTATTATTATCATTATAGCTACTCCTCTTTTTTGGACTTTTTTCTTGCTGTATCCCTGGGTTCACAACAGTAGTGTCGGTTGCCTGTTGTTGGAGTTGTAGATTTTTGTCCTGTGTTAAGGGTCCGTTGCTTGAATCGGTTGACTGTCTAAAAAATTCTCTTCCCCTGATAAATTTTCTTCGTCGATTTTCGAGGTTGTGGCATCGGCAAGTTTGAAATTTTTGTTTGTTTGTTGTATTCCCGATGGCGATTCACTTGATGAGTTTCTTAGCCTCTTATTATTTTTTTTTCGTTTTTGTCGGTCTGTGTAAGACAGATGTTCGTTGATATATATTCCTGTACCTTTCAGCATTGTCTTATTTTTATATATTTTGTTCCTGATTTTGACTGAAATCAGATTAACAAGCACTGGTCTTGTGTCATTAACACTGTTTCCAATGCGAAAGACTTTTTCTATAGCATTTTCATCTATACTTAACCCTAGTTTTTTCTGGAACAGCTCAATTATGGTTTCTTCTAATTCGTCTGTACTCTTCTCAATGTCTTTCAGACCAATTATTATTAAATTCTTCTCCTTAATAATTTTCTGTAGCTAACTATTTTCTTGCTTCATTTTAGTTATTGCATTTGCCATTGTTTTGATTTGTACATCGTGGTTACTTACAGTGGTTTTTAGAGCGTTAATTTCTATTTTAATTGATGATACATCCTTTTGTATTGTATCCAATTTATTTAAGATTGAGTCTAACTTTTGTGAATCGTTCATTTTGCGAATGCCGTATAGGTTATGTTATGTCTCTGTAAAGCACGTGTTTGTATAACACTTTTTGCATATATGAGATGTACACTGTTTTTATTATGCACAAATATTTTATTTTGCAGTTTTAATATATGGATCTGTACTTTTCATAAATTTAATTTGATATATTTGAGAAAAAATATGACTTTAAAAAAATATGGTCTTCTTTAGGCAAACCATTGTTACCAACTGATAATTTAATTATCTTTATTAGTCAGTCATTTATAAACAAATTATAAAACAAGTGCTAATCAAATAGTAGGGGTTCTCCAATGGAGAAACCTTACGTAATGTTAACTTCACAATCACCGTCACAATCACTATCATCAACACCACAACAGAAACAAAATAGCAACAAACGAATAAATTCCGAAGATAACTCACATGTTCCAAGCAAAAGATACATAATAAATATACCAACACAAAACAGATTTAATATACTAAATAATCAAAATGAATCACTAAGTACACCACCAGGGTCACAGGATCCAAAAATTAAAATACCTCCTATATTCATCAAGGCAAACAATTACCAACAATGTATCACTGACATCAGGGAACTACTTAAACATCAAAATTTCACAACCAAATTAATAGGACCACAGACACTAAAAATTAACTTAAATACAACTAACGACTATAGCCGAATAACACAATATTATGACACCATGAAAGTAGAATACTACTCATATCAGCCACCTGACAACAAAATGCTGTCAGTAGTTATCAAAAATGTACCTATTTCAATTGGAGAAGATGAAGTACTAGAAGAATTAAACACACAATTTACAATCCACAAAGTCACCAGATTACTTAATAAATTTAAAGACCCTATTCCAGTAATCGCAGTGGAACTACCAAAAACAGATAACTCCAAAGATATATTCAACTTAAAAAGCATTATGAATGCCATAATAACAGTAGAAATGAGACGGAAATCTAACGATATTTCACAATGCACAAATTGCCAACAATTTGGACATTATCTTAACGAAAAACTTCTCGTCGATAATAAAACAATTAGTAAAAATCTAGCTGGACTCTGATCATGTCCCTGTACTGGTACAATTCTCAAACCAGCCTCATCTAAATATGAATAATGAACATATTATCACCGGAAAAATTGACTGGAAAAAATTCCAACAAGAAATAAATAACACTATCAAAGCACCCAGACTACAAAACACACAAGAAAGTATAGACGAAGCCATAGACAAATATACAAATACAATAATAACAGCAGCGAAAAAATGTATCAAAAAAAGCAACAAACGCTTTATACAACCCTCAGTACCAGACGATATTCAAGAACTTATCAAAGAGAAACACAAACTAAGAAGACTTTGGCATAATACTCGTAATAAAACAATTAAAACGCAAGTCAATAGACTAACACATACAGTACATAGAAAACTAGAAGAGCACAGCATCAAACAATACCAAAACTACTTAAGTGAAATTAATCCGGGAGATACTCAAATGTGGAGAGCCACAAGAAGAATTCTCAAAAGCACCAACCTTCATACCCCCTATAAAGCATAACACAAACACATTTTGCAGTGACGAAGAAAAATGCAAAGTTTTTGCTGATCACTTTGAGAATGTATTCAACATACAAGAAGAGGATGACGCAGCACAAATAAATATTAATACAGATCTCAAAGAAATAAAATCAATTATAACCCCACAAGAATTGAAAAAACACGTAAATAAACTGATTAACAAGAAGTCACCCGGAAATGATCATATAACTAACACAGTACTCAAAAATTTACCCAAAAAATGCATTAGCTTCTTAGCCTCAATTCTAAACAATTGTCTAAGAATCGGATATTTCCCATCTAAATGGAAACATGCTATAATAATAATTTTTCATAAATCAAACAAACCAAAGAATAATGTTTTTAGCTACAGACCAATTAGTCTACTGCCATCTATCAGTAAAATATTCGAGAAGGTAATTAAAACACGACTTATATCCTTCGTGGATACAAACAATAGCATTCCTCCATTTCAATTTGGATTTAAGTCCAATCATTCCATGTATCATCAGCTACTTAGACTAACGGAAATCATTACGAAAGGCTTCGAAAAGAAAAAAAATTACAGCCATAGCATTTATGGATGTACAACAAGCCTTCGATAAAGTTTGGCATAATGGCTTAAAAATTAAACTTCAAGAACTAAAACTCCCCGAATATATATACTACATCATTCTTTCATTTATTTCACAACGAACCTTTCAAATCAAGATAAATAGTACTCTATCAACCACCAGAAACATCCAAGCAGGAGTGCCACAAGGCTCTGTATTGGGGCCATTATTATATAATTTATATATGGGAGCATTACAATGTATGCTGATGACACAGCAATCATTTCTCAAAATCAAGACCCAGAAAAAGCTAAAAACGACCTTCAAACCTCAATAAACGTAATAACAGCATGGATGAAAAAATGGAAAATTACTTTAAATGAGACAAAATGCGAATGTAAAATATTCACACTGAGAAGAACTAACGATCCTGATCCAGTACAAATCAACAACATCGTGGTACCTTGGAATCCTAATCAATCTACAGTTAAATATCTAGGAGCACACCTAAACAAAAAACTGACTTTGACAAAACATATTCAAACCAAAATAGTTGAAGCTAACAGAAGATTAGGAATGCTGTATCCGCTAATTAACAAAAAGTCTAATCTGAAAACAAAATGCACCATATTAATCTACAAATCAATTCTAAGACCGATATTAACACACGCTTGTCCCATCTGGAGCTCGGCATCTAATCAGCAATTTAACAAATTGCACAAATTTCAAAATTAAGTGCTAAGAATCGCTACTAAAGCACCCTGGTTCATACGCAATAAACAAATCCACAAAGAATTAAAGATTCCTGCATTTAAAGACTTTACCGACAAACTTACATTAAACTTTTTATCAAATATAAATAAGTGCTCAGGATCCAGCCACTTTAACTCTGGGGAGACTACCAGCAATAGAAGACTTCTTAAACGTCTACCTCAAGATATTCACTTTGGAACAAGCTAAATCAAACTCAAATAATAAATAACACACACTATAACTAAGTCCCAAGGAAGTATTTAATTACTGCCCCTAACCAAGACAGTGAAAACAACAACAAAACCGTGAATAACAAATTACATTTGTTGAACCGGTTTAATCTCATTAAAAAAAAAAAAATTATTAGTTCTATTGGTGGTGGTAAATTTCCAAAACTATCAAAATATTTCACATTTTTATTTTGTTTTATGTACGCCACCCAATGTGTTCCAGAACCTTTTTGAGAATCCAAATTTATAATAGCACACTCATTTTTTAATGGTTTTTTAGGTAATTTATTTCGCATATAAACACCACGAAAAAACTTTATATTATAAATACGAGCATATTGAATTATATCATCACTGCTTAATGCTTTTTTCGGCAGTTTTTTGTTTTTTTTAATACCAGCACCACGTTTATACGGTTTTAAATATAAACCTTTGCCCATAAGTTTTTTAACACCATATGATTCAGCAGAACTTGCAGCACCAGCTGCTAAACCTTTCAAAATGAACGGTGCAATTGCTGCTACTAACGGCAAAAACCCACCATGTTTAGGTGTTTTTATTATGCGTTGTTTTTTTACATTTTTCTTTTTCTTAATACCCATTCCAAGTTTTATTTTTGCTTTCATAGCGTTTGTTATTGTCCAAGCAGCAACTTTTTCACCGAATGATGCGTCCTTTGATATTACTCTTTCCCACGCTTTTTCCTGTAATATTTTATCAGCAATGTGTCTATCTTGTATATTACTATTTTTTAAATATGAAATATCATGTTCACGGCATGCAGCATCTAATTTATTTACACCTGTGTCACCCCTTTTTAATCTTTTTTCTAATTTAGTTCCAGGACCACAATATTGATAACCAGGTATATGTAATTCTATAGGTAATGAGTTAATTGCTTTATTTAATAATCCGCCACCATACGTAATCATTAAAAATCTTTTTAAGACTAAGTATATAAATTATGTAGAGACATCTTCCTAATTTCAAACGTAGTTTCATTTTCTTTCCCACAAATTCAGCACTTTAAGGTTAACTTGAGAAGCTTGAGAAAAGATGCATAAAGAAGACGATCTTAGTATAAATACGGTACTGTGTAGTAAGTAAGGCATTCCTAGTGTAACCACGACACATGTTGTAACTTTATATTATCACTTTAAATAAAAGCTTTTAAAAATATAATTTCGAGTTCTCAATTTATTATTTATATATAGGAGAGATGTGTTTATATATTAAACCAGTCATCAATATGAAATTTGTAAAACAAAAACAACGTTTTCGCGTCAACAATTTTGATATTATACAATTAAATAAAGTAGTAAAAAAACATGGTGAATTATTACCAAATAGTGTTAGGTGTATAATAGTTGGCCCTAGTAATTGCGGAAAAACAAATACTTTAATTAGTTTGCTTACACATGCAAATGGATTAAAGTTTAAAAATATTTACTTATACTCTAAATCATTACAACAGCCAAAATATAAATCTTTAGAAAAATGTATATCAAAAGTAGATGGTATGGGGTTTTTTTCTTATAACGAAAAGAGCGATGTTATAAAACCATCTGAAGCAAAACCATTTTCAGTTATAATTTTTGATGATGTAATATGTGATAAACAGGATTGTATGAGAGATTTTTTTTTCAATGGGAAGACATAATTGTGTTGATTCATTTTATCTTGCTCAAACATATGCAAAAGTACCTAAACATTTAATTAGAGATAATACCAATTTTATTATATTATTTAAACAAGATAAAACAAATTTACAACATATATATAATGGTCATGTGAATACGGATATGTCATTTAATAAATTTCAAAATTTTTGTATAAATTGTTGGAGACATAAATATGGGTTTGCAGTTATAGATAAAGACAGTGAAAAAGAAGGTCGTTATCGAAAGGGTTTGGATGAATTTCTTAAACTAACTTCTATTTAAAACAAATTATAATAAATCAGTGCAATGAGCAATAAAGAAACTATTAAAGAAATAATTAAAGTAAGTAAAGTATTAAAAGAAAAATTTAATGCATTAAAACATAATAAAATGATTAGTGATGCAGTATTACAAGATACTTTTAAACCTATAACAAATCCGCTTAAAGAATTAGTAAAAAATTCAAATAAAAATGAAATAAAAACTAATAATAAAATAAAAAAATAAAATATCTAACGTACAAAAAAATAAAACCCCAGTAAAAACAAAAGAAGATATAAGAAAAGTTTTAGATTTTGATTTAGAGAGTCCGGAAAGTTCAGATATTAAAATAGAAAATTATGAAAATAGGGAAGATGTTTATGAAGCAACTCCAGATATTTCTCCTATTTCACAAGCAAGAGCGGCTTTTAATACTCCTCAGGGACAAGAGGAAATGGAAAATTTAAAATTAAAATTTGGAAATTTTGGTAAAGAATATCTTATAAAATTTTTATTTAAAGATAAAGACTTAAATATAACTTATGGTGTGACAATGGCTAAAGATAATACATTTAAGTTAGGTAAAAAAAAAATAGAAATAGATAAAAATGATATAATAATAGATGGAAAAGAATATAAAGGTACAAAAGGTCTTTATGAATTAATCTTTAAAAAAATTCCTGTAAATTATAATGAAGCAGATAAAAATGTGTATTTTAGAGCAAACAGGTGCTCATAAAAATTCAACAAATAATTTAATTAAAATAGCAGCTTCTTCCAAATATTTTGATATAATAAAACCACATTTTGTTGACGATATTGCGATGATCCTAATGAATTAGTTAGTAGATTGCAATTATTACTAGCATCTAAACAAAGTGGTCATACAGGTTATGGTAATGAAATAATTTCAATTATTGAAGAATTAAAAGAAGCAAATATAATAAATTAACTTTATATTTATTTTAAAAAAATATGAGTGTTGACAAATTTGGACATTATTCATTGAAAAGAAAAAAAGTGGGGATAATGAGATTATACACATTAATGAAGATGGTAGAATTGATTTCGATGGACGACAAATTGTAAATATTGGTAAACCACAAATTGCTACTGATATTATAACTAAAGAATATGTAGACAAAAGAATAAATGATAATGAAAACTTTATACATTATAATATTATACTTTAAAAAAAAAGTATATATATATATATATATATATATATATATATATATATATATATATGTTGCTATCGCTGATTGAGAAACTAAATAATGGACAAAATGGAACACAGATTATATAAACTCTGGCTTTAATTAAATAATCGTATTACAAAAACTACAAATTTACAAAACATGAAACATACATATAAAACAATAACTTTTCATGACGGTGATATCTATCTGACATATTATCTGGTATCTACGATATTACTTTTTGACATTTTTTAAATAATACCGGTTTTCCATACATCCTCCCACCTTGAGTTGCGCCATTTTTCTTTTGTAAAGCAACTCAAACTTTTTCTAAATTAGTATCTGAAACGTTGAGTGGACTGGCTTCTTTTTTGTCCAGCGATGTGGCTTCTTGTTCTTTAGTTTTCAGATTATTCAAAGATGTATGAAAATTCTTTGTTTCTTCATGTGTTCCAACTTCTAATGGGATTAATCGTTGTACGGGTCGAATTATATCTCCGTTCGCCGTGTGTAATTTGACAACTCGTATATTACCGTCTTTCCCTGGAAAAACTTCTTTAATTCGTGCCAATGGCCAGTCTAAACGCTTTCGAATCTCATTTCCTACCAATACGATGTCTCCAACTGACACAGTAGGATAATTTTTAATGTATTTATTCTGTCTCATCAATTGTCCCAAATATTCAATGCGAAAACGTTTCCTCAATTCTTCTCTTAGCCGTTGTTGGTAACGTAGTCTTTTTGCAAATTTATTCTTGTTAATGTAATCCAAATCAGGTACACGATCATCTTTGATGTCTCGCAGAAACATTGAAGGTGATATAGCGACCAACTCGTTGGTTTCGTCACATAAGATTGTGTATAATTCTTCGTAATTTAATGAAGTTTTTCGTAATGTTCTTTTTAAAAGATCTTTTAAAATTCTTATTAATCTCTTCCACCATCCTCCCCACCATGGTGCTAAAGGTGGATTAAAATTCCATTCGATGGTTTGTGAAGAACAGTACTCACTAATTTTCTTCCAGTCGATACTCCGGAACAAGTTAAATGCTCCAACAAAATTCTTTCCATTGTCGGTGTAAATGACCAGATGGTCTACCTCTTCGAGCGATAAATCTGCGTAACATTCCCAGAAACTCTTCAGATGATAATGACGTGGCTAATTCCAAATGTACAGCACGGTAGACTGCACATGTGAATAGACATACATATGCCTTATTTCCAGTAGATAAGAAGAGATGGCCTGCGAAGTCAATACCAGTAATCTCAAAAACAACAGAGTCTCTCACTCTATTTTCTGGAAGACTTGCAGGTGACACTTTCATTTCTTTCGCAGAAAATCTTCTACATATAATGCATTTGTTAATTACTGACCTTATAGCTCTTCGACTTTGAAGAATCCAAAATTTTTCTCTAATTTTATTCATTACGATGCTCACATTAGCATGATTTGATTTTACGTGTTCATAATGAATCATTTTCTTCGTAAATAGATGTTTTCCATCTAAAATGATTGGACATCTAAAACCTAAATCATCTTGTCGATTTATAATTACAGTCTTTGTACGTAAAAGTCCATCACCATTCATTATCACATTTAGTCCTTTTAGACGAGTATCATTTTCTCCTCTGAAAGTCTCCTTTTGACATAATCTGCATAAAATTAATTCGGCTTCTCTAAATTCTTTTGCAGTTAAACATGCATTCTTTAAAACAAAGGATCGCTTACAATTCTTGATAAATCTGTTCATCCAGGCCACCATACGCAAGTTCTTAATATAATCTGAAAATCTTTGTAAGTACCATGGAATTTCTTTCTCGTAATTCTCATTTGCATTACCCATGGCTGCATCAGCGATTACATTTGTCTGTATGTTACATTTTATCGGTGTTTTACGTAATTCAGCATTTACTGAGTCTTCATTTATTGGTTCCTCAACTTGCGGCCACATGTCTGGAGAAGATTTAAGCCAGACAGGACCCTCCCACCATTTGGATTCTAGAAGTTTTCTTACACTGCAGCCTCTCGAAGGTAAATCTGCCGGATTGAGGTTGCCAGGCACATATCTCCAAGACAGTGGATTAGTAATTTTTCTTATTTCTTGTATTCGATTCCAAACAAATACTGCCCATTGTTTTTCTTGGCGTATCCATGCTAAAGTGGTGGTTGAATCGGTCCAAAAATACCTTTCGATGTTATCTACCTTGACAGATTTCTCAAAAAACAGCATTAATCTTGCTCCAATTGTTGCAGCAAGAAGTTCTAAGCGAGGAATGGTCTTCTTATTTTTCGGGGCTATTCTCGATTTAGCTTCTATTAAATTTATCTTTACTCCATTTTCGGATTCAAATCGTGCGTATATAACTGCTGCGTACGCATCTTTACTTGCATCAACAAAACAATGGAGTGTCATTTTCTTATTATTAGTATAAAAAATATGTCGAGGAATCTTCAAAATTCTTAACAAATGTAATTCTTGTTGCCACTCTATAAATTCTCTTTTACTTTCTGGATCTACTTCTGAATCCCAGTCCAAATCTTGTGTCCAAAACTTTTGGAGGATTAGTTTAGGCTTCAGTAAAATAGGACAGACAAAACCCAGAGGATCGTAGACCTTCTGTACGGACGACAGAATACTTCTTTTCGTAATCTTGTCAGCGTCTATAGGTGTAGCGAATTTGGTCAAGGATAATGTGTCGTCATTGGTATCCCAGATGAGACCCAGAACTGATGTTGGAGTGTTTTGATTCGGCATTCTTGTGTAATTCCATCATCTTAACTCAAAATTTGCTTCTAACATTACTGAAGAAGCTTCTTTCTGGAAAAAAATTACGTCATTAATTGTGTCTAAACTTGTTACGCAGTCGTCAACGTAGAAAGATTTTAACAGAAGATCATAAACATATTTCTTCTCCGCTGAATCGGTGTAGTTTAGTGCTCGCATTAAATGAAATTCGATGGTTGCACTCAATAGAAAAGGGCTACTTGAAACACCAAAGACTACTCGACGATGCCGATAACACCATTTCTTTCTTTTCATTCCACCAGAGAAATCTCAAAACATCTCTGTCTGATGGTGCAACGCTTATCTGCAAAAATGCCTTTGTGATATCTGCTGTAACTCCAAATCTTTTCTCTCGGAACCGATGAAGCATTCTTGGAATAAGTTCTATTAGATTTGGACCAGTTTCTAGGCATTGATTCAACGAAGGGGAATCTTTACTCTTAACTGATGCGTCGAAGACTGGTCTTATTCTTGTAGTACTTCCTTCTTTTATCACATGTCTATGAGGAAGATAAAAACCTCTATTTTCAATTTCACTCGCTGGGACCTTTTCATCTTGCAATTTTTCATTTTGCAACCTTTTAGTTACATTCATTAGTCTTTTTATAGCTATAATTTTGTTATCTTGTAGAGGCGGATGATTTTCTTTCCATGGTAATAATATCTCATACCGACCTTCGTCATTAACTATAGTAGTGTTATTAAAATTTGATCTTACTTTATCATTATGTTCAGTTTTAGATGTAGTCTCTATAGGATCCTTGATACCTAACGTGTCAAGACTCCACAAATCAACAATACTGACATCTTTTGTAAACATACTCATTACCATCATGGCAGCATCTGAATTCGAATTATCGAGCACATCTTTTCCCAGAATCGTCCATCCTAACTTGGTCTCTATAGCCGTCAAACCATTCTCTAACTGAACAACTTTGCCAGTGAATAATTTTCCAGCAACATCTGATCCGATGAGAAGAGTTATAACATCAGAACATTCTCCAGAATCTGATAGTTCAATATTCTTCCTTTTCAACGTATCGGACTCGTACTTTAAATTTGGAATATTTTGACAAATAGTTTCCTCTTTGAAGGCTAAGTAATCACATTTATATTTACCATTCATGTGACTAATATATATTCTACAAGCTTCATGGTTACGTGGCTTGGATTTAGCTCCTCCAAACAACAGGTGGACCATGGTTTGTTCACCGATAATGCTATATCCTAATTCCCTTGCAGTTTTTTCTAAAACATAAGATCTATGGGAACCTGTATCTATTACTGCTTTAACAATTTTATTTCCGTTAGGGCCATGCATATTAACTGTTAAAGTTGGCAAAAAAACCTTTGATTTTGAAAATGTATTAGCAAGACTAGTTTCATTGAAAGCAGTTTGACTCGTATCGATTTTTTGTTGTTTGTTTTTGTCATTTCTAGAAAAATTTCTACACATTAATAAGCAATGTGCCTTTTTACACCAAGGACATTTTTCTAAATTACAACATTTCTTGTAACTATGGCCAATTTTTAAACATTTAAAACAACCACGTTTATTCTTTACAATTTTTACCCGCTCATCCAAAGTCATACTTCTTGCTGTTTCGCATTGACAGCTATCATGGTGCTGCTCGCAGAACAGGCACTGATGTGTATTCGTTTCCTTCATTGCTAGTAATCCTGCTGCTGTAGCTGCATTTTCATATTGACCTGGGGATTCAGTTCTCTTTTTCCTGTTCTTGAATGGTTGCTCGTCCTGCATCTCAAAACAAGTTTTAGCAATTTGAATACGCTCTTCTCCTTCCACTTCCCGCCCTAAAAACGCCATTAAATTTGTTAATCTGTCTTTAGCTTTTTTAGTTTCTGTTGCGGTATCTTGTGAAGCTAATTGTGACGTCATTGTCCTTTGCCATGTGCGTAAAATTTCTTCCGGTAAAGAAGATTCCACTAAAGGAAATAACATTGCAGCACACATGTCAGTTGTTACCTCTAAAGACTCTAACGCTCTCAAGTGTGTTTCTAATTTATCATAAACATTCAGAAGAGTGGCTTGTTTATTTTTATTTAAAACTAATTTAAGAAGTTCTCGCACATAGTATTCAATTAATAAATCGTTCTTCCCAAATCGCGACTCTAAACTCTGAATAGCCTTAGTATAATTTTTAGCAGTCGGGGAATAACTATTAACTACTTCATATGCACGAGAATTTTTAGTCATGGATTGTAATAAATAATGGAACTTATCTTCTTCGGTGTGCGTGACGTCTTTGTGAATTTTCTTGAAAGTATTCCAAAATGGTAACCAATCCTTTATCTCTCCTCCAAATTTCTTCAGTTCTATTTTCGGAAGCTGAATTCCACGCATTGCTTCCGAAACTGCTTCAGACTGAATTGGAAGATTTTTTTGAATTGGTGTTGTTGTCAACTGATCCAGCTTAAACTTTGCCTCATAAAATTTCCGCTCATACTCATCAGCTGCTTCAATTTCTTTGCCAATTTCTTCATCACTGTTCTTGCTCTCGATCATTAGCGATTGTAAATTATTACTTAGTTCTCGTAGCACAATTATTTTCTCTTCTATCAACGCGAAACTGACTTGTAAATTACATAAATCAGGTTTAGGTTTTTCTCTTTCTTTCTGAAATGCATTAAATGCTTTCGTTAACAAACTGCAGTTTACACGTTGAAGAGTTTTCGTTTTTTCCATTTTTTGACTGTTGTTTAGGATCACTTTCCTCTTTTATACGATCAGCAACGTAAATACTCAAAGTCCTGTCACGGTCGCCAAAATGTTGCTATCGCTGATTGTGAAACTAAATAATGGACAAAATGGAACACAGATTCTGAAAACTCTGGCTTTAATTAAATAATCGTATTACAAAACTACAAATTTACAAAACATGAAACATACATATAAAACAATAACTTTTCATGACGGTGATATCTATCTGACATATTATCTGGTATCTACGATATTACTTTTTGACATTTTTTAAATAATACTGGTTTTCCATACAATATATATATATATATATATATATATATATATATATATATATATATATATATATATATATTCGATGCAAAAATGAAAAAAATTGGTAATGTACAAACACCAACTAATTCTTCTCAAGCAACAAATAAATTTTATGTTGATACTCTGGTAAATAATACTGAAAAAACAATTAATACTGAAATGGAAATACTAAAAAATGATATAAATAAGTTAATAGAGGAGAAGAAAAATCAATCAAATATTAACATTGAAACGAAAAGTTTGGAATTAATGATAAATAAAATATTAGAAGAAAAAATTGAACCATTTAAGAAAAACCTTAAAACAGAGCAAGAATTATTAAGTGCTATAACTTCTTTACAAAGAAAAATTGACAAATAAAAATGGCTAAGCAACAAGTTGTAAAAGAACTTCATAAACCAGCTCGAAAAAACTATCCAAGACGTAAAGTAATAACTAAAGGAATTGATGATTTGTGGCAAGCCGATCTTGTGGAAATGATACCATATAAAAATGAAAATAAAAATTATAAATATTTGTTAACAGTAATCATTGTTCCTTTTCTAAATATTCAACGAGTTTTTCTAAAGAATTGTTAAGAAATCTAAAAAATATGTATAAAATATATATACATGTACATATATATTAGGTTAACATACCTTAACGAATCTAGAAACCGAAGTTCAATATCATTAACCCATTTGGAAAAAGAAATATATTTTCCTCGTTTGTAGGTATTATATTAATTTTTTCTTCATTTACCCCAAGTTCTCGTATAAGTAGGTGGCTGTCATATCCACTTAAATTGTGGAAAAATATTGGGATATAGTTGGGTACTTTATAATTCAGGTTTCTTTAATATAAAAAATAATTTATAAACTTACCAGATAAGTGACAGTGGTCTCTAACTTTTTCTTCTGCATTATTAATTTTTTTCTAGCAAATATGACAAATTTCGGCGTTATAATATTCTTCCCAATTTTTATTAGTCATGACGATTTGTGCAATATTTTTGTAAAATGTTTGTACCATTTTAACTACACTCCTTAAACGATTCATAAACCATGCAGATGCTTCAGGACCATGAAATGATTCATAAAATGATAAAGAATCATCGTAAGAACATACTACTTGGTATGCAACAGCACACGGAACATGTTTTTGGTATGCAGTTGTATAGGAATTAGCTGGATTTGGCTGGCAGGTATGGATAGTAAGAGTTAAACACTCAAAATCCGCATAAACCACAAATGGGTGGCGTTCTTTACGCATGAAATTTTTAAATTTGAGCCATTTCTCATCTTCACTCGGTAATTCAATTTTTACAGCATCAAAATAATTACAATCCTCCTCGTGACGCTGTAAAAGTATTTTTGTACCAAAATATTGAAGGCATCGATCACAAATAAAAATTTTATTCTTTTTTTTTGATAGTTGGGTATATAATAAACTAGATAGCGATTTAATCCAAGCGTAATGTGCTCGATCTTCTTTTTTAAGGAAAGCAAGGAACAGGACAGAATGGAAAGACTTTATAAATAATATAGTGTAAAAAGAATTATAATCTCTACACCCGTAAGGGTAGAGTGAGATTTAAAAAGATAATAATAATAATAATAATAAAATATAGGGGTCCAACGACGTTATACATTTTAAATTTAGAATTATACTCCAAACCATATACATTAATTGAAACATTATTTTGTTTTTCAAATTTTGGAATATCTGCTAATGGTGTGGGGAAATGAATACCTGTTAAGTTAAAAATTTCGTTATGGTTGGATGGTTAATTAGAAGGACGGTGGCTGTTATAATCCGCAGGATACATGGCAGACAAAAGAGACCATACAAAACACTTCTCATCATTGTTTTGTATATTTATTATAGCGCGCCGCGCTTTAATATTTGCGGGGAGATCTATGTAAGAACACCCACCACTGTTAGCTGAATCAAACTTGCAAATATTCACCTAAAAATTTTTTTTTTATTAATATATGCCCTGTTGTACCCCTGTGTACATTTTTTTAACAATTGTTAATATATAACTTTATCTCACTTGTAAAAAGAAGATTGCATTTAAAGCCTTGCCGCTTTCTCGTTCTTGAAATTCCGACATGTGGGTAATTATCGGTTCTTTTACATTACTTAAAAACCATGTTGTAAAATCATCACCCAAAGATAAATGACTCATTTTTGATTGATGATATATTTCTATTAAATATTCTTGTTCACCTTTTTTATTTTGTAATCACACACCAAATTACAATTTAACTTTATTGGCGATTTATGTCGAAACATAAATTCACCCACTTTTTCTAATAAAATTAAAACACATTCATTTAAAGTATTATTGGATCTAAATAGTTTTCGCTATTTAAAATTTTACCGCAAAATATGCGTTTTTTGAATGAGGAAGCAACTTCTTCCCACAGAACCATTTTAATTTAATATGTATGAACAATATTTTCTAAATTCGCTTTTATACTAACCCAAATCCACATTAACATAGAAAGATAGTTTTAATATTTGAAATAGTGATAAATTTGTGTATATATATAAAAATTTGGGGAAAAAGTTTTTATTACCTTTTTTGATTATACCATTAAGGAAAAAGGTAGTTTTATACATTTTTTTGTATAGAGGAAAAAAACTGGGAAAAAGTTATTTTTTTTATTTTCCTTTTTGCTATTAAGAAAAAATGATTTTTACATCCTTTTTTGATATTAGTATAAAGGATTTTGATTTTGCTATCAAGAAAAAATGATTTTTACATCCTTTTTGATATTACAATAAAGATTTTTGATTTTGCTATGAAGAAAAATGTTTTTTACATCCTATTTGACATTACTATAAAGGAAAAATAGTTTTAAAAATACTGGGGATAATGTTTATCTATTGAGAACATTTTGATATAAATAGTGTAAGCTACTAAACTTTTTTTAAACTTATACAAGCTAAGCTACACAGCACAACTTATTAATCAACTCTACTTTAGTTTTTTTATAAAACATGCAAGTACTTTTATATTATTTTATTACAATATTTAAAAAAATATATATATTAGAAAAATGGATTTTTTATCAAAATTAAATGATATTGGCATTATCCAAAAATTAGAAACCGCGACTATAGAATCATTAAAGGATAATGAATTATATAAAATAGAAAATGCCAAGGCAATATCAACAAAATTTGGACGAAGAGTAATAATTGAAACAGCCACTTTTAAAACATTTTTGCCTGCACGATTTGAAAAAGAAACTGATGTTGTATTGGCTATGTAATTGAAACTTTAATATATTTTTTTGTTTTTAGAAAATCAATGGATAATCCGAATAAATTCTATATTGTTACAAAAAAAAATAATATTAAAACTTATACCCCAAAATTGTTAAAAGAAATTTCTTTAATAAAAGTTGCTAAACAAATTAATACATATTTAAATATAAACAATTTAACCTAACATATAAAAAAGAAAATTAAAAAAAAAATGATAATTAACTTTTTTTTATGCAGATAAAGAATATAATCAAAATTATGACTACAAATACTTAAATTTTGAATTTTTGTCAAAAAGTGATTTTAACGCATTAATACATCATCCACCGAACCAAATTCCACTATTCGGAAAGGTGCAAATCATATAGTAAGTAAATATATTTTAATTACTAAACACAGAAATTTTAATATAAATATTGCTTTCAAAAATATATACGACAATAATATGCAACAATTATGTGCTAAATGTTATTTAAATTATTTAGAAAGTCGTCATTATATACGGTTACATTTAGATATTAGAAAAAATGAGGATCATGAAGTAATTAGCGATGAAAATTTATTAAATGATATTATTAAGAACCCTTCATATTGGTGCGATAATTGTTTATCCCCATTATATTATTTATATTCAAAAAAAGAATGTGCTAATAAAACATATTACCACGGATTTAAAAACCGATATAATAGTTCCGATTCAAATTCAACTAATTCAAATTTATCTGATAATTTGTTTGATTACAATTCAAAATTTATTTGGAATCCAATTGATCTTGATAAACAAAAATATATTAATTTTAAAAATATTAAATATTGCTATCATTACATATTTATATTTATAGTATAAGAGTAAATGAAAATAAATTACTAAAAGTTCTTAATATTATTTTACAAAAAACAAAATATATTCATACTCAATTTTTATTTTATAAACAAGGATTGTTACTCTTAAAACAATTATGTTTGCATCTGTGTGCATCTAAAATAAATGGCTGGTTTAACCTAGGAGCAGCATTAAACATTAATTTATTACTACTTCATGCAAATAATAATATAAACATCATCAAAGAAGATTCAGCCAATATAATGCTGTATGTATGCTCAAGAAGAAGATGCCACAATAAGTTCCATATACCAAAAAATTTATGATATAAAACGATGGGACATTATACTATTAACGGAGCTACATGTAAATTATTTAATCAATAGTTTACAAAAAGAATTGGATGCAAACATTGAAGATAAAATTATAACGCCACAATCATCGATGCCGCATATACCATTTATTTTTCAAAATATAAAAAGTCTTGTAAGATATGATTCAAGTAGTTCATTGGATTGTTTCAGTTTTTAAATATATAAAAATGTACTTACTTATTATACTTTTAATGTAAATATATTGCTTTATTTTATTTAAATTGTACTGACTTATAATTTTCTTTTCCATTCCTGTTTATATACACATTTATTAAATATATAAGGTAAGTATAAAATATTTTTATTAACACTTACAATTGTTAAAAATACACAGTCGGAACAAACACACACAGAACTCTGGGATACGTATTTCCAAGATTTTAAAACAATAAAGCAGCATGCATAAAAATATTTTTATTAAAACTTATAATTGTTGAATATACACAGTCGGGCTAAACACACACACAGAACGCCGGGATACGTATTTCCAATATTTTAAAACATTAAAGCATGCATAAAAATATATTTTATTAAAACTTGTAATTGTTGAAAATGCACAGTTTGTGTGTATTTGCCCCAAATACACACAAACAGAACGCTGGGATGCGTATTTCCATTATTTTAAACGTTACCTTAAAATTGTAGAATACACTTTTTCAAATGCTTCAGCATAAATCGTTTATTTTTGAAACGTTTGAGGCATTTCGGGCACGGATATGTTATTTTTATATATTATATTTAAAAAAATTAAAACACATATATATACAATTTTTGGGGTCCATTCTAATTTAAATCTGTTTTCTAACTAAAATATAACATAATAAAATTATGATAACAAAAAATAGATAAAACCGGATGCGCATCACTGAACATTATTCTTTCTCTTGCGAATTAAATATATTTTTTATTTGGATTTTTTAATTATTGAAATAAATCCAAAATGAATTTGCAGCCATAAAAGAGGTAACATTATTATTAAACCAATTATATATATAAAACTAAAACAATTACCCCTTAACCTTAAATAATAATATAAGCTAAAAGCTAAATACGTATTTCGAGAACTAAGTTCTCATCATCAGTAGAACAAAACAAAAGTTTAAGCAGAGAAGTTAAGATTACTCAACATGTAAACCATGTCAGAGGTCTAACAACTCTGAGCAAACAAGGGAGAGAACTGGGATTATATAGGGATAGGAGTCACAGGTGAATGAATACCAATTAAAACTAAGATTTAACGTCCAATGAAATTTAAGATTTAAAATGTCCTATTAAATTTAAGTTTCTATTAAATCGAATAATTTAGAATTTGGTATGGGACCGAAATCTGCGTTCATCAAGTTATTTTTAAATTTATTTATTATTAAGCTCTCGTATGCATCTAAATATCTATCATTATTAATATTCTTTAAAAGTTTAATGTTAGAATTGTTAATTTTGTGATTATTAATGAACATATGTTGAGCCACGCTAGATTTTTCGGGATTACCGCTTTTTAGATGATAAAAATGTTCTTTAAACCGAGTGTCAATTTGCCTTTTAGTTTGCCCGATGTAAACTTTATTACAATCATTACAGCTAATTTTATATATACCGGATTTTTTGTTAGTGTCAATTTTATCTTTAGGATTACCTAATAGAGATTTAATAGTATTACTTGATTTGTAAGTCACGGTTAAATTTTGATTTTGAAAAATTTTATTTAAATTTTTAGAAGCGTGATCGTACGGTAGTGTTATGTATTTATTATTATTTTTATTATTAAATGGTGTTAATGTTGTAAAATTAGAAACGGATTGGCGATGTTTAAATTTATGAACTAATTTATCTATAGTTTTAACCGGGAAACCGTTATATTTAGCTATTTCTTTAATATAGTTTAGTTCAATATTAAATCTTTTTTTGTTTAAAGGAAATTTTGTTAATCTGTTTATTAAAAAATTGAATGATGCTAATTTATGTTGCCAGAAATGATTGGAGTCAGCAGTTATAAATCTGTTAGTATTAGTGGATTTTCTGTGAATATCGAACTCTAGTTTATTTTTATTTCGAATAACCAGTACGTCCAGAAATGGTAGTTGTTTATTAGTTTCTTGTTCAATAGTAAATTTAATTGATGGGAAAACTGAATTTAAATTGTCTAGAAAAGTTTTCAAATCGCAATTTTTGATATTAACTATGGCAAAAATATCATCTACATATCTAATCCAAACTCTAGGAAAATATTTGTTGTTTTTCTTAAATTCAATTTCGAAATTACTCATGAATAAATTAGCCAAAAATGGTGATAAACTATTTCCCATAACTTTACCTTCATTTTGGTGATAAAATTTATTATTTACTTGAAAATAATTTTGATTCATACAAAGTTCAGTGAGTCGTAAATATTCATTAATTTGTGTCACATCCAAGTTGTTATTTTCTAAAAAAGTTTTTAAATATTCTAAAGTTTCCGGGATCGGTACACTTGGAAATAAAGAACTAACGTCAAAAGAAACCAATATTTCATTTTTATCTAAAGTAATATCTTTGACTTTTTCGATGAATTGTAACGAATTTTGTACGGAAAAAGTTTGTGGTTGATTTTGAAAATTAGTAAATTCGTTGACTAACCATTTTGAAAGCAAATAAGTTGGTGAATTTATGCCAGAAACTATAGGTCTTACTGAATTACCCGGTTTATGAATTTTTGGAAGACAGTACATTTTTGGAACTACTGGGTTTGAAACGTTAAGTTTAAAATTTATATTTTTCGTAATTAAATTTGGACAATTTTTAATGGTGTTTTTATATTCTCTAACTATTTTAGGTAAAGGATTTTTATTAATTTGCGTGTAAGGTCCATTAGTTAATTGGTTATTTACTCTATTAAAATATTCTGATTTATCTAAAATGACAATTTTGTTACCTTTATCGGCTTTTAAATAAAATACGTCGCGTTTTTTAAGATTATTTATAAGTTTAATATCACTATTATTAGGTTTGTTTTTAAAACGATTTAAATTATTATTTATTTGAATTTTACAAGCGTTCCTGATGTAATCTTTAGTGTCATTGTTTAAATATTTAATACTGGTTTCAATGCAAGCTACTAAATCATCTAACGGTGAGTCAATATTATTAGGTGAAAATTTTAAACCTTTGTTTAACAAATTGAGTTCTTCTTTAGAAAAATTGTCCGACGATTGATTTACAACGATGTTTTCTTTTATACAAGTTTGTTGTTTCGGGTTATTCGGTATTAAACGTTTTAATTTATTATTCTGTCTTTTAATTTTATTAACAAATTTATGGTTAATTACTTCATATATTCTATTCTCGAAGACCGACCATTCATAATATTCTAAATTACATAAATTTTTAGTTAATTTAAGATGTAAGTTATAGGCTTTAATTTCAAGTTTGCTTCGTTTAGCGTAATGATTATTAATTTCTGAAACTAACCACTTATCTTTAGCGAATCTTATTATATTTTCAGAATTTTTGCAATTTTTAGATGTAGTAATTTTCATAAATTTTGGATAAACTGAATTTAATTTACAATTATTAAGAAACAGAATGTCAGCGCTGATTAATTAAAAATTGTCCAAATTTAATTACGAAAAATATAAATTTTAAACTTAACGTTTCAAACCCAGTAGTTCCAAAAATGTACTGTCTTCCAAAAATTCATAAACCGGGTAATTCAGTAAGACCTATAGTTTCTGGCATAAATTCACCAACTTATTTGCTTTCAAAATGGTTAGTCAACGAATTTACTAATTTTCAAAATCAACCACAAACTTTTTCCGTACAAAATTCGTTACAATTCATCGAAAAAGTCAAAGATATTACTTTAGATAAAAATGAAATATTGGTTTCTTTTGACGTTAGTTCTTTATTTCCAAGTGTACCGATCCCGGAAACTTTAGAATATTTAAAAACTTTTTTAGAAAATAACAACTTGGATGTGACACAAATTAATGAATATTTACGACTCACTGAACTTTGTATGAATCAAAATTATTTTCAAGTAAATAATAAATTTTATCACCAAAATGAAGGTAAAGTTATGGGAAATAGTTTATCACCATTTTTGGCTAATTTATTCATGAGTAATTTCGAAATTGAATTTAAGAAAAACAACAAATATTTTCCTAGAGTTTGGATTAGATATGTAGATGATATTTTTGCCATAGTTAATATCAAAAATTGCGATTTGAAAACTTTTCTAGACAATTTAAATTCAGTTTTCCCATCAATTAAATTTACTATTGAACAAGAAACTAATAAACAACTACCATTTCTGGACGTACTGGTTATTCGAAATAAAAATAAACTAGAGTTCGATATTCACAGAAAATCCACTAATACTAACAGATTTATAACTGCTGACTCCAATCATTTCTGGCAACATAAATTAGCATCATTCAATTTTTTAATAAACAGATTAACAAAATTTCCTTTAAACAAAAAAAAGATTTAATATTGAACTAAACTATATTAAAGAAATAGCTAAATATAACGGTTTCCCGGTTAAAACTATAGATAAATTAGTTCATAAATTTAAACATCGCCAATCCGTTTCTAATTTTACAACATTAACACCATTTAATAATAAAAATAATAATAAATACATAACACTACCGTACGATCACGCTTCTAAAAATTTAAATAAAATTTTTCAAAATCAAAATTTAACCGTGTCTTACAAATCAAGTAATACTATTAAATCTCTATTAGGTAATCCTAAAGATAAAATTGACACTAACAAAAAATCCGGTATATATAAAATTAGCTGTAATGATTGTAATAAAGTTTACATCGGGCAAACTAAAAGGCAAATTGACACTCGGTTTAAAGAACATTTTTATCATCTAAAAAGCGGTAATCCCGAAAAATCTAGCGTGGCTCAACATATGTTCATTAATAATCACAAAATTAACAATTCTAACATTAAACTTTTAAAGAATATTAATAATGATAGATATTTAGATGCATACGAGAGCTTAATAATAAATAAATTTAAAAATAACTTGATGAACGCAGATTTCGGTCCCATACCAAATTCTAAATTATTCGATTTAATAGAAACTTAAATTTAATAGGACATTTTAAATCTTAAATTTCATTGGACGTTAAATCTTAGTTTTAATTGGTATTCATTCACCTGTGACTCCTATCCCTATATAATCCCAGTTCTCTCCCTTGTTTGCTCAGAGTTGTTAGACCTCTGACATGGTTTACATGTTGAGTAATCTTAACTTCTCTGCTTAAACTTTTGTTTTGTTCTACTGATGATGAGAACTTAGTTCTCGAAATACGTATTTAGCTTTTAGCTTATATTATTATTTAAGGTTAAGGGGTAATTGTTTTAGTTTTATATATATTTTTAACCTTAGACTCCTCCTATTATTGTAAAACCAATTATAATTAATAAAAAAATACATTTCACATTCATACATTTTAATAAAAAAATCTTAAGATGTAGTTCATTACTTCTTAATATGGGATTAGGTTTTTAAGAAGAAGAATTTTTTGTTTGTAAGAAGATGCCGTTATAGATACGAGATAAGGATTGATGACGTCACATGACATCATATGACAAGTTATTATTAAAATCGTAAGATATATTTTATTAAATCTTAAGATAATATCTTAAAATTTTCATAATGTCTTAAGAAAACCTAATCTCGTATTAAGAAGTAATGAATTACATCTTAAGATTTACTAAAATATATCTTACGATTTTAATAATACCTTGTCATAATGATGTTATGTGACGTCACCAATCCTTATCTCGTATCTATAACGGCATCTTCTTTCCTTCTTGCAAACAAAAA
Source organism: Harpalus rufipes (assembly GCA_951394225.1). Classification (NCBI taxonomy): domain Eukaryota; kingdom Metazoa; phylum Arthropoda; class Insecta; order Coleoptera; family Carabidae; genus Harpalus; species Harpalus rufipes. The sequence continues at coordinate 18,481,167 of OX596289.1, forward strand.
AAAAAATTCTTCAAATTTCTTCTTCCTCCTCCTCTTCTTCTTCTTCTTCTTCTTCTTCTTCTTGCGTAAGCAAGATTAAAATAAAAAATAGTACGAGGAAAAAACAAAAAAAAATACTAACAGGGAAAAATGTCAAAAACTCTTATCTCTCTTATCTCTTAACAGGAAAAAATGTCAAAACTCTTATCTCCTATCTCAATCTAAGATCGTTATCTGTTCCGAAACCCTCCGATCATACCTACTGTAATAGTCCTATAAAAAAAAATTGTTTGCTAATTTAACCGATCTCGTAGATCTTATAATTTTCGAGATTGCAATAGTGGACAAAATAAAATGAACACCTGTATACGAGTACAGTCTGATGTAAGGATTCTCAATCAAAAAGATTTTTTTCAAATTTCGGGAAATGTAAACAGCCTGGTTCGTTATTGAATTGTATATTTTTAGTGCCACAATAAAAATTTCGTGTCGGCCAGTGGCTCTAAAAATTACACTTCAAGAAATATGCCCTTAAGAGCATTGTATACACTTTGCTCTAGTACTGCGCTCATCGGTGTGGTACGAGAGGGGTAGACCGCGTGGACATAATAGGCGTGGCCTATTATGGAAATCAAACAAACAGCACAGTCAAATATTCCATATGGTTCAGAGCATTGAGCGTTCCGTTCACAGACCAAAAGTGCCCGTTTAGAAACAGAGTGAAGCGCTCGGAAGTCGTCGAAATATCATCTCGAGGTTGGGAAAATAACACTAAAGGCTAGAAAGTAACATAATAGATTGAAATATTTCTGCTACATCGAAATATAAAGAAAAATATTTAATCAAGAAATGAAAAGTGCAGTAAAAATACAATATTCATCACCCTTTTCTTTTCGGTGGAAAAGTTAAACATTTTTATTGTGTATCCAGTGATGTAAGATTTTTTTTAGAGTGCCTAAAGACAAATAAAGAAGAACTTATAAAAAATATGCAGGTGTCCTATCTTAAAAGAACGAATTAATATCTCGCTTATTTATCCATTTAATTACATAACTTGATTTATACTAAAACAGATATTAAATAATAGTGGTTGCTATTTTATATCAATGACGATTGTAGAGTAATTAATAGCAACTTTGTAATTTCAAAAAATGTAACGTACTATTTTTTCATAAATTTGAAAAATAAGCAAAATTTACATTTCAATGATGCTACTAAACAAAAAACAATCCATATTTAAATAATAAAAAAATGGCAGGCATTTGACATAATGGTTCGAAGAACGCTAAAATAGTAGGTCATGTAAAAAAAAAATTAATAGTTAAGCTACATTACTGTTATTATGCTGTTATTAAAATTTTAAGAAAAGTTAAAACTGTCATTTCTAATTTAAGGAAAGTCATTCTCAGGAAATTTAATATAAAAATAAAACAAGTATTTTTTTATTTATTTGTATGGGATTTTACTATTTTGTTATTGCAAAGCCTCCTATTTCAACCTATCTTAAGGCATATTTCAAATACCCGTCATGAGTCAAACTAAAAAAACAAATCTTTTAAAAACAATAAGGAAACAGTTATATAAAACAATTTTCTTGCGCAATTTTTGGATTTTTTTTTCTCGATGGTATTTAATATGTATTTTGGTTCACATACAGACAAAGATCTTGTATGTCTTGGGTAAACTAATTCGGGAAGTAAACAATTCATATAAAAAAAATCTAGTTTTGAAACTATTTCATTCCAGAAATCATCTTCGTTTTATGTTTGTTATCGAACAACCAAATTGTGGAGCATGATTTGATATTTTATAAAGTTTTTGTAACATATATGTAGCTTAAATTTACAATTTTTCTACCGGTCATCTCAAATTAAAAATCACTATTTGATGTTTGTATATTCATTTCGGCTACATTTTCCTGCAAAATTAAATATGTATTATGTATGTATATACTGCCGAATATATGGCGGAAGAAATTAATAAAAACAAAAAACTAGTTCATTATCTACATATGTTTTGCAGTCTTCGCCTTCATTGTAATTTCGAATACTCAAAGGATTGCATTCTGCTGTACTTTCCTCAACCATGCCCTCAACTGTTTCATTTCGAGTAAAAGGAATATTTTAGCCTTTGGTGTCAAAAAATATAGAGAAACAAAAAAAATGTAACAATAAAAATTTTCCGCCCGAAATTAAATTTGACTTGTTTTTGCTCTAATCTTATGTAATTTTAGTTGCCGAATTATTCGTAATAGCTAGTTTTTAAATGAATGCATTACTTATATAAAGTTTATTTATACTCATATATCAATTTACCCTATATTCGTATCCTGAAATGTAATTTCTTGAGGAATATTTGAAGATAAAATATTCCAAGAGCTTTTTTAACCATATGTGGTAAATTCAGTTTTCTACATCTAAGAAAAAAAAAAAGATTATACATTATAAAATTAACTTTAATAAATACCTAGACACATGTAAATTACCGAAAATCGGTCACTATAATATGTTGAGAGTGAAGATTTGTTGTATGATGTATATGTTGTTAGTATTTTCGGGTTTTTGCTAACTAAGTGGGACATGTGTGATTTTATGTATGTATTTTCTAAATTTTTAGATTTTTTGCGTTATGCACTTAATTGCATACGCTTTTTAGTTCCGAAACGTTTACCCATTGTTGCGACAAGCTAACACTGTTGCACAAAACATGCCTATTTGATACACATCAATTTATTTGATCCACTGTAAATCTCAAGGACAGCTCAATGTTTCTCAAACACTCCGCTAGGGGCAGTAGTGCACGAGACAAAAATCTTTCCAATTTGCGCCATGTAGGACATTCGTTGTACCATTAAATTTTTGAAACTGAAAGCATTAATCAATTTTTCAAATACATGTACATGTTGACGAAGGTTCATTTTATGTTGATGTTATGTTATTTTTCTAAAAAAGTTCACAAATTGTGTAGAAATGCACATTAAATATGCACAAATTGAATTGATTTTATAATATTGCAAAAATTTAATAATTCAAAATTATATTATTGAACTAACATAGAGCCAACCTTTATCTTTTAATTACGCTTTGCTTTATTATTTTATTTATTATAGTTTTTGTGTAAAATGGGTGCGCGTACACCATGTTTTCAACGTTCATGGCAGATGTACACAATGCTCTTAATTATCCGAATTTTTTTGAAAAAAATTCTGATTGAAAATCAGGATATCGAAGTGTACATATCCTTGAAAATGTTTACATATTTTTTAACACCTGTATATGTTATTTATACACAATATTCAGGTGTTAGTTTACAGTTTTTATTATATTTGACAGTTTGTTTCGTTTTAATTAGTGCTTTATTATTTTATTTATAAAGACCAGACCCAGTAATAAGTTCTTACTGGAAATTTCTTAATATCCGGTGCAATATGCAGATTATTTTATTTTTGTGACTTTTCTTTATAGTTTTGCTTAATCTAGAATTTTGATATATTAAGATATACTATATTTAGTAGTAGCTTTTTACTATCATTTTAATTGTAATTTGATTGAATTTAATTTACGATAATATGTTCAAATTAAGAAGTATGTTTACTTCTCTGATATCTAGTACTTTCCTTTTGTACAATTTTTTTGTAATTAACCATACATTATAATAAAAATTTAATCAGAAATTTTGCATTTAAGTTCAATTTAATTTCATTTTTTGTTCCTCCTCCAATTTAGTTTGTTCAGTGTTGCCACTAGACCGGTTTTCACCCGAACAAGCCGGTTTTAACGTTCTTGTTCCGGGTTAGTTATTTATTAATTTGTATGGTTTTCATAAAAATGATGAATTATGCATTTTTAATAGTTATTTAACTATGGTGGAGTGGCAACACTGAGGTGATGAGAACGTATCTTAACTATAAAATAACAATTGTGCGAAATATAAAAAATCAAACAGCGGAAAAGTATTGTAACGTTTTTATTTATATGGGTGAAGTGTAAAACATAGACAAATATTATTAACTAAAAGAATATGTTTATTAAACGATGAATAAATATTAGAAATATAATTAAAAGATTATAAAAGTAACTAACACTATGATTAACAAATATTAACACTAATTTAAAGACTAAGAATATTATAAGACACTTAAACACTAAGATTATTTATTTAAACACTTAACACTACTCTTTATGTCACTAATTTATGTTCACTTGTCGACTTGTTTTTATATCACCAACTATTCACAACGTTTATTTATATCAGACTTCTTTACTCGTTTGTTCTATAATACAGAATGTCCACTGGCTTTGGCGGTGGGTTATATATACCTGGCTAGATTATTTCTAGACTCTACTAGGACCTACTAGACAACTTCTAGAGGTAAACAGCGTGAACAATAGATAACCTCACTGCGACCTTATCCTAACAAGTTCGAACGTGTGACTCTGTGACGCGTAGTAGCGCGGCGGCGGCGGCCGCGGGGGTTACGTTACACTGCCCCACCCCCCTTAAGACTGTTTCGTCCCGGAACAGTCCGTGATGACGAAATCTGCATGTACTACCCTTGGTGCATTTCGAATTCTTAAAGAAGTGACAGTCGATGGTCCGCTCGACTTCTTCTTTCTGTCCGTTAGGGTTAAAGCTGCAGACAAGAATTTCAATGCCGGTGAAACGGAAGAGGACCACAACCTAACTTCGGTACTGCTAGCTTCAAAATGTCATTCTCCAGTAGATGATCCATCAAATCGCACAGCGAGTTCCATAGGCTTTGATACGACGGCTTCTTGTACGCGCGTGGTTTTGAAACAAGGTAGTAGATGTACCGCTGATGGTCTGAATTGCTATCTCTCAGTCGTAGCGTTTTCCCAACAGATGGACGTTGGTTGGCCAGTTCTTGTAGTCGTCCATATTTTGCCTTAAAGCACCGCGGGACATCTTTAAGTCTTCTGATACACAGTGGCCGAGGGAATAATCTGAAGACACGGTGAACAGATCTCGATGTTCTTCTCTTGTCACGCCGTACCGCGCCTTGCGCCCAAAGGAATAGTTCTCCATGAAATCTTCAAAAGTCGGTTCTTGAACTATGATCCGACGAACTGTTGCTCCATTATGATCTTCGTGGTTGTCTCCGGCAAAAGGGGCTAGCCGATTAAAGTGTACCACTCTCGGCTTCCCAGTAGGTCGTTTCTTAATTCTATATACCACATCGTTTATTCTTTTGACTATTTCATAGGGGCCCTCCCAATTCTTTTGCAGCTTTGGTGATAACCCGCGGCGCCTTTGTGGGTTGTAAAGCCACACTAAATCCCCAGGTTGATATCCACCTTTTTCGGCTTTGATGTCATACCTGTCCTTCATTCGGTCGATGGCAGTTTGAATGTTCGTACGGACTTGTTCATGAATGTCATCCATTCTTCTCCGTAAGCCCGTAACGTAGTCTTCTCCGGCCAGGTCTTCCCCAGGTTTGCTGCCGAACACCAAGTCGCATGGTAAACGCAACTCACGTCCGAATAAGTGGTTCGCAGGAGTTTGCCCTGTCGTTTCATGCACGGATGAACGATAAGCCATCAGGAACAGATGAAGATGTCGGTCCCAGTCTCTTTGGTGGTTGGAGACTACCTTCGACAAATATCGGTTGATCGTTCTGTTCATTCGTTCAACCATGCCATCGGACTGCGGATGTAATGCAGTTGTCCTTGTTTTATTAATTCCTAATATCTTACAGATATTTTGGAAAACGGCAGACTCGAAATTTCTTCCCTGGTCGGAGTGAAGTTCACGTGGTACCCCGAATCGGCATATACATTCTTTAACTAAGGTTTCAGCGACCGTGGTGGCTTCTTGATTGGGTAATGGATAAGCTTCAACCCACTTGGTGAAGTAGTCCATCACAACCACGATATATTTATTTCCGTCGTTACTTTCTGGGAATGGTCCGGCCACATCAATCGCAATGCGCTCAAATGGACTGCCAATGGAGCTTTTCGTCGTCTATGAGGGCCGTTACTTCCCGCGCAAACCACACATTTCTTGCACCAGTCTTTAGCATCTTCAGTGAAGTTAACCCAGTAAAACCGCTGGCGCAATCTTTCTAGGGTTTTGGTGACTCCAAAATGGCCTCCAGACCCGTCATGGATCTCTTTCAACACGTCTGGTATTCTACTCTTAGGAATGACCAACTGACCTTTCTTCTCAGTTCCATCGGCATTCTCTACCACACGCTTCAACAGGCCATCCTCAATCACCATGGAGTCCCATTGCGCCCAGTACGCTTTTACACTCAGTGAGTGTGGTGCAACGTCTTCCCATATTGGTTTGCATTCTTCTGCTTTCCATTTTAATAAGATTTTCAAAGTCGGGTCATTTTCTTGGTCCTTGCGTAGTCCATCGGGCTGCCAACTATCATCGACTACTGTTGTCCTGGCGACGGTAAACTGTTTCTCTTCAAGTCGACTACAATGTTTGCAGTCATCTTGGCAAGGCCCTCTGGACAATGCATCGGCATTACGATGGCTGGTACCTATCCTGTGTTCGATTTTGAAATCGTATTCCTGTAGTCTTTCTATCCATCTAGCCACCTGACCTTCAGGATTCTTGAATTGTAGCAGGCATTTTAATGCAGCATGGTCAGTTCTAATCAAAAAATTTCTTCCGTACAAATATTTGTAGAAATGTTCCACGGATTTCACGACTGCCAAGAGTTCTTTTCTGGTCACACAGTAATTCCTTTCTGGTTTTGACAAGGTCTTACTAAAGTAGGCAATAGCCTTCTCATGCCCATCTTGTATCTGGGAAAGAACGCCACCAATTCCGACGTTGCTGGCATCTGTGTCTAGAATGAATTCTCCTTCAGGTAAGGGATAACTCAAGACGGGTGCGCTTGTCAAAGCATGTTTTAGTTCTTTAAATGCAACTGTACAGTCCATTTCCCAGATAAATCTTCTTCCTTCTTCAGTAAGCCTTGTCAGTGGCTTTGCTATGTTGGCAAATCCAGGTACATATCGTCGATAATAGGTACACAAACCAAGGAAACTTCTGAGTTCGTGTTTGTCCCTAGGTGCTGGCCAGTCTCTCACAGCCTTTATCTTCTCCTGGTCAACTGCAATACCCTTACCGGAAACCACATGTCCAAGGTAATGAACTTCTCTTTGAAACAGGTGACACTTCTTCCGGCTAAGTTTCAGGTTAGCCTTCCTCAATCTCTGGAAAACCTCTTCCAAATTCTTCATGTGGTCTTCGAATGTCTTACCTACCACAATAATATCGTCGAGGTACACTAAACAGGTTTTCCAAGATAGCCCAGCCAATACCGTTTCCATGAGTCGTTCAAACGTTGCAGGAGCATTGCAGAGCCCAAACGGCATTACGGTAAATTGCTAGAGTCCTGTACCAATGGTGAAGGCTGTCTTCTCCTTGTCTTTTGGATCCAAATCCACTTGCCAGTAGCCGCTCTTTAGATCCAAAATGGAGAACATTTTTGAGCCAGCTAAAGTGTCTAATGTGTCGTCTATTCGAGGTAGCGGGTAGCTATCCTTCTTCGTCACGTTGTTAAGTTGACGATAATCGACGCAAAATCGTGTAGAGCCATCCTTCTTCTTCACTAACACCACTGGTGAAGCCCATGGACTGCTTGAAGGTTCAATCACACCTTCCATCTTCATGTCCTCGATTATTCTTTCTGCTTCCTCACGCTTCGCCAGTGGTAGTCTTCTTGCTGGTTGACGGATGGGTCTTGCGTCTCCGGTGTCTATTTTATGGTGAACTACATTAGTTCTCCCTTTGGTTTTCTCATCAAATTGGAACACATCTTTAAAATTTCCAATTAGATTCTTTGTCTTTGTTCTCTGGTCGGCGGTCAGTTCTTCAAATGATGTTGTCAATTGATTGATTAACGTGTCCGGAACTTTCTGAGATGTGTTCCCTTTGGCCTTTACAGTTCGGATAATCGAGGATACTGCCATGCATTCTCCTACAATTGTTCCTCTCTTCAGAACAACAGGATAAAAATTTACGTTCATTATCCGAACTGGTATTACCTGGCTGGCTTTGATCAGTGATTTTCCGACATCAACTCCAGTGCCGGTTTTGGCATCATCATTCTTGGGCTCCAGCATAACGATACTTCCCTCACAGAAACTACCATCTAAATGCGCGTCCAGGATAGTTTCACTTCGTTCTGGGAGGGTAACGTCATCGGCCATTAGTACGCGCATAGCTTTGTCATCTCGTGGATTTAATACGAGTTCTTCTTCATTGACCATCATCACGCCCTTCTTCAGGTCAAGTTTAAAACCATGCTTTGTCATTGCGTCCATTCCGAGTATTAATTCATCTTCAAATTCAGCTACCAGCGCACGATGTTTAAAGGAGGTGTTTCCAATAGAGATGGTGACATCTACTTCTCCTAATGCGGTAGCTTGTTCTCCCGTTGCTGTGCGTAACCGCCACTTAGTTGGTTGAAGATGCGTCTTGCCAGTTTTCCTTATGAAGTCGGGTCTAATTATAGTTTTTGTCGCACCCGTATCCAGTAGCATTTTCATTGGCCTTCCGTTAATAGAGCCATCCACATAGATGCTATTGGCTTTATGATGAAGAGATGCGACATAACTGATGGATAGTGGAGCTACTAGATTACGGGTCGACAGTTGCCCCTTCGCGTCAACCCGATTTAGTTTTTCCGACTACTTTTCTTCCTTTGTCGATTCCGCCTTCTTTTGAATTTTTCTGCAAAGTCTTCGCGGATGACCCAGTTCACCGCAGTTCCAACAGCGGAGTTTCTTTCTTCCAGCAAACATTTCGTTTTCAATTCGCCGTAACCTCTCATCTAAGTCTTCTGTGTTTTCATTACACTCAGCATCCATACTTCGCACTCGCGATTGGTTACGTGAAGCTTGTTTGGCAGCTTCATGCTCCAATGCATATGAGAGTGCATCAATTAAAGTTTTAGGACGGGCCAATCGCAGTGCTTGTTGAGTTTCGCTGTCTCGAACCCCGTAAATGAATGATTGAGTGGCCAGGCACTCCAAAACGCTGTCAGGAGCTGTAGGATGTGCAAGATGAACTAAACGAGCTACGTCAACTTCAAATTCTTGAAGGCTTTCTTTTGAACTCTGATACCGGTTCCTCAGTTGCGTCTGGTAAACCTGCTCCAGATGCGCATTTCCATACCGCATATCCAATCGTTTGACTAGCTGGTCGTAGTCTTCTTGTTCTTCTTCTTTCAGCGTTTGCAGGATGTCGATAGCTTCTCCGCGCAACGAGCCAGTCAACGCCGTAGCCTTCTCCACGGATGTCCAATTATTCGCTTTTGCGGCCGCTTCAAATTGTTAAATAATTGGGCCACGAAGACTTCCCATCAAATTCCGGTGTTTTTATGTGCATTTTTGAAGTAGTTTCAGGTTTTACTACGTTTCTTCCTTCTATTAGACTTGGCTCAGCCACACCAGAATTCGGAATTGACGACGATGTAATTTTAGTGAATTTTTCTTGCAGTTCCTCGATCTTCTTGTCATATTTATCTTCTAAATTCTTCAGGCCTTCTTCAGTATTTTCCGTTAATTTTTGTTCTAAATTTCTAGAATGTTCCATTAATTCTTCTTTTAATATTTGGAATTTTCCTCTGATTTTCTGGAACTCTCCTCCAATTTTTGTTCTAATGCTTCTGTCAATTCGTCTTTTAATGTTCTGGAATTTTCTTCTAATTTATTTTCTAAACTTCTAGAATTTTCTTCTAATTTTTCTTCTAATGCTCTAGCATTTTCTTCGGCTTGTCTAGAACTTTCTGCTATTTCCTGTTTTAAACTTTGTTGTATCTGTTTACCAATGTCGGATACGTCATCCAGAATTTCGAATAGGTAATCTTTAGGATTTTCACCAGCATCGGTTAATGCCTGCCGCAGTCTTTCTTGAAGTGTTGATTTCCTTCCTGTTGTTTCCACATCCCGTTCTTCTAGTTCTCTCTTGAGATCACCTACTTTTAATTCACTTAATTTTAATTGTTTAGTCGCCATTTTATTTATTTACACTTCACAGTTTAACCACCCCACACCTGACACCAATTGTAACGTTTTTATTTATATGGGTGAAGTGTAAAACATAGACAAATATTATTAACTAAAAGAATATGTTTATTAAACGATGAATAAATATTAGAAATATAATTAAAAGATTATAAAAGTAACTAACACTATGATTAACAAATATTAACACTAATTTAAAGACTAAGAATATTATAAGACACTTAAACACTAAGATTATTTATTTAAACAATTAACACTACTCTTTATGTCACTAATTTATGTTCACTTGTCGACTTGTTTTTATATCACCAACTATTCACAACGTTTATTTATATCAGACTTCTTTACTCGTTAGTTCTATAATACAGAATGTCCACTGGCTTTGGCGGTGGGTTATATATACCTGGCTAGATTATTTCTAGACTCTACTAGGACCTACTAGACAACTTCTAGAGGTAAACAGCGTGAACAATAGATAACCTCACTGCGACCTTATCCTAACAAGTTCGAACGTGTGACTCTGTGACGCGTAGTAGCGCGGCGGCGGCGGCCGCGGGGGTTACGTTACAATATCAAGTACACAGGATTTCTATTACTGCAGAGCTGGAGACAAAACGTGAGTAATTTTTATTACTTCTAATTACACACACACAACATATTCGAATATAATCTAAAACATATTTCGCTTAACCTTGGAAATATCTACTAGCGCGCGTCTCAGTCAAGCAGTGTCGCACAACCAAGAAACACAAAACTATATTTCGTTCTCAGTGTTGCCAAACTAAGCAAAAATAAAATAATAATAAAATGGCAAACAATACAGATTTAATCCTAAAAACAATTCAAGAAAGCAAAGATGAAACAATGAAAGCTATTAATGATTCAAAAACAGAAATACTTCTTTCAATCGAGCAAACAAACGAGAAAGTAGCAGCTATTGAGAAGGACATAATAATACTTAAGAAAGAAAATAAAGCACTTAAGTTGGCTCTAGAAGAAAAAGACAATAAAATAGAACATCTTGAAAAATTTACTAAGATAAAAAATCTGGCTTTACACGGTATTCCAGAACATGGAAATGAGACAAAATTCAATCTCCAAGAACATGTAATTAATTTGATTAAAACCAATCTAAAAATAGAGATAAAAAATCTAGATGTCGACAATATATACAGAATAGGTTCAAGAAATACTCAGAAGAATCGCGTAGTTATTATGACTCTATGTAACCAAAACATGAAAACCGAAATATTAAAACATAAAAAACTATTAAAGGGTACACATATATATATCGAAGATGAACTTACCAAAAGACAGATAATTATAAGGAATAAATTACAGCCTCACCTCAAAGAAGCACTAAAATTAAGCAATAAGGCATATATCAAAGATTCCTACCTATATATAAATGGCGAAAAATTCACGCCGAATCAACTCGAAGACATTACTCCAGAATTGTCAAATACGACCATGAGGGAGGAAAATCGTAAAACGAATGAAGAAGTTTTTGAAACTCAAGATGCAACGTCTGAACACAGTAATGAGATAATCCAATTAAATAACAATGATGGCAATCTACAACAAGACAAAATAACGAAACCAGAGAAAATAAAGAAGGCCCAAAAGAAGATCGAAGGACCAATGGACAGACTTTTACGCCCAAGAGCACAAGCAACTCCATCAAAAAACTAAGAAAAACAAACCACACAATCCTCTGTAAACAACATTGTAAAGAAGACCTAGTTTCAATTGCTTTCTGGAATATGCAAGGGTATAAAAACTTCGGCGAACTAGATAATAAACAAGTAGAATATATACAAAATATGGACATCATTTGTGTATGTGAGACTTGGGTAGAAGAATCATATTATAGAAAGCCTAGCTTCCTAAATAATTACAATGACTATTTCAGCGGTGCTGTGAGAGATGCAAGTAGGGGTAGAGCTAAGGGTGGCCTAACAATTTACATAAAGAAAGATACATGCAATATTATGCTTATCGATAAATCTGTCCATTGGATAATACTAAAAATAACATTTAGCGCCAGCAACACAGAAATAATATTGTGCCTTATATACTTCTCGCAAAGCTACGATTATAGCTCTACCTTGGAATTATTCTCAGACACATTAAGTGACATGTGACATTAATTATAAATTCATAAATATGCCTATAATAATCGGAGGCGACTTCAATGCCCAGATCGGGAATCTAAACCAGACAGAAGAAATTATATTTGAAGCTTCAGAGCTTAGCCATGAACGGAGAGCAGACGACAAGGTTAATTCAAAAGGTAAAGCATTAACTGAAATCATGGAAACAGAAGGCTTCTATGCATTAAACGGAAGAAGTCAGAGCGATTCTCCAGCCAAATATACATGTATAAGCAATGCAGGCCAAAGCATTATCGATTATGTGTGGATAAATACGAACTGTATTAATTTAATAAAAGATTTTGAAGTTGATAACATTATTCTTATCTCAGATCACCTTCTTTGTCACTTAAAAATACATGAAACTAAAAATATCGAACATATAGGAAACAATTACGACAATCCAAAATATAAAACCCGGGCCAAAATTAAATGGGACTCTAACAAAACGTTTGAATTTATAGAAATGATGGAAACAGAAGGCACACGGGCCGAACTAAATACGGTACACACTACCTTAAACCTATATGAAAAAATCTTGGAATCATGTTATAAAATTGCTGATAATTTGGAAATAAAATGTACAATTAAGACAAATCACAAACAATACAAAAACAAGCCCTGGTATGACAGGCAGTGCAAAGATGCAAAGAAGCAAATGAGGAATAGTTACCTCAAGTTCCAAAAAGAGAGAACAAATAAAACTAGACAACTTATATTTGGAGGACAAAAAGACATATAAATCTTCTATATCACAGAAAAAGAAAATATACGAGACAAACCTGCAAGAAACAATGAATAATATTAGAGATTGCAAACAATTCTGGACACTTTACAATAAACTCAAACCAAAAAAACATGAAGCGAACCCAATAAACATCATGGAATGGGAAACCTTCTACATAAATCATTTTAGAAGGAATGAGATAGTTTATATAGAATATACTGATGTTATGCACCCATATCTTGACACAACTATCTCTGAATACGAACTACGCCACACGTTGAGATACCTCAAAATTAACAAAGCATCAGACCCAGATCTAATACCCAATGAAATCTTGAAATCTTTCACAAATTATTGGTTTGCAACTCTACTGGCATTCTTAAATGAATGTATGAACTCAGAACATGTACCACCAAAACTTATACACAGCAATCTAATACACATTCATAAAAAAGGAGACAAAAACAATATCCTTAACTACAGAGGTATAGCCCTATCAAATACTATCTTAAAAGTTCTCACACAAATTATTTTTAAACGTCTGGAAACTTGGGCAGAAAGTTTTGATATCATGCCGGAAGCCCAAAGCGGCTTTAGAAAAGGAAGATCTTACCTAGACAACATTTTCACATTAAATGCAGTCATACAAACACGCTTATTGGAAAAAAGGGACACATACGCAATCTTTGTAGACTTCAAACAGGCGTTTGATTCCATAGATCATACTAAATTGTGGAATAAACTATTTGACCTAGGAGTGAGCGCTAAACTAATCAGATTATTGAGGAATATCTACACTGAATCAAAAATTATTCTGAATATTAACAACGAATTCTCAAATCCAATTAATATTACGAAAGGCGTACTACAAGGAGATTCTCTAAGTCCTTTATTGTTCAACCTATTTATATCTGATATCGAAAAATTCTTCAAAGAACAAGCAGCCGAAGGAGTCTATATCAATCCCTCCACAGACATTCTTTTACTACTTTACGCAGATGACCTCGTCATTCTCTGTAACTCAGTGTACAGCAACCTAAATGAACTAAAGATTAACCCTCAAAAAACCAAAGTCATGAGATTTTACACAGGACGACCACGCCGAATAAATGATAATTTCACATGTCAAAATGCAAAGATAGAGACCACAACTGAATATATCTATCTAGGCATCCCATTTGTAAGCTCAGGTCAACACAGGAGATCAAAAGAACTAATGATCAGCAAGGGAAGATGTGCAGCTGGTAATCTAAAAAATCTTATGATCAAAACGAAACTGACATCCTGGCAAGCACGGATTAAATTGTACAAAACAATAGTACTTCCTACAATACTATACGCCGCAGAAGTTTACAGTCTACAGTACATAGATGAAATAGAAAGAGTTCAGACAGGGTTCTTCAAAAATATGTTCAACTGGTCTAAATTTACACCTAACTATATAGTTCGCACAGAAATGAATCAAGCCAAACTAGAAGTACATGCAAACACCCAATCAAATGAAACTTTACGAAATTTACCCGTTATTATCTGAATACATTCAGCGGCAATTATAAGGATTGGTTAGACTTTTCAAATAACTTTAAATCCGTTATAGATGAAAACAAGGCCTTGAACAATCGACAACGTCTTCAATACTTAAACTCATGTTTGCGGGATGAAGCGCTACGGGCAGTAAATTCCCTAACAATAGACGAAAACAATTATGAAAAGGCCTGGAATATCTTAGAAAAACGATTTAAAAACACGCGATTAATCGTACAGGATCACATTTTTGCAATCATTAATGCGCCCTCTCTTACAAAACCATCAGCAGTAATGCTACGCGAATTATTAGATAATGTCACCACTAATACAACTTCGCTAAAAACATTAAATATTGAAATTGATACTTGGCATGCCTTAATAGTGCCCATAATAAGCGAAAAATTAGATTTTGTTACTAAACGTGAGTGGCAGTCCTCTTTAGAAACCGAAGTACCGACATATCAACAACTTATCAAATTTTTAGAGAAACGTTGTTTGGTATTAGAATCTTTAAACGCAGCATCAGTAAATTTAAACAAATTTGCTTCAACTCCAAATGCTAACACTGGTGCAAAAGCGCAAAATCATAACTCATATAAAGCTCGGACTGTCTCTTATGCGACTATTCAAAACAAAAAGTATTTTTGTTTATTTTGCAAAAATACAACGCACAATATTACTCAATGCGATAAATTTTTAAAATTCAATTCAATAGAAAGATTAAATGAAGCGCAAGGTCTTAAATTATGCACAAACTGTCTTAGAAACAATCATTTAGTGACAAATTGTCATTCTCATTCGAAATGTCGTACCTGCAATAAACAACACCATACACTTCTGCATTCCGATAATGAATTATCAACTATAAATTCAGCAGCTACGACTAAGCCACAATCTACCAGGGCCATTTCCGTTCTTTTGTCCACAGCAATTATTTTGATAAAAAATTCAAAAAATGAATATCGGCCATGCAGGGCATTTTTAGACCAGGGTTCGATGTCAAATTATATTACTCATTCTATGGCTGAGGAGTTGAATTTAAAATCAACCCCTGCTCATGTGGAAATTAAAGGACTAAAAGGTACAATTAGTTCGACGAATAAACAAGTGTCTGTTAATATCAAATCAAAATATAATTCATTCTCTGCAAATATTAATTGTTTCATTGTGGAGAAAATAACGGAAAATCTCCCACTAGCGTCTATTGACCGAGCATCTTTGGAAATTCCTAACAATTTATTCCTAGCCGATCCTCAATTCTATGAAGCCAATAAAGTAGACCTGCTCATAGGCGCCGAACTATTTTGGAATCTCTTGTATATAGGGCAAATAAAGGTTCCTAGCGGATTAGTCCTTCAGAAAACTCATTTCGGGTTTATTGCAGGCGGTACGCTAACAATGACACTTTTCGGCAAACATCGTGCAATACAGCAATAACGGTTAATAACCTTTTAGAAATTTCTTTGAACAAGAAAATATAAATAACGGTCATAATATCTGCAAAATTCTTACCCAAGAGGAAATAGGTTGTGAAAAACACTTTCAAGCTAATACTTTGAGAGATCCAGATGGTAGATTTATTGTTAAACTTCCCTTAAAAAACGACAATTTGGAACTAGGCGAAACCAAAGCTCTAGCATTGAAACGTTTCTACAGTACTGAACGTAAATTAAACAATAACCCCGAATTAAGAATAGAATATTCAAAATTTATTGCAGAATATCGAAATTTAAATAATATGGAAGTGGTCACGAAGTCATTTCAGGAAAATAACACACCTCACTCTTATCTGCCTCATCACGCTGTTTTTAAAGAAGCTAGTACTACAACAAAACTCAGGGTGGTTTTTGACGCATCCTTAATTAGTCAAAACGGTCGCAGTCTTAACGATAATTTGATGTCCGGTCCTGTTATACAATCAGATTTGTTTACAATAGCCATACGATTTAGACTGCATCAATACGCGTTGAATGCGGACATTGCAAAAATGTACCGTCAAATTAAAGTAGATCCTGAGGATGCAAATCTCCAATTAATATTTTGGCGGCATCGTTCAAATGATCCAGTCCAAACATTTAAACTAACCACGCTTACATATGGTACTAAACCCGCGAGTTTCCTAGCCACTCGATGTTTAAAACAGTTAGCTGATGAGAACGAAATTAATTCGCCAAGGGCTTGCGAGATAATACGTAACGAATTTTATATGGATGACCTATTAACCGGTGCTGATTCAGTCTCAGAACTACACGAGTTAAAAAATCAAATAACCGATATTTTAAGGCAAGGTGGTTTCGAACTTAGGAAATTCGTATCAAATTATAAGGATATTTCTATAACAGACGATCATCATATCAATAACCACGAGAGTAGCCTTTGTAACGACGAATTCTACAAAGTATTAGGTCTCTATTGGAATTCAAAATTAGACATTTTTAAATTCATTAAGATCAATAATACTGTGTCGTTAAATCCTGTAGAAATAAAAGAAGGGGTTCTTCAGGGTGAAATACTATCTCCCTTATTATTTGCCCTGTTTATTAACGACTTGGAGGACTTTTTTTTAGAAATAATAACCAAAAAGGTATAAATATAGATGGATACAATGATACAATTATGATAGCGTATGCGGATGATCTTGCAATCCTAAGTGACTCAGCTATTAATCTTCAAAAGTTATTAGATCTTCTCGCGATTTATTGCAATAGAAATTCCCTTACAATTAACACAGCTAAAACAAAAATTTTACATTGCCATCACGGTCGTCCAAAAAGTATTCCCTTTTGCTTTAAATATAAAAATGACAAAATTGAAATAGTAAAAAAGTTCAATTATTTAGGTGTTGTATTCAGTTCATCGGGTAAATTTTGTGAAAAATCTATGAACGCCACAAAAAAGCAGCTTTTACAACTAGTAAAGTTTCTAATATTTTAGTAACGGGCAAATCAATGGGGTGGCAAGAAAAACAGTTATTATTAAATTCAATCATAAATGCTACTATGTTGTATGGTTCTGAAATATGGGCGTTCAAATATTGGAATAAATTGGAGGTAGCTCAACTGAAGTTTATTAAATTAATTCTAAGGTGCCCTAAATCTACACCTCAATATATGCTTAGATTAGAGACAGGAACTACTCCTATAATTATTCAAATATTAAAGAGCTCTGAATTACCTACATAAAATAACAATGATGGAAGATTGAAGATACCCAAAATTACTATTAAACAGGTTAATTAACCTAGATAAATCTGAGCTTAATAAATTAGATTACAATTGGTTCACGTAATTAAAAGCAGTATTGGCAAAATATAATATAACAATTCTATCAGATAAAGATACAATTAGCCTCGCAATTAGCAAAAGAGAAATAAATAATTTACTGGAAAGAATACAGAATCATCTGTTAGAAAAAGACATAGAATCATTGAATAATGGTAATTATAATATACATTATAAACTAATTAAAAAAGATTTCAATATTGAAACCTACTTAACTAGTAATATTAATTTGTCAAAGATTAGAATTATTGATTGCTAGCATTAGGATGTCGAGTAAATGTTTCGTTTCTATCTGTATAAACAACACTCGCCATTACTGGGATGCCACATTGCTCTGCTCTATTTGTAATTTGAATAAAGAGGACAACTTGCAACATTTCTTTATTGTGTGTCCAATTTTCAAACCTTATAGAGACTATTACTTATCATCATATATTCAAAATGTTAATTTTTCTTACTACTTTTTATTAGAAAATCTGTCTTCGGATAAAATTAATGTGACTTCTTACGTAATAAAATGTATGGCCTTAAGAAGTTTTGCTTTAAATGATTAGCTTAGTTTGGTTTTTGGTATAGGCATATAACGTTTTAGGTTCGTACTCTTTACATTTTAAAAGTAAAAGTTTACTCGGTTTCCCCAACGTTATTATTAAGATAGTCTATTTACTATTGATACTATTTATGATTGAAAAATCTTTCATAATTATAATAATTAACAATGTCTTCCCGTAAATAATAAATTGTTTAAAGAAACTTGCAATATACGAACAATTTTGTTTGTTAATTTGCCAGAATATATTATTGGATATATGTTCACTTTGTATAAATTTTACGTTGTAATTGGAAATTGAATATCTTATTTTATTTAAAATGTTCGACCTTAAAAAAAAAAACATTTGCTTTAGTCGTTTATTTAAATTCACTAACTTTGCAGTACTTATACTATTTATCTTTGTAAAATTTAATGTACATGTACATATGTATACATATTGCATGTATTAGTTATATTGTTATCCAACCATTTGTATTAGCTATGAGCTATATGTCAAATAAATTATTATTATTATTATTAAATTCAAAATTCAGCTAAACTCAATTCCAAGTAAAATAACAAAAAGAAATATCTTATCAACAATGGCGCATTAGGATTAGGATTAATCGGTCCTATCATAATGAAGGCTAAAATTATTCTTCAGCAGTTATGGGCAATTAAATTAGCATGGGACGAATCAGTACCAAGTCATATACATATAGTTTGGAAATCTTTTGTAAACCAGTTAAATAGCATTCAGCAGATATATTTTCCAAGGAAAATAATTCCTTTTAGTTACCCAAATTCGGTAGAAATACACGTGTTTTGTGACGCCTCCATGCAAGGTTATGGTGCAGCAATTTATATAAGGTCACTGAATTCGGAAGGTGCATATGAAACTCATCTACTTTGTTCAAAGTCGCGTGTAGCTCCTTTGAAAGCCATTACACTTCCTCGCTTAGAATTATGCGGTGCGTTACTGTTAGCACATTAATAGAAAAGGTCCGTCAGGCAAACTTAAACATTTCACGCGAACTCTTGTGGACTGATTCGAGTATAGTGTTGGCGTGGATAAACAACCCACCAGCTTCATTAAAAATCTTCATCGCGAATAGAGTTTCAGAAATTAATAAAATAACAAATACAAATAGTTGGCGACATATTAGATCCGAGAATAACGCAGCAGACATTTTGAGCAGGGGAGCACTACCGTCAGAATTAACAAATTATAAATTATGGTTTACGGGACCAGATTTCTTAAAAACCGATGAATCACTTTGGCCGCAGTCAGTTATTAATAAAAAACTTGAAATTCCAGAAACACGAATCAATATGCACTCAACTTTATCAAATGAATGTACATTGGACTTATCAAAATTTTCTAAGTTTGAAAAATTACAAAGGGTGTATGCCTGGGTTTTTAGATTTATTTATAACTGTAAGAATAAAAATAACAAATTAACAGACTCGTTGTCGGCTGAAGACCTCGAAAACTCTACCACCAATCTAGTGCGACTAATACAAAGAAATGAATTTTTAAATGAGTTAAAAAATCTGAAAGAAAGCAAACCACGCCCTAAATCATCAAAATTATTATCTTTAGATCCCTTTGTTGATGACTCGGGCTTAATTCGAGTAGGCGGTAGACTAAAGAATACACCTATTGCGCATGATGTTAAACATCCCGTTATTTTAGCACAAAATAATTTCGTCACAAAATTAATAATAAAAAATCTGATGTGGCCAGCACATAACCTCTCGCCGTATATTTTACCTGGCTGTATGCATAAAGCAAAGCATATTTTTATAAATACATATAATATATTCATATAAATCTATGACGTATAAATTTCTTTATTATTCAATAATAGCATGTCTCAACATGAAGATATTTTACCATAAATTATGTTACAATAAATTACAAAGTAGAGTTTACCATATATAAATATTAGGCTGGTAACAGCAATTTTCAATTCGAACAACGTTGTTTACTTTCTCTTCATATTCTTCTAGTAAAAACATTAATTTTGGGCGGTCTAAAATGTATATATGGATTGTGCATCTATTCTTACATATCTTCTTTTACATTTTATTTTTTCATACATGTTATATCTAAATAACACTAATTCCCTTTAGTAAAGTGACGGATAGATTGCACTCCGATTATTCTTATATCGATGAGTAATTTTGTCAATATTTACAACTTACTTGAGAAGAATTTGATAGCTTTTTCGCAATTCAAAGTTACTCTAGTCTATAGTACTGGTGTACATTGTCCCATAATGTTTGAAACAAATTTAAGTCCTTCAACCTAGACTTGTCATCTCCATAATAGTCACAGATCAAGAATTAAGGGATTCTCGAAGTACATTTTTCTTTCATTACTCATTATTTCTGACACTGACATTTATCTGTCAGTTACAAATAATTTAAATTATCAACTATTTTTCATGGCATTCTTTCGGCTGTCAAATTTATTACAACAGATTATTTTATATATTATACTTCTTTTATCTCTAAATCTATGGAATATATAATAAAATATTTAAATGTATCATATAGAGAATTTAATTTTCTTTAATATTACCACGAAAAATTTTCAAAAAGTAATATTTAGAAGATTTTTTTTCAAGAATCTTCTACTTCCGGTTGTCCAATTATTACCAAAACCTTTTCAGATCTTCCCATGAATGTCCGATTTGGAAATACGTTGTTAAACAAATTTTAAGTCTTATAGTTTTTGAGTAACCGTCCTACCAACATCCACACACACACACACACACACACACACACACACACACACACACACACACACACACACACATCCACACACACACACACACACACACACACACACACAGACATCATCGTAAAAATGTTAAAATCGGATTGTAGGGACCAACATCCCACACACACACACACACACACACACACACACACACACACACACACACACACACACACACACATCCACACACACACACACACACACACACACACACACACACACACACAGACATCATCGTAAAAATGTTAAAATCGGATTGTAGGGACCTTAAAACATGCTTATTCAATAAAATCTGGATATGCGATTTTTAGCATGAATGCAATACCTCTCTTAGCGAGAGGTAAAAAATTCATGAAAGATATTTACATGCCGGCCCCCAGGCCACGTTGGCTGCAATACGCCAACGATATTGGATAATATCAGGAAGAAGTGTGATTAGAAAAGTTTTATATCACTGCACAAAATGCTTTAGGGCAAACCCAAAAAAATCAAGCCCTAAAATGGGTGACCTTCCCACTAATAGAGTTCAACCATCACGTCCCTTTTTAATATCAGGTGTGGATTATGCTGGACCAATGCTTACAAAGGAATCGCGAGGTCGCGGTAAACGACTTATCAAGTCGTATATAGCGGTTTTTGTGTGTTTTTCAACGAAGGCCGTCCATATTGAGTTGGTACCAGACTTATCGACTGATGAATTTCTAGGTGCCTTTAAAAGATTTATTGGTCGCCGCGGTCTCCCATCTGAAATTTACTCGGATAACGCTACTAATTTTGTCGGCGCAAATAACTCATTAAAAGAATTGTCAGACTTTCTTAAAAACGATGAAGTCAAGGGTAAAATACAAGATGAAATGTCCAAATTGAGCATTAAATGGCATTTCATCCCTCCTAAATCGCCACATATGGGTGGTTTATGGGAAAGCTGCGTCAAATCCATAAAAAAACACTTAAAAAGAACCGTTGGTAATGCGAATTTGACGTTTAGTGAAATGCAAACACTGCTAGCTACAATAGAAGCTTGTTTAAATTCTCGCCCTTTGACTCCTCTCTCCCCTGACCCTAACGACCTGGAACCTTTAACCCCTGGACATTTCCTAATAGGGCAACCACTGACAGAAATACCTGAACGTGATCTCAGCAATATACAATTAAACAGATTGTCCAGGTGGCAGTTAGTGGAGCATCTACGCGCTCACTTCTGGAAGCGCTGGAGCCGTGAATATCTGACGCAGCTTCAGTCTCGGGCGAAATGGCGCGCGAATTCTACAATCCCCCTCCAAGTAGGGGACATGGTGATCCTGATGGAGGACAACACACCAGTGCTCTGCTGGAGAACCAGCCGCGTCGTCGAAATCCACCCAGGTGAAGACAAAAACGTACGAGTGGCAACTGTGCGCACCAAGCAAGGAACATTTAAACGCGCTACCCGAAAGTTGTGCGTGTTGCCGTTGGAAAAAAGTGAAAGTGAAGGACGATAAAGTGTAAAAGCACGCAAATATGACACTGCAATAAGTGCTACAGAAACGTTTAAACAAATGTGACACAGTGTTAGATATAAGGCTATTTAATCATAATTATGTCTATTTTTTATTTCTATGTTTAATTATTACATTGTTCCTTGTTTCATCACGATTTAAGGTACTCACTTTAACTGTTTTCTTTTCTGTTTTGATTTCCTAATTTGTTATGTCATTTGTTGTAATGTCATATATCATAGTTGAAGCATTCCCTTCAACGGGGGCAGGATGTTCAAGCGAGCATTTGCTCGGTAATCTTCGTTTGCCGTCGATTCATCCCCACTTTGTACTTACCCTGTAAGTTTACCTCTGTAAATATCTGTACATACTGTATTCATTCTTAAACTGACAACAGTCAAATAAACTACTACAACTAATCAGTCTATTTATTCAATTCAAACAGCACGCAACCCTCACGGGTTCACTCAAATTGTTTTCAGTGGGTACGTTCAGTTTACTTAATGCTACACAACACAAGCGGTTTTTTATGTTATATGAGGAATTTTATTCTTTCAAATTCATTTTAAAGGTATGCTACGTGAATATACCTAGCTAGTAAGTGTCAAAAGCATGACTTTTAATTCTGTCTACCTTTTTGCTACAACTTAGCGTTAGCATGCTGTGTTCCATGTGGTGAACGCACCCAATAAATCGTTTATTAATAAAAAATCATGCATTAATAGGGGTCATTAATGAATGATTTGCTATACATTAAGATAGCCTATTAATAAACGGTCGACGGAAAAAATATTTAATGAATATTATTAACGGATAAGTTAAACTTGACACTGATGTGAAGCTAGTTGACGTGTGAATCACACTTCACACATCTCAATATTATTTCAAGTGACAGTTGAAAACGTAATATTTTTCTAACCTACAAATAAATATTGTAAATAATTGTACCCCTTAGATTAGAAAAATGTGATAATTTCAGTTGATAATTCGCGGTAAGTAAATAACTTTTTAATACTTATTATTTAGTTTATTTTGTTATTAATAATATGTAAATAAAATAAACAATTAACAAAATAATACTCATATTTTTTTTTCTTGCTGATGTTTAACATTTTTACAATAGATTTTTTCGTCAAATTAAAAAAAAAACAGATTATTAAGTTATTTTTTTTTATTTCTAGGGCAAAATGACAACTCAAAATAAAGAAAACAGTTCAATTGAAAATAAACAGTACAAAAATTGGAAGATCATATAAAATGTGAAAAAAATAATTCCCAGTTATGGACATTTATATTAAAGAAAGGAAAATTTCCAGAAATTCAGAAAATAATTGAATTTATATTTAGTGTGTCCAATATTATTTTTTTTACTCAAATGTCCTGGTCAACATTTTTCCGAA
Organism: Harpalus rufipes; assembly: GCA_951394225.1. Taxonomy (NCBI): domain Eukaryota; kingdom Metazoa; phylum Arthropoda; class Insecta; order Coleoptera; family Carabidae; genus Harpalus; species Harpalus rufipes. The sequence goes on from OX596289.1 coordinate 18,505,042, forward strand.
GGCGGCAACACTGTTTATTTACTAGTGAATTAAAAAAAAATAAGTCACTCTCACATAATTTTAACTCCTCTCAATAAATAATGTATTTATAATAACATTAGGCACGAAAATAAAACTAACCACAGTCTTTATTATATAGATCAGCCATTTTCATTATTTTCACGACAAAAATTACACTCAAAGAATTTAAAACACTCGCCTTATGGGCTCGTGGCTTAAACTTTCTATTCATGAATAAACATCTTAATTCACTTGGTATATAAATAGCTATTTTCTACATCCTTTAAACAATATCGAAAAGATATCTTTTTAGACAACTGTTTCATAGTTTTACGTATCCTTTGGCAACCGTAAAGTATCACTAGTTTTTTGACACCTGTCAAAGATTACTTTACGGCCGCTTTTACTTTACGCCTGCATTTACTTTACGAACTGAATTGTAAAAAATTGTTTAAATAGCAAATAAATTTAGTGCTGTATTCCATGCAGCTTCATAAATGTTAAGAGGGAGTATTGGAAAAATCGTTATCGCCATCCCTGTCGCTCATTTCCTTGCTTAACAAATTAATTATTGTGGTTAATTTTTAATTTATTTTCATTTTTAGGTTGCAATATATTTTGACAGTAAGCAAATTATTTTCTGAGCTGTCAAGATGATAAACATAACACTCATATACATATTATGTATAAAAGTATTAACTGTAGCTAACAAATTCATAAAAAAATGTTTCAACCTAACACAATTTATAACCTTCAAAAAAAAGAAAAACATTTGACATGTCTACAATCATCATTCGATATTCAAAATGGCTGTAGAAGGAAATTTTAGTTTCACGTAAGCGGCGTTTCGTTAACTAATTTTACCAATAGTAAAATGAATAGGCAGAAAACGCATGTCATCAACATGAAAAAAATCTTATAAAATGAAATATAACTAGTAGAAATCATTAGATGTTATTTATTTAAAAAAAGAAAAAAAATATAGTATATGTATATTAATGATATTAACAAATATTTTTAAATTAATCGTTATTCCTTTTACGGTATATAAAATTATTTGAAATAATTGTAGTTCATTTTCGTTGGCACTACTGAAAATGACCATGTTATGTCAAATAATTCTGTATTCCCCAAAAGGAATTAGGATTGACTTAGAAATAATTTTAAATTTATATATACGTTTTTTAATACTAGTTTTTTCTTCTTTTCTAAATAAATAACACTTAATAATTTGTACAAGTTCATGACGTCGTTCTCTGCCTAATCATTTTTACTAAATGAACTACTAGTATATATTTAAAATAAAAAAATTGTGACTTTGCAATAGTCACCTAAAAATGTTTTGTGCACCTTGGCTTATCCCTCCATGTCGTCTAGTGGTGCGCTACCCTCTACTCCCCACATCTCTATGTCCTTATGGCCCTCATGTACGCAATCTAATACAAAAAATATGTCACCATTAGATATATTTTGTAATAATTGATTCTGTGAGAATTTACAATATTATAACATAAAAGAATGACTAAATATTATCACAAATGTACCATTTAATGTATTGTACTTTTTACGCGTGTTGCACCAATTGACGCCTACAGAACAAGTGAAAAATTGAACACGAGCAGTGCGACAGCAATGAGATAGAAAAGGAAGGATATAACTTGCTCGTTTGTACCTGAAAATTGGCGAACGATTACGTATAACTTCAACTCTAATTAATAATTTATTTTAATATTTTAAAAACATTTTAAAAATACAAATGCAGAAATGCATTTTATAAGTATATATATACCGTGTGTCTATCTTAAAGGTGTACATAGGAGATTAACATGGGAAATCAGTTTTTTTGCAATTCCCTGCTCACCTAATTATTTTAAGCAAAAATGTGTCAAATAAAAGTTTTAGGGCATAAAATTCTGCATCTAAATCAATAAACAGAATTACTTTTACATGCTTTTGAACGACAGAAATTAAATATGAAAAAGTCGAAAATTACGTTGAAAATATCGATAGCCATGGAATTGAACAAAAAATAAATAAATGCTTGACGTCTTATCTGTCACAACGTAAGTTAACTTATTTGACATTTCTAACAATTTGATTTGGACAAATCGTTATAAGTATGACAATAACAGAAATATTAGATTAATAAATAAAGTTAAAAAATACAGTTTTGTTTAAATAATATGAATTTATTACAAATTCAATATTTTGTAACATAATATTTTCAAGCAAGAAAAGTTTTATAATTATTAGTAAATGAATAAATAGGTAAGCGGAGAAATAGATAAACAGTGGCACGCGACAATCTGAGCATATATATTTTATAAAGACAACAAACTGAAACGATACCTAACGCACAGAACTCTGATTTAAATAGACAGTGATTTTAGGAAGTCAGTGTTATAAGTTACTCACAACATGCCCACCCAAACTGTCTACGCAACGTGCCCACCCAAACTGTCCATGCAATTTGCCCACCCAAACTGTCCACGCAATATGCCCACCCAAACTGCCTACTCTACATGCTCATTCAAATTGCCTACGGAACATGCCCACCCAAACTGCCTACCCAAAATCCTCACCCAAACTGCCCACGCAATATGCCCATCCAAATTGTCCACGTAACATGCCCACCCAAATTGCTCGTGCAACATGCCCATCCAAATTGCCCACGCAACATGTCCACCCAAATTGCCCACCCAAATTGCCCACCCAAACTCGGAATCTTACCGGCTAAAAACCCCTCCCGTTGTTTAATAATTAACATGAAGAATAATATAATACATTTATTTTGATTTGCAAAATATTATTTACAAATTAGTATGAATTACAGGTTATTTTTATTAAATATTCACAATACATTTCAGTGTTGCATAAATGTCAAAATAAAATAAGTATTATAACTTGATAAATAATAAAAAGCAAAAAATAATAGATATTTTTTTCAAATTACTGTTAATTATTTATTACATGTCAGTGTTTGTATAATATAAAAGAATACAATGTGTTGCGGCGCAGGTCACTATTCCAATCTCGAAGTGGAAATAATTGTGAAATTGAGCGCCAAGATTGCGTTGCGTTTTATTGATGTGAGTGGCTGTATTGGCGAGTTGACTGAACGTCCTGGCAGGACAATTTGACGCAGTAGAAAGGGGAAGATGCGCTGTGACGTAATCATAAATATTCCACGAAATAGAAAATATACAACAGGAATGGTCTGGTTAGACGCGCTTCACCTGCAGGAGCTCTCTACAGGACTTCACAAGAAGGGTGCTCTAGGAGTGAAAGGATCAAAGGGTGGCCCACAAATAGTGTGTAGGAAATCGAAGCTAGTACCCTTGAACCTAACAACAGCAAAGATAGGAGTAAATACACATAAAGCGAATGCGCGAGAATTCAAAAGAATGATAAAATATAATTTAAGTAATATGATGTGAATGTGTTGTATACAGGTGTAAATTAAGGTCGAATAAATGTGTGTAAAGTGAGTGGATGAATATGGGAGATTCATGCACAGGTGTAACGAATAAATATCAATTAAATAAACAATAAATATAATATGCATCTACCAGTGGCGTAACTACGTAGAATTGCGCGCCCCCGCGGGACTTAGGTTTGCGCCCATCATACGCAGGAACGTAATTAGGATATTTTTTAAAAGAATGCGCCGCAGGCGATTTTTTGAAAATTTTCAAGGTCAAACGTGTTTTAATGCAAAGTAAGATAATATAGAGTTCTTTATAATGAAGCAAATTTAACAAATTCTTAAAAAAATAAAATAAATATTTTATGATGAAAACGCGTATGTACGCTCCAAAAGCGTACAGTTGCCCATTCTACTAGGTACTAGGCTTTTCGCGCTTGCGTGTTTACTGTTTAAGATGCAAGATTAGTAGGTGGGTCAAGATTTCGACGAGGTGGGCCATGGGGTCATAAAATGATTAGAATAAATTACGGCATAAAGATAATGTAATATAATGTAACAATAATTGTAATACACCTTTAACAGTAGGTACCTATAACATAATTTATTGACTAACTATATGCAACAAAATTTGCAGTATAATATAGAAAATGCACTAAAAATTGTCATAGAAAAATAAATGGACACTTTTAACAACAGAAATTAACTTCCTTAGAAACATAACAAAATATAAATTACTAATGTAAATAATAATACAATATAATGTATTAAAATTGAATTAAATATAAATATTGAAAAATGTAACATAATATTAATAAGGTGGAGATTATGGCTGCTGGAGCAGCTGTTTCATCATTTATTTAATGCAGAGAAGTCAATTTTATACAAATTTCTCCTTCGTGCACTCAAAATTTAAATTGTATACTCCAGAGTACAAATTGTAAATAATAATACTACCAATAACACAAACTCAATCTATTCTGATTCAATTTGTAGCACAGAGTGTACATACTTTTAAACTTGTGAACGCGCGAAGAAGGAATTTGTGTAAGCGCGCCAACTTCGCAGACATCTGTACTTGTACGTTATATAAATGTACATGGCAAGAAGTGGCGCCGCGCCCGGCGTAACATTGTACCTACCATTTCGAGAAATCTATCAAAAATAAACATTAATTTGAATATTTAAATTTTGAAGTATTATATTTACTTTAAATAAACTGACAATACATTTTGAACATCAGTGTTGGTAAGGGCGCCCATACGCTGTAAATTTGTATTATTTTCAAATGTGCCCGTACTTCGATATTGGCTAGGTACTGCTTGAATCAGTGGCGTGTATATGCTGAAAAATTTTAAGAAAGGTGTAGATACAAACGTTTTGTAACTATGACTGCGCCGGCTACGCCGGCGCCCTCCGGATGGCCGCGCCCCCCCGCGGCGCTGGGTCTGCGGGGGCGGTAGTTACGCCACTGGCATCTACGTACTCAAAAATTACATAATTCTCATAAAAAAAAACAATGAAACAAATCACCATTGAATAAGTATAAATTTAGATTAAATGTTATACGAACAAGTGTGGAGTACTGGTAGCAAATAAATGTAATACAAATTGTACTCACTGCGTTCAGGAAGCGTGCGAAATATTTAAAAGCTACCTGTGGCGTGCAAGCAAAGCAATAAAGTCGATGTAAGCAGGAATTGGGTCCTCGTGCATCAATGTGGTACAAGTATGTGTTGTGAATGGTGAATGTGTATTCCTGGTCCACTGTGGTATCAAGTGTAAATGTGTTCCGTGTTCCAGAGTGTAGCTTAAAAACGAAATGAGTGTCAAACACTGTGTTTTACAATGTGCTGGGCACATGTGCACGTTGTATGAATATAATTAACGTTTAACTGAATTTATGTAAGTTTAAATAATGTAAACTTCACTGTGAAAGATTTGATATATAAGAAAACCACTAAACTAGTTATGTACTGGCTCAGAAAAAATACAAAACTTATAAAAAGAACAGCTGGCAAAAATGCCGAGAGCTGTGTGTACAAGACGTGCGAACTCAAACACTGTTGTACGAGAACAACACAGAAAAATACTTATGTCCGGTTCGTGGCCGATGAGCGATGAAACCATCTCAGCTACATAGATGGCTATAGGGGTCCCAACACAATGTAATATATCTTTTTCTAAATATTTATAATTTTTTTTTACTCAGAGTTGGCTTTTGACATTGTCCAATTAGCCATTTCGTCATAGTAAATGAATAAAGATATTTTACATTTAAATTAAATTCATATTTTATTCTTCGAAAATAACGTTAATGATAAATGAAAAAAGTTCTTCAAAATATCTGCTCTCTTTATTTGTATGCCATATTTATGCAACATTACGTTACATATTTTTTTACTTTGTTTCATATTCCTTTTCTTTTGTAAGATATATTATAATTTGTAATGGAAATTTGGAATTTTTTATAAATTTTCTCAAATCGTATAATTTTCCATCTTTATTTTTATTAATTTTGGTTGTTAAATGTTTTTTTTTTTTAAACATTAATGTCAAATGAAAAAAGTTTTACAAAGTATCTTCTCTCTTTATTTGTATGCCATATTTAGAAGGAGTTATTACGTATCTTCTTATGTATATATGATACATATTATAATACGCTATAGAGATTTGGTAATTTTTATAAATTTCTTTTCCAAATCATATAATTTCTACATCCTTACTTTTATTGATTTTGGTTTTAAACGTTTTATTCTCTAAAAACATTGCTGTTAAATGAAAAGAGGTCTTCAAACTATCTTCTTCCTTTCAATTATATGCCATTTCCCAATCTGTTTTACTGTTATACATATATATAAATTTTCATTTTAAAATGTTTTTACATGATGTTTTTTTATTTATATATTTTTTTATAAATAAATATATAAGAATTGTTCTATGATTTATTATTTTAAACATTCAACCATTGATTAAATAGTATATATAGATTGGCAATGCTATAGTCAATCCGCGTAACACATTTTAATTCTGTACGAGTAAGAGCCATCTGCGCTATAGTTGCACACTATACATGTGCCTAATTCGCTACAAGATAGCAGCATGGTAGTACACATCGCCGGGCGGAGCATCGGGCGGAGCCAAAAAAAAATATAATGAGAATTTGTTAAACTTATTTCGTCATTTCTTCAGAGATATTTAATTTAATTATAAATTTATTTTTAAAAATAAGCTTACATTCTTTCATAATTAATAAAAATTCATTTAACATTTCATTGAGAAACGATTTAATATGAATTTACAGGGGATATGCATTCATTTATCATTTAATAGAGAAATGATTTAATATGAATTTACAGTGGATATCTATTTGAAGGTTTGGACCATCCGCTTCGTGTCATACTCCAAACTTCCTTCTCACAAAATAAAATGTCACTTTATACATCATAAATAGTTATTCTTTTTAAATAAGGTGCTTACCAAGCGGCATTGAATTAGGTTGGATTAGAATTGAATCGGAGCTGCTAAAATTACACCCGGTAACTTGAAGCACATAAAATTATTAATTTTTAAATACTGCTAAAAGCGCAACTTTTTAAGATATTCCGCAAATAAAACAATGTACCTATGTTAATACAATAAATCTTCTCCAAATAAGTTTTCTTGTTGTTTTACTTAATAATTATAAATTAAAAGCAATTTTTTAATATCTTCTTTGACCACCAATTAATAACAAAAAAAAAGTACCAATTAGAAAAAAGTTTATATTTATTTAAACAAGAATAATATAGAACTATTGACCTAAAAATTTATTACAATATTCAATGTTTTAATTATTATTTGTTCTGCAAAATATATATTTTTTCTTCTACAAGCTTTTCTTGTGATATCTGTAGATTTCCATTTCAAAGTTTGAAAAAGTTTTATTTTAATAAATATTTTTATAATAAAAATTTTGTCATAGCATCCATTACTTTTATTTTAACCAATCACTATAATGCAAATTTATGCACTGTATACTATTTTTTTAAAAATTTCTGGTTATATTGTTTGAATGTAAATGTTCTTTTCTAAATTCACTAAAAAAAATTAAAAATTCTGACACAATTTTTACTGTTTGTTCTTTCGGTCTGCAAATATATTATATTTAATTCACTTTGCCATAGGCTTTAAGAACTAAATAAATTTAATTTTCATCAAGAAGAAGGTTATTTTTCCTTAAAATTTTATTACAATTTTCGCAATTGTATTGTTTAATACGAAAAACCAAATATCCAGAGAAGTATACCACACTACATTCCTCATATAAAGTATTTGGCGATTGAAATTGAGATTCATTGTCATTGTCATTACTATTTTTCATATTTTTTGGTCGTACAATTTCAACATTGTCGATCATTTCATTAGGCGTTGTAATGGATTCCGATATTTCTATTTCAATAATTTTGTCGTCATCTATTTCACAGTTTCCGCTTCCAACTGGTTTTAAAATTCTTATATGAATAATTCTTTGCAATGTTTGCTTAAATTGTTTTACAGTTTGAGTTGGATTGTACCCCCCTCTATTTCTAATTATTGAAAAGTGGTTTTCCATACAATCTTGTTGCAATCTATTTGTTACTAAAAACAAATAATTCTCTTCTTTCATGTCCGCAAATAATTTTGAAATGCCATTAATATTTTGAATGAAACCATTAATATATATTTCTTCTTTCTTTGTCATCTTTATCAAAATATGGAATCTTACAAAAATAATTTCCAATTCATAAAATTAACTTAAATATTATTTATTATCTCAACTGTTTTCACATCTTGGCTTAGCAGAATAATTATGGATCATTTTGTAATTAATTTATTCTATAAAAATACACTTCAAACATATCGTTGAATTCGTAATTTTACGTAGATTCCAAATACATATGTAAAAATAAAGAGAATGTCCTATTTGAAGAAAGTTAATGTCACTTCCAGTTAAACCGAAAGCGCTACCATCATGCCAAATACCATGATTTGTGAGCCCCTAAGCCTACTTTACAAATATGTATAGGGAATTAAAAAATAATTATAAATAAAAATGTTATTTTGAATGGCACTTTTTCAATGTCATCCTGTATATATGTAATATACTAATATCCTATTCACTATTCATTTGACAAAATGGCTTAATTAACTTTTTTATATAGTTCAGTATACAGGGTGTTAAAAGAAGAGTAAAAATAATTGGGAATATATACATTTCGATGAGCTAATATTTAGTCAAAAATATTTTTTTCAATATTCATAAATTTCTTGAAGTTCATTTTTGGCGTCCCTCAAAATAATAACGAATTAATTTATTTGTTGTCCATAATCAGTTACGTGATTAAATAATTCATTATTTTTTATTAAAAATTTCGTGTCTCCGACTCCAAGCGACTTGACACGAATACATCCGAATATAATTACCGCCAGCCTGATCGAATGTTAGTACGGCCAAATAATAAAATTATGAAAGGTGGCAGCATAATACGTATCTTTACAACGCGGTACGCAAATGCTCATAAGGTTGCCAATCTATATATATTATTTAATCAATGATTCAACTACTAACGGGATCCATATAATAATTAATTACATTTAAATATTAATTCTAGTAAAAATACTGTATAAATTAAATTTTGTCAAATTTCTACTAATTTAGTTATATTCCATGTAATTATTTTTCATCATTTTATTATAAATTACATAATTTATATTTAAGAAAAATCCTACATGTCTATTTCATTAGAATTTTGATTTATTACGATTATTTCCAATTGTCATTGTTTTTATTATTGATAATTGAGATCAATTTTCTAAAAAAAATTAAACTATAAAATTGTTTCGCAATCATCACACATCTTGCTACAGTCAACCATTTAAATTTAAAAAAAATGTCCAACAACTATCAATATCAAAAACATTTACAAATAATATTGTTAAAAATATATGTTGTATTATTTGAAAAATTTAGATATTATATACATTTGGCAATATTATTTGAGCGCATGCAATATTATATTCCAATTAATCATAATTATTGTACATCATTGGTTACAATTCAACTGTTAATTCAATTGCTAAACACAATATGGAAAACAATAAAACAAATAATATATTATCTTTGCTTTGAATGAAATGTCATAGACATAAAAACAAATTTTATTGGTATAATACCTTTGCAAAGACAACAATATTATTGATTATGATCCCAATGAAATAACTATATTTACATGCATAGACTTTTCTTTAAGTAACACTTTATATAACAAATCTACATATAACTTTAAAAATATTTAATGTTACAATATTTCAATTTTCATATATTTTGATTTATTTTATGATAATATTGATTATTTATATCTTAGTTATTATGTTAATTATTGAAACTATAATGTTTATTAGCACATATGATTATGTTGCATTAATAATATTTTTGTTTCAATATTATAGTTTAAAAAAAAAAACAATGTATAATTAAATTTGGTTACTTAAAGAAAATACTACATATGAAATTTATTTCATTTGTTTATTAAAAATATTAATATGATAAAATGACATTTTGCTACAATTTCAAATGTTTTTAAACATTCAAAATTGTCCCACAATCATCATTTATACGTAATCAATATTTAAAATTATACTTATTATCAATTTCATGGAATTCATGACTTTAAATAATTATGAACAAATAAATTAATTATTAATTTTCATATTATCAATATAAATCTATGATAATAAGATAAACAATGAAACAAAAGAAATAAATGATGAGTCTAGAAAAAAGAATTACAAAAAAGAAAATGTTATTAACAATTGTAATTATGTTATAATTATTTTACACTATAAATTTGTTTACTATTATCAAAGATGTTACTTTTTAACATTATAAATCTTTCGTTGATGAAACATTGGTTTGTTTCGTATATATATGTATATATGTTTATAGAAAAAAAAACAATTTTTTGGGTAGATAAATTCGTTTTTTTTTTTAATTAACAGTTAATATTTTCTAGACTTATACACCATAAATATTTTAATTTTGATAATTGACTTTGCAACAATTTCAATTGTTTGAGTAACTTTCAAAATTGCATCACAATAATCAATCACTCTCAATAGAGAAATAATTATGGTTTCATATTGTTGAAATTTTAAATTTACTTATTCGATTTCTATGAAACGTTGATGAAATATTATTTTGTTTATTAACAATGTTATACACAAAATATTTTATAAAATTTGTACATGTAAATTATTATACGCAAATGGAATGTTATAAAATCATTTATAATTCCTAATAGAGAACGGAATAAGTAAATATTATTAAGTTTTATTTCAATTGTCCATTAAAAATATTAATATGATAAAATGACATTTTGCTACAATTTCAATGTTTTCAAACGTTCAAAATTGCCCCACAATCATCATTTATTCGTAATCAATATTTAAAATTATACTTATTACCATTTTCGTGGAATTAATTTTTCTAGGTAATTATGAACAAATAAATTATTAATTTTCATGTTATCATTATAAATCGATGATAATAAGATAATTAATGGAACAAAAGAAATAAATTATAAGTCTAGAAAATTCGTTTACAAAATATAAAATGTTATTAACAATTGTAATTATGTTATAATTATTTTACACTATCAATTTGTTTACTACTATCAAAGATGTTACTTTACAACGTTACAAATCTTTCGTTGATGAAACATTTGTTTGTTTCGTATACATATGCTTATAGAAAAAAAAATATTAAATTTTTACATTGATAAATTCGTTGCTTTTTGTTTTAATTAACAGTTAATATTTTCTAGACTCATGCACCATAAATATTTTAATTTCGATAATTGACTGCAACAATTTCAATTGTTTTAATAACTTTCAAAATTGCACCACAGTAATCAATGAATCTTAATATAGAAATAGTTATGGTTTCATATTTATTAGATTTTAAATTTATTTATCCCAATTCTAAGAAACGTTGATAAAATATTGTTTTGTTCTTTAAATATGTTTGTACAGAATATTTTATAATTTTGTTCCATGTAAGTGGAAAATTATAAAATCATTTATAATTGATATATAGAATGGAATAAATAAATTTTAATAATAAAATTTCACATACTTGAAATTTATATTCTTCATCTTCGCCTGTTTTTCATTCTCTGCATCCATGTATTTTCATCCACTGCTGAAGTTAACTACCAAATATTTGAAGAATTGTAATTGGTGGTTGTTATTCTACGTCGCATAATCATAGAAAAATAGAATTCTACTTGTCGGAATGTTTGTGCAGTAGTAGTTCTTCGTTTATTGTTTGAAGAAAAAATGTTAATTGTTGTAGATTTCTGCCTCGGCGTCTCTTTGTAGATGGTGAATAGATGCTATGCTGGTACGTCGTAGAACACGCATGTGTATATGTGCTCGACACATGATTTAATTTTTTTTATGTACTCAAGCACTCGAAGCCAGACTTTTTATACACATTTAAACTAAACCATGTATGCCCGACAATTCACTGTTATTAGTTATCTATACTAATAAGTTATGAACCTAAAAAACAATGATTAAATTGTTGATGTACTCAAGCACTCAGAGCAAGACTTATACATATTCACTCATATTTATCGACATTTAATAACAATGGATGTTAACATGAATGAATGAACAGGAAATGACTAAGGAGAATATGACTAGTACTGTTTTAACTCTGCCAATCGTTTATGGTTTATTAAAAAATATATATATTTGAAATAAAAGTTGTGTATAAATACTTTTACTAAAACTTTTATTTAAAGTTTTTTTTCTAAAATAAACCATAAACGATTGAGAGTTAAAACACTGCTAATCATCTCCTTCTTAGTCATCTCCTAATCCCCATTCATGTTACCACCCACTGTGTTATTCTGAAATGAGTTATAGTATTAACTACTATTGTCACTTTCACTAATGTCCATGTGGTCTCGTACAACCGGTTCTTGTTCGTCGTTTGTTGGATTCGGTGGTATAACAACACGAGGTTGTACCATCGGCGCATCTTCAGCTATTGGTAACACAGCCGAATAATGCGCACTCGCTCCTGCATCCGACAACAGAACTGTTAATGGCCATCCGGACAGATAGTTTTCGGGCTTGTAGCGTGTGAAATAAGCTCCATATAATGTACCATCGTCACTTTTCCGTTGCAATTCGTCAACCGAAAGATTTCGATTGGCCAAACATCGCGGAAGGATTCCACCGTTACCATCTTGCTTGAAACTTGTGTAAACATAAATTTCACGATATGACATGCAGGCCAAAGACTTGAGATGAGCTGCCCCACCCCAAGTTTATGTGCCTCCATGTATGTTGGACGTCTGGTGAATCAATTCCTGCACACTAGTGTAGTCGATATGATTCTGAGCGTGTACCGTTTCAAATATGTCATTGTGTTGTCTAAAGCCCAAAATACTTGTCAGCCTAAGAGCTATGCTATATTTTTCGCTTCCAAACAAACAGAAAGACAATGCATGAAACATACACGACCCGTCCGCAGACGTTTGAACAACCCTGCCATAATCTTTCGCAATTGCAGCATATGTTTCGCGACTTCGTTGTTGATCCACACGTAAATGTGGCGACTGATCGTTATACAAATGCCGCAAAGTCGAAGTGCTAATTAGGCATTCCAAATGACTCAAATATTGTGCCACTTCATCAACGTTAAAAATAACATCTAAAGCGTTCCGATAATTAGTCAATGAAACATTAGGGTTTATCCTGTGTATACGCGCCAATATTTCAACCACATCCGACTGTTGTATTGTTTCACAACGGGGACGTTTTGCGACGTCATGTTGTTTATTACCAATTACAGTGGCCTGGGGTGATATTGAGCTAACAGGACGTTTCTGTTTGTTGTACAATTCGCGGCGGAACTGTAACACTTGTTGTATACCCTTTGGTGAGTGATAGTATTTGCGATACTACTGGCATAGGCGGTCTACTCCAACCGGATGGTCGTTGCCGAATAACATCGACTTCATTTATCCAGTTAATAAACTGCCGTAAGTCAGGTGCAAGATATATCGACTCTGGATCAAAGTTTATTAAGTATAATCCGGTAAATTCACGAACACGACTGATGGCCGTGTAAAATTGCCCGGAAAAACTCAAACCACTCGCAGACACAGCAATAACGTTCAACGTTTGCCCTTGTGATTTATGTATGGTAACACCGTACGCCAAATCAAGGGGAAAGTGTTTACGAAAATACTGTTGATTCGCATCCTTGCTACGAATCTCCTGCTTGACCCGGAAAGTAACTAACTGTTTTCTAGGGTTGTCTAATGCCGCCAAGACTACATAATCTTCTGACATACTAACAACCAATGCCAAAGTACCATTTACCCAACCATCTTCAATGTCACGGTTGCGAGTAAGCATTACGCGAGCGCCAATCTAAGCTTCAAAACAGCTGGAAATAGCTGTATTCATCGCTCAACATCGGCAATATACTCGCGCACACTCTTTGGCAACGGCATACCGTTTCCGTCAACATCCTGAGCAGGATAAATGCGCTCGGTCACTGACAACTTGGCCAGTTCAACTTCGTTCATCTCGTCCTTCTGTCGACGGGTTGGAAACAGCAATAAACCACCATCACCGATATCTATTTGCTTCAAATCCGCTTGTGAAATCACACGCGTCTTCAACAAATCTATATCGGCTTGTTTAGGTTCCCCTAAAGCCTAAACGAACACGGTTCAACAGATTAATGAACTGACGATCATCTTTCTGTCGCACTACATCCTTTAGTACCACGTATTCGAAACCTTTCAGCAACGTCGGTTGCCAAACGTGTTTACCAATCGGTGGTAACTGAGCAGGATCACCAAACATGATTATGCTCTTGCCTGCGAACCGTTTCACAGATTCATCGGGACTGCTATGAGTTATCAAACACTCCTCGAGTTTCTGCATGACACGTTCATCAAGCATGGACACTTCATCTATCAACAACACTTGCAAGTGGTCGATGAAGAAAGCGTCCGTTGAACCACGCTCAATGGTACTGACTAAATTTATAGACATTCGCAGGAATGTATGGATTGTCAGTCCGCTAATGAGAGGGGCAGCACATCCAGTTGTTGCCAACTTTTGTACTGTCTTATGATGTTCCTGACAAAACGCAACAAAGCTATCGAGCAAAAATGATTTGCCAACACCACCACCACCGGTAATGAAAATAAATATTGTTCACTCTTTAGCCATTTGCTGGTCACATAGTCGAAAGCAGCCCGTTGACTAGCTGTGAAGCCAGCAACATACTCTTCGACCGGCAAATACGTGCGGATATTTAAATCCAAACCGTCTCGATCGTCAATGATAACGTCATCGTCATCATCTTCAACCGATTCGACACGTACTCGTTCTGCCTGCATCTGGTACGGAGTGACAGTTTCCAGCAACTGATCAATATCTTGATCTTGAAGCCAGTTACCGTCAATAAGTCGAGACGTAATTTCCCGTAGTCGCTGCCACGTTTCGCAGCGCCTTCTAGAAATTGCTTAGCCTCGTCTTCCTCCTGAAGTTGCGACGTAAACTTTCATCCAAATATGAACCGGTTGTGTCCTTCAGAGCATCAATGTTCGTTCGGTCAACCGGTATATTTTGGAGAAGTTTTGTCAAACAATACCTTTCTAGATCGTTACCATATGGTGAGTACTCCTAGAAACGAACAATCGCTTCATGTCGTACTCGTTTACGTATTTGACGACCTTTACGATCGCGTAATGTTTCATTTCCCGCAGTACGGGCTGAATCATCGTCGCAATCGTTGTCGCATTCAAGTTCCTCATTCTCCTTAGCAACCTGACCAACATAACGATATTGCGCAAAAAACTGCGGATATGTCAGGTTGCTGAGCGCTTTAGGACGATCGAGGTATTTGTGCAACTTTGTGTCGTAGTACAGATCATCATTATCTGTCGCAGATGTTTGTGCCGGCAAATCAGAGGCCCTCTTGAGCATCCGATGCGCTGGACTAACATCTATAGGCAAGTAAATAATGTCACGACTACTAAAAACATGTGGGCGTTGCAGCAAAAGCGTCGCTGCTTCCAGCAATGACACAACCCGAGTACGCAAATATGTTTCGCAATCACTACGTTTTCGTGATAAGCGCATACATATGGGATACTCGGATTTGGCAACGTACTTGGCTAGGTAAAGTTCCCAACCTCCGTTCGTCACCTGTTGGACATTAACATGACCGTCCCATAAAAGTAGCAGCGCCAAGTTATACGAAACGATTGAGCCGTCTTTACGACTACGTCGAATATAGTTAAACCTAACGCCGCTCTTTTCCGGGACTACCGTATCGTTCACCTCATATGGATAACCATACTTACAGCGAACCAACACTTTGCCACGTTTTCCAGTAAAACACCTGTGCTGAGAGCAATTGTGTTTCTGGTAATTACTAACTACATCACGCCACTTTCCGTTCATTGGATGTTCGAATCGCGGCATTTCTGCAGAAACCACACCTTTCGGTATAGTTTTTTTATCGAACCACACTACCAAATGTGCATGTAGAGAACCACGCTTTTGGTATTCAATCCGCATCCAATAATGAAGGACTTTACCAAATGCACCTTGTGGATCCTGCACGAACTTGGCACGAAATAACTGAAAATGGCGATAAAAAGCAATCACTGTTTGTACAGGATATTTCATAGCCGGTGCTCCGCGTTTATGGATATCCTCAAATTCTTTGGATGCGGACGCCTGATGCACACCTGCAATGCCATCACGAATGATTGCTTGCAGTTCGGGCCAACTATCATTCTCCGTAAGAGTCACGAAAAAATCAGGTACACGGCCCATGTACTCAGACATGGCGATTAAATCGAGCGTTTTAGAAGTCCAGTAATTTCGAGAATTCGGAATTGTTGCCGGAACTTCTGTACCATACTGATCGTATGGCCCTGCTGACTTTATCTTTTGCACGGTCAATGGTTCAGCCAATTTGGCTACATTAACCTTTACACTAGCATAGTACTGCAGGCGCTCTTTGATGAGTACATCTAACATGTAAAACATGTAGTCTGCTTCATCACGAAAACGGCCATCATACATACGCATTCGCCAATGCATGTGCCGCGCGTCACACAAAAGCCATTTACCGTTGACCATCCACCGATGCCGTACGGAAATAGCCATGGAAACACTTTCGCTTCCAAGTATGCATCACGTATGAATACGTTAATCAACTCAGAATGCGACTTTTTAGCAGCTTGAAGACTGCGCACATGTTGTGTCGCTGTCACTGTGTTTCCCACGTCAACACCTCGTGAAGAAACGTTATACGCGGGCACCATCAGTGCTGCTGGTTCTCCGTCAAGGACGCTGGTTTTCGTCTGTTTATCAGAAACAGGATCAAAATCCATATCATCTATGACAGGAACAGTAACCGGTTGTCCTGGTTGGCGTTTCATAAAACGTATCAACGTTTCATAATTCGCCACGAAATTCCTATACAGATGGTTATTATGGTTATATATCGTAACCATCTTAGAGCAGCTACAACGGTTGTTGAACTACCACTGTAGGTATTCGCCGGATCCCGATTTACAATCATGGCGTACATGTCAAAATAACATGCTTCACCTTTACGTTGCACCATATAGTCCCCTTTCAGGTGTCTAAATATTTGCAACGCTTCATTCGATGCCTTGGCCGTACTCGACTTTAAAGCAACTAATGATATATGTCGTTTATCATCGTCACTTACATCTGTAATAACCTTAGGCAACGGTAAACTCTTAACTTGTTCCGGAGCTAACCGGTATCTCGTCAAAAGATCCTTTGAAGCACACAGAGTACAGGAATAGCATTTTTTTGTAGTTGGATGAACTACCTTCAACGCTACATCTCTCTCTGCGTAATGCGTAAAAACATTCGGCTGCTGAGAAGCAGCCACAGTTTTCACACGCGCCTCATTTGGAATTACTGCTGAACAGTTAGCACATGCACCGATAAATAACGGCAACATACTAAACTTGAACCCATTCTCCCAATATTTCATCGTTCTTTGGAAGAACAATGTCATATCACAGGTTGTCTTCAGCGGTTTGCCTGCATCACTAATCCGAAGATTGGCAACAGGCGACTGAAGCCCATCTGTACCACCAACCAATAGGATGGCACCAGATGAGGCACCTGCACCACCAATCCGAAGATTGGCAACAGGTGACTGAAGCTCATCTGTACCACCAATCAATAGATTGGCACCAGACGAGGCACCTGCACCACCAACCCGAAGAATGGCAACAGGCGACTGAAGCCCATCTGTACCACCAATCAATAGATTGGCACCAGATGAGGCACCTGCACCACCAATCCGAAGATTGGCAACAGGCGACTGAAGCCCATCTGTACCACCAACCAATAGGTTGGCACCAGATGAGGCACCTGCACCACCAATCCGATGATTGGCAACAGGCGACTGAAGCCCATCTGTACCACCAATCAATAGATTGGCACCAGATGAGGCACCTGCACCACCAATCCAAAGATTGGCAACAGGCGACTGAAGCCCATCTGTACCACCAACCAATAGGTTGGCACCAGATGAGGCACCTGCACCACCAATCCAATGATTGGCAACAGGCGACTGAAGCTCATCTGTACCACCAATCAATAGATTGGCACCAGACGAGGCACCTGCACCACCAACCCGAAGATTGGCAACAGGCGACTGAAGCCCATCTGTACCACCAATCAATAGATTGGCACCAGATGAGGCACCTGCACCACCAATCCGAAGATTGGCAACAGGCGACTGAAGCCCATCTGTACCACCAACCAATAGGTTGGCACCAGATGAGGCACCTGCACCACCAATCCGATGATTGGCAACAGGCGACTGAAGCCCATCTGTACCACCAATCAATAGATTGGCACCAGATGAGGCACCTGCACCACCAATCCGAAGATTGGCAACAGGCGACTGAAGCTTATCTGTACCACCAACCAATAGGTTGGCACCAGATGAGGCACCTGCACCACCAATCCAATGATTGGCAACAGGCGACTAAAGCTCATCTGTACCACCAATCAATAGATTGGCACCAGACGAGGCACCTGCACCACCAACCCGAAGATTGGCAACAGGCGACTGAAGCCCATCTGTACCACCAACCAATAGGTTGGCACCAGATGAGGCACCTGCACCACCAATCCGAAGATTGGCAACAGGCGACTGAAGCTCATCTGTACCACCAATCAATAGATTGGCACCAGACGAGGCACCTGCACCACCAACCCGAAGATTGGCAACAGGCGACTGAAGCCCATCTGTACCACCAACGAATAAGTTGGCACCAGATGAGGCACCTGCACCACCAATCCGAAGATTGGCAACAGGCGACTGAAGCCCATCTGTACCACCAACCAATAGGTTGGCACCAGATGAGGCACCTGCACCACCAATCCAAAGATAGGCAACAGGCGACTGAAGCCCATCTGTACCACCAACCAATAGGTTGGCACCAGATGAGGCACCTGCACCACCAATCCGATGATTGGCAACAGGCGACTGAAGCCCATCTGTACCACCAATCAATAGATTGGCACCAGATGAGGCACCTGCACCACCAATCCGAAGATTGGCAACAGGCGACTGAAGCCCATCTGTACCACCAACCAATAGGTTGGCACCAGATGAGGCACCTGCACCACCAATCCATTGATTGGTAACAGGCGACTGAAGCTCATCTGTACCACCAATCAATAGATTGGCACCAGATGAGGAATCTGCACCACCAATCCAAAGATTGGAAACAGGCGACTGAAGCCCATCTGTACCACCAACCAATAGGTTGGCACCAGATGAGGCACCTGCACCACCAACCCGAAGATTGGCAACAGGCGACTGAAGCCCATCTGTACCACCAACGAATAGGTTGGCACCAGATGAGGCACCTGCACCACCAATCCGAAGATTGGCAACAGGCGACTGAAGCCCATCTGTACCACCAACCAATAGGTTGGCACCAGATGAGGCACCTGCACCACCAATCCGAAGATTGGCAACAGGCGACTGAAGCCCATCTGTACCACCAATAAATAGATTGGCACCAGATGAGGCACCTACACCACCAATCCAAAGATTGGCAACAGGCGACTGAAGCCCATCTGTACCACCAACCAATAGGTTGGCACCAGATGAGGCACCTGCACCACCAATCCAAAGATTGGCAACAGGCGACTGAAGCCCATCTGTACCACCAACCAATAGGTTGGCACCAGATGAGGCACCTGCACCACCAATCCGATGATTGGCAACAGGCGACTGAAGCCCATCTGTACCACCAATCAATAGATTGGCACCAGATGAGGAATCTGCACCACCAATCCAAAGATTGGAAACAGGCGACTGAAGCCCATCTGTACCACCAACCAATAGGTTGGCACCAGACGAGGCACCTGCACCACCAACCCGAAGATTGGCAACAGGCGACTGAAGCCCATCTGTACCACCAACGAATAGGTTGGCACCAGATGAGGCACCTGCACCACCAATCCGAAGATTGGCAACAGGCGACTGAAGCCCATCTGTACCACCAACCAATAGGTTGGCACCAGATGAGGCACCTGCACCACCAATCCAAAGATAGGCAACAGGCGACTGAAGCCCACCTGTACCACCAACCAATAGGTTGGCACCAGATGAGGCACCTGCACCACCAATCCGATGATTGGCAACAGGCGACTGAAGCCCATCTGTACCACCAATCAATAGATTGGCACCAGATGAGGCACCTGCACCACCAATCCGAAGATTGGCAACAGGCGACTGAAGCCCATCTGTACCACCAACCAATAGGTTGGCACCAGATGAGGCACCTGCACCACCAATCCATTGATTGGTAACAGGCGACTGAAGCTCATCTGTACCACCAATCAATAGATTGGCACCAGATGAGGAATCTGCACCACCAATCCAAAGATTGGAAACAGGCGACTGAAGCCCATCTGTACCACCAACCAATAGGTTGGCACCAGATGAGGCACCTGCACCACCAACCCGAAGATTGGCAACAGGCGACTGAAGCCCATCTGTACCACCAACGAATAGGTTGGCACCAGATGAGGCACCTGCACCACCAATCCGAAGATTGGCAACAGGCGACTAAAGCTCATCTGTACCACCAATCAATAGATTGGCACCAGACGAGGCACCTGCACCACCAACCCGAAGATTGGCAACAGGCGACTG
Source organism: Harpalus rufipes (assembly GCA_951394225.1). Lineage (NCBI taxonomy): Eukaryota > Metazoa > Arthropoda > Insecta > Coleoptera > Carabidae > Harpalus > Harpalus rufipes. The sequence goes on from OX596289.1 coordinate 18,525,762, forward strand.
AAGCCCATCTGTACCACCAACCAATAGGTTGGCACCAGATGAGGCACCTGCACCACCAATCCGAAGATTGGCAACAGGCGACTGAAGCCCATCTGTACCAACAACCAATAGGTTGGCACCAGATGAGGCACCTGCACCACCAATCCAATGATTGGTAACCGGCGACTGAAGCTCATCTGTACCACCAATCAATAGATTGGCACCAGACGAGGCACTTGCATCACCAACCCGAAGATTGGCAACAGGCGACTGAAGCCCATCTGTACCACCAACCAATAGGTTGGCACCAGATGAGGCACCTGCACCACCAATCCAAAGATTGGCAACAGGCGACTGAAGCCCATCTGTACCACCAACCAATAGGTTGGCACCAGATGAGGCACCTGCACCACCAATCCGATGATTGGCAACAGGCGACTGAAACCCATCTGTACCACCAATCAATAGATTGGCACCAGATGAGGCACCTGCACCACCAATCCGAAGATTGGCAACAGGCGACTGAAGCCCATCTGTACCACCAACCAATAGGTTGGCACCAGATGAGGCACCTGCACCACCAATCCAATGATTGGTAACAGGCGACTGAAGCTCATCTGTACCACCAATCAATAAATTGGCACCAGACGAGGCACCTGCACCACCAACCCGAAGATTGGCAACAGGCGACTGAAGCCCATCTGTACCACCAACCAATAGGTTGGCACCAGATGAGGCACCTGCACCACCAATCCGAAGATTGGCAACAGGCGACTGAAGCCCATCTGTACCACCAACCAATAGGTTGGCACCAGATGAGGCACCTGCACCACCAATCCAATGATTGGTAACAGGCGACTGAAGCTCATCTGTACCACCAATCAATAAATTGGCACCAGACGAGGCACCTGCACCACCAATCCGAAGATTGGCAACAGGCGACTGAAGCCCATATGTACCACCAATAAATAGATTGGCACCAGATGAGGCACCTGCACCACCAATCCAAAGATTGGAAACAGGCGACTGAAGCCCATCTGTACCACCAACCAATAGGTTGGCACCAGATGAGGCACCTGCACCACCAATCCGATGATTGGCAACAGGCGACTGAAGCCCATCTGTACCACCAATCAATAGATTGGCACCAGATGAGGCACCTGCACCACCAATCCGAAGATTGGCAACAGGCGACTGAAGCCCATCTGTACCACCAACCAATAGGTTGGCACCAGATGAGGCACCTGCACCACCAATCCGAAGATTGGCAACAGGCGACTGAAGCTCATCTGTACCACCAATCAATAGATTGGCACCAGACGAGGCACCTGCACCACCAACCCGAAGATTGGCAACAGGCGACTGAAGCCCATCTGTACCACCAACGAATAAGTTGGCACCAGATGAGGCACCTGCACCACCAATCCGAAGATTGGCAACAGGCGACTGAAGCCCATCTGTACCACCAACCAATAGGTTGGCACCAGATGAGGCACCTGCACCACCAATCCAAAGATAGGCAACAGGCGACTGAAGCCCATCTGTACCACCAACCAATAGGTTGGCACCAGATGAGGCACCTGCACCACCAATCCGATGATTGGCAACAGGCGACTGAAGCCCATCTGTACCACCAATCAATAGATTGGCACCAGATGAGGCACCTGCACCACCAATCCGAAGATTGGCAACAGGCGACTGAAGCCCATCTGTACCACCAACCAATAGGTTGGCACCAGATGAGGCACCTGCACCACCAATCCATTGATTGGTAACAGGCGACTGAAGCTCATCTGTACCACCAATCAATAGATTGGCACCAGATGAGGAATCTGCACCACCAATCCAAAGATTGGAAACAGGCGACTGAAGCCCATCTGTACCACCAACCAATAGGTTGGCACCAGATGAGGCACCTGCACCACCAACCCGAAGATTGGCAACAGGCGACTGAAGCCCATCTGTACCACCAACGAATAGGTTGGCACCAGATGAGGCACCTGCACCACCAATCCGAAGATTGGCAACAGGCGACTGAAGCCCATCTGTACCACCAACCAATAGGTTGGCACCAGATGAGGCACCTGCACCACCAATCCGAAGATTGGCAACAGGCGACTGAAGCCCATCTGTACCACCAATAAATAGATTGGCACCAGATGAGGCACCTACACCACCAATCCAAAGATTGGCAACAGGCGACTGAAGCCCATCTGTACCACCAACCAATAGGTTGGCACCAGATGAGGCACCTGCACCACCAATCCAAAGATTGGCAACAGGCGACTGAAGCCCATCTGTACCACCAACCAATAGGTTGGCACCAGATGAGGCACCTGCACCACCAATCCGATGATTGGCAACAGGCGACTGAAGCCCATCTGTACCACCAATCAATAGATTGGCACCAGATGAGGAATCTGCACCACCAATCCAAAGATTGGAAACAGGCGACTGAAGCCCATCTGTACCACCAACCAATAGGTTGGCACCAGACGAGGCACCTGCACCACCAACCCGAAGATTGGCAACAGGCGACTGAAGCCCATCTGTACCACCAACGAATAGGTTGGCACCAGATGAGGCACCTGCACCACCAATCCGAAGATTGGCAACAGGCGACTGAAGCCCATCTGTACCACCAACCAATAGGTTGGCACCAGATGAGGCACCTGCACCACCAATCCGAAGATTGGCAACAGGCGACTGAAGCCCATCTGTACCACCAACCAATAGGTTGGCACCAGATGAGGCACCTGCACCACCAATCCGATGATTGGCAACAGGCGACTGAAGCCCATCTGTACCACCAATCAATAGATTGGCACCAGATGAGGCACCTGCACCACCAATCCGAAGATTGGCAACAGGCGACTGAAGCCCATCTGTACCACCAACCAATAGTTTGGCACCAGATGAGGCACCTGCACCACCAATCCAAAGATAGGCAACAGGCGACTGAAGCCCATCTGTACCACCAACCAATAGGTTGGCACCAGATGAGGCACCTGCACCACCAATCCGAAGATTGGCAACAGGCGACTGAAGCCCATCTGTACCACCAACCAATAGGTTGGCACCAGATGAGGCACCTGCACCACCAATCCATTGATTGGTAACAGGCGACTGAAGCTCATCTGTACCACCAATCAATAGATTGGCACCAGATGAGGAATCTGCACCACCAATCCAAAGATTGGAAACAGGCGACTGAAGCCCATCTGTACCACCAACCAATAGGTTGGCACCAGATGAGGCACCTGCACCACCAACCCGAAGATTGGCAACAGGCGACTGAAGCCCATCTGTACCACCAACGAATAGGTTGGCACCAGATGAGGCACCTGCACCACCAATCCGAAGATTGGCAACAGGCGACTAAAGCTCATCTGTACCACCAATCAATAGATTGGCACCAGACGAGGCACCTGCACCACCAACCCGAAGATTGGCAACAGGCGACTGAAGCCCATCTGTACCACCAACCAATAGGTTGGCACCAGATGAGGCACCTGCACCACCAATCCGAAGATTGGCAACAGGCGACTGAAGCCCATCTGTACCAACAACCAATAGGTTGGCACCAGATGAGGCACCTGCACCACCAATCCAATGATTGGTAACCGGCGACTGAAGCTCATCTGTACCACCAATCAATAGATTGGCACCAGACGAGGCACCTGCACCACCAACTCGAAGATTGGCAACAGGCGACTGAAGCCCATCTGTACCACCAACCAATAGGTTGGCACCAGATGAGGCACCTGCACCACCAATCCAAAGATTGGCAACAGGCGACTGAAGCCCATCTGTACCACCAACCAATAGGTTGGCACCAGATGAGGCACCTGCACCACCAATCCGATGATTGGCAACAGGCGACTGAAACCCATCTGTACCACCAATCAATAGATTGGCACCAGATGAGGCACCTGCACCACCAATCCGAAGATTGGCAACAGGCGACTGAAGCCCATCTGTACCACCAACCAATAGGTTGGCACCAGATGAGGCACCTGCACCACCAATCCAATGATTGGTAACAGGCGACTGAAGCTCATCTGTACCACCAATCAATAAATTGGCACCAGACGAGGCACCTGCACCACCAACCCGAAGATTGGCAACAGGCGACTGAAGCCCATCTGTACCACCAACCAATAGGTTGGCACCAGATGAGGCACCTGCACCACCAATCCGAAGATTGGCAACAGGCGACTGAAGCCCATCTGTACCACCAACCAATAGGTTGGCACCAGATGAGGCACCTGCACCACCAATCCAATGATTGGTAACAGGCGACTGAAGCTCATCTGTACCACCAATCAATAAATTGGCACCAGACGAGGCACCTGCACCACCAATCCGAAGATTGGCAACAGGCGACTGAAGCCCATATGTACCACCAATAAATAGATTGGCACCAGATGAGGCACCTGCACCACCAATCCAAAGATTGGAAACAGGCGACTGAAGCCCATCTGTACCACCAACCAATAGGTTGGCACCAGATGAGGCACCTGCACCACCAATCCGATGATTGGCAACAGGCGACTGAAGCCCATCTGTACCACCAATCAATAGATTGGCACCAGATGAGGCACCTGCACCACCAATCCGAAGATTGGCAACAGGCGACTGAAGCCCATCTGTACCACCAACCAATAGGTTGGCACCAGATGAGGCACCTGCACCACCAATCCGAAGATTGGCAACAGGCGACTGAAGCCCATCTGTACCACCAACCAATAGGTTGGCACCAGATGAGGCACCTGCATTACCAATCCGAAGATTGGCAACAGGCGACTGAAGCCCATATGTACCACCAATAAATAGATTGGCACCAGATGAGGCACCTGCACCACCAATCCAAAGATTGGAAACAGGCGACTGAAGCCCATCTGTACCACCAACCAATAGGTTGGCACCAGATGAGGCACCTGCACCACCAATCCGAAGATTGGCAACAGGCGACTGAAGCCCATCTGTACCACCAATCAATAGATTGGCACCAGATGAGGCACCTGCACCACCAATCCGAAGATTGGCAACAGGCGACTGAAGCCCATCTGTACCACCAACCAATAGGTTGGCACCAGATGAGGCACCTGCACCACCAATCCAAAGATTGGCAACAGGCGACTGAAGCCCATCTGTACCACCAACCAATAGGTTGGCACCAGATGAGGCACCTGCACCACCAATCCGAAGATTGGCAAAAGATGACTGAAGCCCATCTGTACCACCAACCAATAGGTTGGCACCAGATGAGGCACCTGCACCACCAATCCAATGATTGGCAACAGGCGACTGAAGCCCATCTGTACCACTAATCAATAGATTGGCACCAGATGAGGCACCTGCACCACCAATTCGAAGATTGGCAACAGGCGACTGAAGCCCATCTGTACCACCAACCAATAGGTTGGCACCAGATGAGGCACCTGCACCACCAATCCGAAGATTGGCAACAGGCGACTGAAGCCCATCTGTACCACCAACCAATAGGTTGGCACCAGATGAGGCACCTGCACCACCAATCCGAAGATTGGCAACAGGCGACTGAAGCCCATCTGTACCACCAACAAATAGATTGGCACCAGATGAGGCACCTGCACCACCAATCCAAAGATTGGCAACAGGCGACTGAAGCCCATCTGTACCACCAATCAATAGATTGGCACCAGATGAGGCACCTGCACCACCAATCCAAAGATTGGCAACAGGCGACTGAAGCCCATCTGTACCACCAACCAATAGGTTGGCACCAGATGAGGCACCTGCACCACCAATCCGATGATTGGCAACAGGCGACTGAAGCCCATCTGTACCACCAATCAATAGATTGGCACCAGACGAGGCACCTGCACCACCAATCCAAAGATTGGCAACAGGCGACTGAAGCCCATCTGTACCACCAACCAATAGGTTGGCACCAGATGAGGCACCTGCACCACCAATCCGAAGATTGGCAAAAGGTGACTGAAGCCCATCTGTACCACCAACCAATAGGTTGGCACCAGATGAGGCACCTGCACCACCAATCCAATGATTGGCAACAGGCGACTGAAGCCCATCTGTACCACCAACCAATAGGTTGGCACCAGATGAGGCACCTGCACCACCAATCCGAAGATTGGCAACAGGCGACTGAAGCCCATCTGTACCACCAATCAATAGATTGGCACCAGATGAGGCACCTGCACCACCAATCCAAAGATTGGCAACAGGCGACTGAAGCCCATCTGTACCACCAACCAATAGGTTGGCACCAGATGAGGCACCTGCACCACCAATCCGATGATTGGCAACAGGCGACTGAAGCCCATCTGTACCACCAATCAATAGATTGGCACCAGACGAGGCACCTGCACCACCAATCCAAAGATTGGCAACAGGCGACTGAAGCCCATCTGTACCACCAACCAATAGGTTGGCACCAGATGAGGCACCTGCACCACCAATCCGAAGATTGGCAAAAGGTGACTGAAGCCCATCTGTACCACCAACCAATAGGTTGGCACCAGATGAGGCACCTGCACCACCAACCCGAAGATTGGCAACAGGCGACTGAAGCCCATCTGTACCACCAACGAATAGGTTGGCACCAGATGAGGCACCTGCACCACCAATCCGAAGATTGGCAACAGGCGACTAAAGCTCATCTGTACCACCAATCAATAGATTGGCACCAGACGAGGCACCTGCACCACCAACTCGAAGATTGGCAACAGGCGACTGAAGCCCATCTGTACCACCAACCAATAGGTTGGCACCAGATGAGGCACCTGCACCACCAATCCGAAGATTGGCAACAGGCGACTGAAGCCCGTCTGTACCACCAACCAATAGGTTGGCACCAGATGAGGCACCTGCACCACCAATCCGAAGATTGGCAAAAGGTGACTGAAGCCCATCTGTACCACCAACCAATAGGTTGGCACCAGATGAGGCACCTGCACCACCAATCCAATGATTGGCAACAGGCGACTGAAGCCCATCTGTACCACTAATCAATAGATTGGCACCAGATGAGGCACCTGCACCACCAATTCGAAGATTGGCAACAGGCGACTGAAGCCCATCTGTACCACCAACCAATAGGTTGGCACCAGATGAGGCACCTGCACCACCAATCCGAAGATTGGCAACAGGCGACTGAAGCCCATCTGTACCACCAACCAATAGGTTGGCACCAGATGAGGCACCTGCACCACCAATCCGAAGATTGGCAACAGGCGACTGAAGCCCATCTGTACCACCAACCAATAGGTTGGCACCAGATGAGGCACCTGCACCACCAACCCGAAGATTGGCAACAGGCGACTGAAGCCCATCTGTACCACCAACGAATAGGTTGGCACCAGATGAGGCACCTGCACCACCAATCCGAAGATTGGCAACAGGCGACTAAAGCTCATCTGTACCACCAATCAATAGATTGGCACCAGACGAGGCACCTGCACCACCAACCCGAAGATTGGCAACAGGCGACTGAAGCCCATCTGTACCACCAACCAATAGGTTGGCACCAGATGAGGCACCTGCACCACCAATCCGAAGATTGGCAACAGGCGACTGAAGCCCATCTGTACCACCAATAAATAGATTGGCACCAGATGAGGAATCTGCACCACCAATCCAAAGATTGGAAACAGGCGACTGAAGCCCATCTGTACCACCAACCAATAGGTTGGCACCAGATGAGGCACCTGCACCACCAACCCGAAGATTGGCAACAGGCGACTGAAGCCCATCTGTACCACCAACGAATAGGTTGGCACCAGATGAGGCACCTGCACCACCAATCCGATGATTGGCAACAGGCGACTGAAGCCCATCTGTACCACCAACCAATAGGTTGGCACCAGATGAGGCACCTGCACCACCAATCCGATGATTGGCAACAGGCGACTGAAGCCCATCTGTACCACCAATCAATAGATTGGCACCAGATGAGGCACCTGCATCACCAATCCGAAGATTGGCAACAGGCGACTGAAGCCCATCTGTACCACCAACGAATAGATTGGCACCAGACGAGGCACCTGCACCACCAACCCGAAGATTGGCAACAGGCGACTGAAGCCCATCTGTACCACCAACCAATAGGTTGGCACCAGATGAGGCACCTGCACCACCAATCCGAAGATTGGCAACAGGCGACTGAAGCCCATCTGTACCAACAACCAATAGGTTGGCACCAGATGAGGCACCTGCACCACCAATCCAATGATTGGTAACCGGCGACTGAAGCTCATCTGTACCACCAATCAATAGATTGGCACCAGACGAGGCACCTGCACCACCAACCCGAAGATTGGCAACAGGCGACTGAAGCCCATCTGTACCACCAACCAATAGGTTGGCACCAGATGAGGCACCTGCACCACCAATCCAAAGATTGGCAACAGGCGACTGAAGCCCATCTGTACCACCAACCAATAGGTTGGCACCAGATGAGGCACCTGCACCACCAATCCGATGATTGGCAACAGGCGACTGAAACCCATCTGTACCACCAATCAATAGATTGGCACCAGATGAGGCACCTGCACCACCAATCCGAAGATTGGCAACAGGCGACTGAAGCCCATCTGTACCACCAACCAATAGGTTGGCACCAGATGAGGCACCTGCACCACCAATCCAATGATTGGTAACAGGCGACTGAAGCTCATCTGTACCACCAATCAATAAATTGGCACCAGACGAGGCACCTGCACCACCAACCCGAAGATTGGCAACAGGCGACTGAAGCCCATCTGTACCACCAACCAATAGGTTGGCACCAGATGAGGCACCTGCACCACCAATCCGAAGATTGGCAACAGGCGACTGAAGCCCATCTGTACCACCAACCAATAGGTTGGCACCAGATGAGGCACCTGCACCACCAATCCAATGATTGGTAACAGGCGACTGAAGCTCATCTGTACCACCAATCAATAAATTGGCACCAGACGAGGCACCTGCACCACCAATCCGAAGATTGGCAACAGGCGACTGAAGCCCATATGTACCACCAATAAATAGATTGGCACCAGATGAGGCACCTGCACCACCAATCCAAAGATTGGAAACAGGCGACTGAAGCCCATCTGTACCACCAACCAATAGGTTGGCACCAGATGAGGCACCTGCACCACCAATCCGATGATTGGCAACAGGCGACTGAAGCCCATCTGTACCACCAATCAATAGATTGGCACCAGATGAGGCACCTGCACCACCAATCCAAAGATTGGCAACAGGCGACTGAAGCCCATCTGTACCACCAACCAATAGGTTGGCACCAGATGAGGCACCTGCACCACCAATCCGAAGATTGGCAACAGGCGACTGAAGCCCATCTGTACCACCAACCAATAGGTTGGCACCAGATGAGGCACCTGCACCACCAATCCAAAGATTGGAAACAGGCGACTGAAGCCCATCTGTACCACCAACCAATAGGTTGGCACCAGATGAGGCACCTGCACCACCAATCCGAAGATTGGCAAAAGGTGACTGAAGCCCATCTGTACCACCAACCAATAGGTTGGCACCAGATGAGGCACCTGCACCACCAATCCAATGATTGGCAACAGGCGACTGAAGCCCATCTGTACCACTAATCAATAGATTGGCACCAGATGAGGCACCTGCACCACCAATTCGAAGATTGGCAACAGGCGACTGAAGCCCATCTGTACCACCAACCAATAGGTTGGCACCAGATGAGGCACCTGCACCACCAATCCGAAGATTGGCAACAGGCGACTGAAGCCCATCTGTACCACCAACCAATAGGTTGGCACCAGATGAGGCACCTGCACCACCAATCCGAAGATTGGCAACAGGCGACTGAAGCCCATCTGTACCACCAACCAATAGGTTGGCACCAGATGAGGCACCTGCACCACCAATCCGATGATTGGCAACAGGCGACTGAAGCCCATCTGTACCACCAATCAATAGATTGGCACCAGACGAGGCACCTGCACCACCAATCCGAAGATTGGCAACAGGCGACTGAAGCCCATCTGTACCACCAACCAATAGGTTGGCACCAGATGAGGCACCTGCACCACCAATCCAATGATTGGTAACAGGCGACTGAAGCTCATCTGTACCACCAATCAATAGATTGGCACCAGACGAGGCACCTGCACCACCAACCCGAAGATTGGCAACAGGCGACTGAAGCCCATCTGTACCACCAATCAATAGATTGGCACCAGATGAGGCACCTGCACCACCAATCCGAAGATTGGCAACAGGCGACTGAAGCCCATCTGTACCACTAATCAATAGATTGGCACCAGATGAGGCACCTGCACCACCAATCCGATGATTGGCAACAGGCGACTGAAGCCCATCTGTACCACCAACGAATAGGTTGGCACCAGATGAGGCACCTGCACCACCAATTCGAAGATTGGCAACAGGCGACTGAAGCCCATCTGTACCACCAATAAATAGATTGGCACCAGATGAGGCACCTGCACCACCAATCCAAAGATTGGCAACAGGCGACTGAAGCCCATCTGTACCACCAATCAATAGATTGGCACCAGATGAGGCACCTGCACCACCAATCCAAAGATTGGCAACAGGCGACTGAAGCCCATCTGTACCACCAACCAATAGGTTGGCACCAGATGAGGCACCTGCACCACCAATCCGATGATTGGCAACAGGCGACTGAAGCCCATCTGTACCACCAATCAATAGATTGGCACCAGACGAGGCACCTGCACCACCAATCCGAAGATTGGCAACAGGCGACTGAAGCCCATCTGTACCACCAACCAATAGGTTGGCACCAGATGAGGCACCTGCACCACCAATCCAATGATTGGTAACAGGCGACTGAAGCTCATCTGTACCACCAATCAATAGATTGGCACCAGACGAGGCACCTGCACCACCAACCCGAAGATTGGCAACAGGCGACTGAAGCCCATCTGTACCACCAATCAATAGATTGGCACCAGATGAGGCACCTACACCACCAATCCGAAGATTGGCAACAGGCGACTGAAGCCCATCTGTACCACTAATCAATAGATTGGCACCAGATGAGGCACCTGCACCACCAATCCGATGATTGGTAACAGGCGACTGAAGCTCATCTGTACCACCAATCAATAGATTGGCACCAGACGAGGCACCTGCACCACCAACCCGAAGATTGGCAACAGGCGACTGAAGCCCATCTGTACCACCAATCAATAGATTGGCACCAGATGAGGCACCTACACCACCAATCCGAAGATTGGCAACAGGCGACTGAAGCCCATCTGTACCACTAATCAATAGATTGGCACCAGATGAGGCACCTGCACCACCAATCCGATGATTGGCAACAGGCGACTGAAGCCCATCTGTACCACCAACCAATAGGTTGGCACCAGATGAGGCACCTGCACCACCAATCCAAAGATAGGCAACAGGCGACTGAAGCCCATCTGTACCACCAACCAATAGGTTGGCACCAGATGAGGCACCTGCACCACCAATCCGATGATTGGCAACAGGCGACTGAAGCCCATCTGTACCACCAATCAATAGATTGGCACCAGATGAGGCACCTGCACCACCAATCCGAAGATTGGCAACAGGCGACTGAAGCCCATCTGTACCACCAACCAATAGGTTGGCACCAGATGAGGCACCTGCACCACCAATCCATTGATTGGTAACAGGCGACTGAAGCTCATCTGTACCACCAATCAATAGATTGGCACCAGATGAGGAATCTGCACCACCAATCCAAAGATTGGAAACAGGCGACTGAAGCCCATCTGTACCACCAACCAATAGGTTGGCACCAGATGAGGCACCTGCACCACCAACCCGAAGATTGGCAACAGGCGACTGAAGCCCATCTGTACCACCAACGAATAGGTTGGCACCAGATGAGGCACCTGCACCACCAATCCGAAGATTGGCAACAGGCGACTAAAGCTCATCTGTACCACCAATCAATAGATTGGCACCAGACGAGGCACCTGCACCACCAACCCGAAGATTGGCAACAGGCGACTGAAGCCCATCTGTACCACCAACCAATAGGTTGGCACCAGATGAGGCACCTGCACCACCAATCCGAAGATTGGCAACAGGCGACTGAAGCCCATCTGTACCAACAACCAATAGGTTGGCACCAGATGAGGCACCTGCACCACCAATCCAATGATTGGTAACCGGCGACTGAAGCTCATCTGTACCACCAATCAATAGATTGGCACCAGACGAGGCACCTGCACCACCAACCCGAAGATTGGCAACAGGCGACTGAAGCCCATCTGTACCACCAACCAATAGGTTGGCACCAGATGAGGCACCTGCACCACCAATCCAAAGATTGGCAACAGGCGACTGAAGCCCATCTGTACCACCAACCAATAGGTTGGCACCAGATGAGGCACCTGCACCACCAATCCGATGATTGGCAACAGGCGACTGAAACCCATCTGTACCACCAATCAATAGATTGGCACCAGATGAGGCACCTGCACCACCAATCCGAAGATTGGCAACAGGCGACTGAAGCCCATCTGTACCACCAACCAATAGGTTGGCACCAGATGAGGCACCTGCACCACCAATCCAATGATTGGTAACAGGCGACTGAAGCTCATCTGTACCACCAATCAATAAATTGGCACCAGACGAGGCACCTGCACCACCAACCCGAAGATTGGCAACAGGCGACTGAAGCCCATCTGTACCACCAACCAATAGGTTGGCACCAGATGAGGCACCTGCACCACCAATCCGAAGATTGGCAACAGGCGACTGAAGCCCATCTGTACCACCAACCAATAGGTTGGCACCAGATGAGGCACCTGCACCACCAATCCAATGATTGGTAACAGGCGACTGAAGCTCATCTGTACCACCAATCAATAAATTGGCACCAGACGAGGCACCTGCACCACCAATCCGAAGATTGGCAACAGGCGACTGAAGCCCATATGTACCACCAATAAATAGATTGGCACCAGATGAGGCACCTGCACCACCAATCCAAAGATTGGAAACAGGCGACTGAAGCCCATCTGTACCACCAACCAATAGGTTGGCACCAGATGAGGCACCTGCACCACCAATCCGATGATTGGCAACAGGCGACTGAAGCCCATCTGTACCACCAATCAATAGATTGGCACCAGATGAGGCACCTGCACCACCAATCCGAAGATTGGCAACAGGCGACTGAAGCCCATCTGTACCACCAACCAATAGGTTGGCACCAGATGAGGCACCTGCACCACCAATCCGAAGATTGGCAACAGGCGACTGAAGCCCATCTGTACCACCAACCAATAGGTTGGCACCAGATGAGGCACCTGCATTACCAATCCGAAGATTGGCAACAGGCGACTGAAGCCCATATGTACCACCAATAAATAGATTGGCACCAGATGAGGCACCTGCACCACCAATCCAAAGATTGGAAACAGGCGACTGAAGCCCATCTGTACCACCAACCAATAGGTTGGCACCAGATGAGGCACCTGCACCACCAATCCGAAGATTGGCAACAGGCGACTGAAGCCCATCTGTACCACCAATCAATAGATTGGCACCAGATGAGGCACCTGCACCACCAATCCGAAGATTGGCAACAGGCGACTGAAGCCCATCTGTACCACCAACCAATAGGTTGGCACCAGATGAGGCACCTGCACCACCAATCCGAAGATTGGCAACAGGCGACTGAAGCCCATCTGTACCACTAATCAATAGATTGGCACCAGATGAGGCACCTGCACCACCAATCCGATGATTGGCAACAGGCGACTGAAGCCCATCTGTACCACCAACGAATAGGTTGGCACCAGATGAGGCACCTGCACCACCAATTCGAAGATTGGCAACAGGCGACTGAAGCCCATCTGTACCACCAATAAATAGATTGGCACCAGATGAGGCACCTGCACCACCAATCCAAAGATTGGCAACAGGCGACTGAAGCCCATCTGTACCACCAATCAATAGATTGGCACCAGATGAGGCACCTGCACCACCAATCCAAAGATTGGCAACAGGCGACTGAAGCCCATCTGTACCACCAACCAATAGGTTGGCACCAGATGAGGCCCCTGCACCACCAATCCGATGATTGGCAACAGGCGACTGAAGCCCATCTGTACCACCAATCAATAGATTGGCACCAGACGAGGCACCTGCACCACCAATCCGAAGATTGGCAACAGGCGACTGAAGCCCATCTGTACCACCAACCAATAGGTTGGCACCAGATGAGGCACCTGCACCACCAATCCAATGATTGGTAACAGGCGACTGAAGCTCATCTGTACCACCAATCAATAGATTGGCACCAGACGAGGCACCTGCACCACCAACCCGAAGATTGGCAACAGGCGACTGAAGCCCATCTGTACCACCAATCAATAGATTGGCACCAGATGAGGCACCTACACCACCAATCCGAAGATTGGCAACAGGCGACTGAAGCCCATCTGTACCACTAATCAATAGATTGGCACCAGATGAGGCACCTGCACCACCAATCCGATGATTGGCAACAGGCGACTGAAGCCCATCTGTACCACCAACCAATAGGTTGGCACCAGATGAGGCACCTGCACCACCAATCCAAAGATAGGCAACAGGCGACTGAAGCCCATCTGTACCACCAACCAATAGGTTGGCACCAGATGAGGCACCTGCACCACCAATCCGATGATTGGCAACAGGCGACTGAAGCCCATCTGTACCACCAATCAATAGATTGGCACCAGATGAGGCACCTGCACCACCAATCCGAAGATTGGCAACAGGCGACTGAAGCCCATCTGTACCACCAACCAATAGGTTGGCACCAGATGAGGCACCTGCACCACCAATCCATTGATTGGTAACAGGCGACTGAAGCTCATCTGTACCACCAATCAATAGATTGGCACCAGATGAGGAATCTGCACCACCAATCCAAAGATTGGAAACAGGCGACTGAAGCCCATCTGTACCACCAACCAATAGGTTGGCACCAGATGAGGCACCTGCACCACCAACCCGAAGATTGGCAACAGGCGACTGAAGCCCATCTGTACCACCAACGAATAGGTTGGCACCAGATGAGGCACCTGCACCACCAATCCGAAGATTGGCAACAGGCGACTAAAGCTCATCTGTACCACCAATCAATAGATTGGCACCAGACGAGGCACCTGCACCACCAACCCGAAGATTGGCAACAGGCGACTGAAGCCCATCTGTACCACCAACCAATAGGTTGGCACCAGATGAGGCACCTGCACCACCAATCCGAAGATTGGCAACAGGCGACTGAAGCCCATCTGTACCAACAACCAATAGGTTGGCACCAGATGAGGCACCTGCACCACCAATCCAATGATTGGTAACCGGCGACTGAAGCTCATCTGTACCACCAATCAATAGATTGGCACCAGACGAGGCACCTGCACCACCAACCCGAAGATTGGCAACAGGCGACTGAAGCCCATCTGTACCACCAACCAATAGGTTGGCACCAGATGAGGCACCTGCACCACCAATCCAAAGATTGGCAACAGGCGACTGAAGCCCATCTGTACCACCAACCAATAGGTTGGCACCAGATGAGGCACCTGCACCACCAATCCGATGATTGGCAACAGGCGACTGAAACCCATCTGTACCACCAATCAATAGATTGGCACCAGATGAGGCACCTGCACCACCAATCCGAAGATTGGCAACAGGCGACTGAAGCCCATCTGTACCACCAACCAATAGGTTGGCACCAGATGAGGCACCTGCACCACCAATCCAATGATTGGTAACAGGCGACTGAAGCTCATCTGTACCACCAAGCAATAAATTGGCACCAGACGAGGCACCTGCACCACCAACCCGAAGATTGGCAACAGGCGACTGAAGCCCATCTGTACCACCAACCAATAGGTTGGCACCAGATGAGGCACCTGCACCACCAATCCAATGATTGGTAACAGGCGACTGAAGCTCATCTGTACCACCAATCAATAAATTGGCACCAGACGAGGCACCTGCACCACCAATCCGAAGATTGGCAACAGGCGACTGAAGCCCATATGTACCACCAATAAATAGATTGGCACCAGATGAGGCACCTGCACCACCAATCCAAAGATTGGAAACAGGCGACTGAAGCCCATCTGTACCACCAACCAATAGGTTGGCACCAGATGAGGCACCTGCACCACCAATCCGATGATTGGCAACAGGCGACTGAAGCCCATCTGTACCACCAATCAATAGATTGGCACCAGATGAGGCACCTGCACCACCAATCCGAAGATTGGCAACAGGCGACTGAAGCCCATCTGTACCACCAACCAATAGGTTGGCACCAGATGAGGCACCTGCACCACCAATCCGAAGATTGGCAACAGGCGACTGAAGCCCATCTGTACCACCAACCAATAGGTTGGCACCAGATGAGGCACCTGCATTACCAATCCGAAGATTGGCAACAGGCGACTGAAGCCCATATGTACCACCAATAAATAGATTGGCACCAGATGAGGCACCTGCACCACCAATCCAAAGATTGGAAACAGGCGACTGAAGCCCATCTGTACCACCAACCAATAGGTTGGCACCAGATGAGGCACCTGCACCACCAATCCGAAGATTGGCAACAGGCGACTGAAGCCCATCTGTACCACCAATCAATAGATTGGCACCAGATGAGGCACCTGCACCACCAATCCGAAGATTGGCAACAGGCGACTGAAGCCCATCTGTACCACCAACCAATAGGTTGGCACCAGATGAGGCACCTGCACCACCAATCCAAAGATTGGCAACAGGCGACTGAAGCCCATCTGTACCACCAACCAATAGGTTGGCACCAGATGAGGCACCTGCACCACCAATCCGAAGATTGGCAAAAGGTGACTGAAGCCCATCTGTACCACCAACCAATAGGTTGGCACCAGATGAGGCACCTGCACCACCAATCCAATGATTGGCAACAGGCGACTGAAGCCCATCTGTACCACTAATCAATAGATTGGCACCAGATGAGGCACCTGCACCACCAATTCGAAGATTGGCAACAGGCGACTGAAGCCCATCTGTACCACCAACCAATAGGTTGGCACCAGATGAGGCACCTGCACCACCAATCCGAAGATTGGCAACAGGCGACTGAAGCCCATCTGTACCACCAACCAATAGGTTGGCACCAGATGAGGCACCTGCACCACCAATCCGAAGATTGGCAACAGGCGACTGAAGCCCATCTGTACCACCAATAAATAGATTGGCACCAGATGAGGCACCTGCACCACCAATCCAAAGATTGGCAACAGGCGACTGAAGCCCATCTGTACCACCAATCAATAGATTGGCACCAGATGAGGCACCTGCACCACCAATCCAAAGATTGGCAACAGGCGACTGAAGCCCATCTGTACCACCAACCAATAGGTTGGCACCAGATGAGGCACCTGCACCACCAATCCGATGATTGGCAACAGGCGACTGAAGCCCATCTGTACCACCAATCAATAGATTGGCACCAGACGAGGCACCTGCACCACCAATCCAAAGATTGGCAACAGGCGACTGAAGCCCATCTGTACCACCAACCAATAGGTTGGCACCAGATGAGGCACCTGCACCACCAATCCGAAGATTGGCAAAAGGTGACTGAAGCCCATCTGTACCACCAACCAATAGGTTGGCACCAGATGAGGCACCTGCACCACCAATCCAATGATTGGCAACAGGCGACTGAAGCCCATCTGTACCACTAATCAATAGATTGGCACCAGATGAGGCACCTGCACCACCAATTCGAAGATTGGCAACAGGCGACTGAAGCCCATCTGTACCACCAACCAATAGGTTGGCACCAGATGAGGCACCTGCACCACCAATCCGAAGATTGGCAACAGGCGACTGAAGCCCATCTGTACCACCAACCAATAGGTTGGCACCAGATGAGGCACCTGCACCACCAATCCGAAGATTGGCAACAGGCGACTGAAGCCCATCTGTACCACCAACCAATAGGTTGGCACCAGATGAGGCACCTGCACCACCAACCCGAAGATTGGCAACAGGCGACTGAAGCCCATCTGTACCACCAACGAATAGGTTGGCACCAGATGAGGCACCTGCACCACCAATCCGAAGATTGGCAACAGGCGACTAAAGCTCATCTGTACCACCAATCAATAGATTGGCACCAGACGAGGCACCTGCACCACCAACCCGAAGATTGGCAACAGGCGACTGAAGCCCATCTGTACCACCAACCAATAGGTTGGCACCAGATGAGGCACCTGCACCACCAATCCGAAGATTGGCAACAGGCGACTGAAGCCCATCTGTACCACCAACCAATAGGTTGGCACCAGATGAGGCACCTGCACCACCAATCCGAAGATTGGCAAAAGGTGACTGAAGCCCATCTGTACCACCAACCAATAGGTTGGCACCAGATGAGGCACCTGCACCACCAATCCAATGATTGGCAACAGGCGACTGAAGCCCATCTGTACCACTAATCAATAGATTGGCACCAGATGAGGCACCTGCACCACCAATTCGAAGATTGGCAACAGGCGACTGAAGCCCATCTGTACCACCAACCAATAGGTTGGCACCAGATGAGGCACCTGCACCACCAATCCGAAGATTGGCAACAGGCGACTGAAGCCCATCTGTACCACCAACCAATAGGTTGGCACCAGATGAGGCACCTGCACCACCAATCCGAAGATTGGCAACAGGCGACTGAAGCCCATCTGTACCACCAACCAATAGGTTGGCACCAGATGAGGCACCTGCACCACCAACCCGAAGATTGGCAACAGGCGACTGAAGCCCATCTGTACCACCAACGAATAGGTTGGCACCAGATGAGGCACCTGCACCACCAATCCGAAGATTGGCAACAGGCGACTAAAGCTCATCTGTACCACCAATCAATAGATTGGCACCAGACGAGGCACCTGCACCACCAACCCGAAGATTGGCAACAGGCGACTGAAGCCCATCTGTACCACCAACCAATAGGTTGGCACCAGATGAGGCACCTGCACCACCAATCCGAAGATTGGCAACAGGCGACTGAAGCCCATCTGTACCACCAATAAATAGATTGGCACCAGATGAGGAATCTGCACCACCAATCCAAAGATTGGAAACAGGCGACTGAAGCCCATCTGTACCACCAACCAATAGGTTGGCACCAGATGAGGCACCTGCACCACCAACCCGAAGATTGGCAACAGGCGACTGAAGCCCATCTGTACCACCAACGAATAGGTTGGCACCAGATGAGGCACCTGCACCACCAATCCGATGATTGGCAACAGGCGACTGAAGCCCATCTGTACCACCAACCAATAGGTTGGCACCAGATGAGGCACCTGCACCACCAATCCGATGATTGGCAACAGGCGACTGAAGCCCATCTGTACCACCAATCAATAGATTGGCACCAGATGAGGCACCTGCATCACCAATCCGAAGATTGGCAACAGGCGACTGAAGCCCATCTGTACCACCAACGAATAGGTTGGCACCAGATGAGGCACCTGCACCACCAATCCGAAGATTGGCAACAGGCGACTAAAGCTCATCTGTACCACCAATCAATAGATTGGCACCAGACGAGGCACCTGCACCACCAACCCGAAGATTGGCAACAGGCGACTGAAGCCCATCTGTACCACCAACCAATAGGTTGGCACCAGATGAGGCACCTGCACCACCAATCCGAAGATTGGCAACAGGCGACTGAAGCCCATCTGTACCAACAACCAATAGGTTGGCACCAGATGAGGCACCTGCACCACCAATCCAATGATTGGTAACCGGCGACTGAAGCTCATCTGTACCACCAATCAATAGATTGGCACCAGACGAGGCACCTGCACCACCAACCCGAAGATTGGCAACAGGCGACTGAAGCCCATCTGTACCACCAACCAATAGGTTGGCACCAGATGAGGCACCTGCACCACCAATCCAAAGATTGGCAACAGGCGACTGAAGCCCATCTGTACCACCAACCAATAGGTTGGCACCAGATGAGGCACCTGCACCACCAATCCAATGATTGGTAACAGGCGACTGAAGCTCATCTGTACCACCAATCAATAAATTGGCACCAGACGAGGCACCTGCACCACCAACCCGAAGATTGGCAACAGGCGACTGAAGCCCATCTGTACCACCAACCAATAGGTTGGCACCAGATGAGGCACCTGCACCACCAATCCGAAGATTGGCAACAGGCGACTGAAGCCCATCTGTACCACCAACCAATAGGTTGGCACCAGATGAGGCACCTGCACCACCAATCCAATGATTGGTAACAGGCGACTGAAGCTCATCTGTACCACCAATCAATAAATTGGCACCAGACGAGGCACCTGCACCACCAATCCGAAGATTGGCAACAGGCGACTGAAGCCCATATGTACCACCAATAAATAGATTGGCACCAGATGAGGCACCTGCACCACCAATCCAAAGATTGGAAACAGGCGACTGAAGCCCATCTGTACCACCAACCAATAGGTTGGCACCAGATGAGGCACCTGCACCACCAATCCGATGATTGGCAACAGGCGACTGAAGCCCATCTGTACCACCAATCAATAGATTGGCACCAGATGAGGCACCTGCACCACCAATCCGAAGATTGGCAACAGGCGACTGAAGCCCATCTGTACCACCAACCAATAGGTTGGCACCAGATGAGGCACCTGCACCACCAATCCGAAGATTGGCAACAGGCGACTGAAGCCCATCTGTACCACCAACCAATAGGTTGGCACCAGATGAGGCACCTGCACCACCAATCCAAAGATTGGAAACAGGCGACTGAAGCCCATCTGTACCACCAACCAATAGGTTGGCACCAGATGAGGCACCTGCACCACCAATCCGAAGATTGGCAACAGGCGACTGAAGCCCATCTGTACCACCAATCAATAGATTGGCACCAGATGAGGCACCTGCACCACCAATCCGAAGATTGGCAACAGGCGACTGAAGCCCATCTGTACCACCAACCAATAGGTTGGCACCAGATGAGCCACCTGCACCACCAATCCAAAGATTGGCAACAGGCGACTGAAGCCCATCTGTACCACCAACCAATAGGTTGGCACCAGATGAGGCACCTGCACCACCAATCCGAAGATTGGCAAAAGGTGACTGAAGCCCATCTGTACCACCAACCAATAGGTTGGCACCAGATGAGGCACCTGCACCACCAATCCAATGATTGGCAACAGGCGACTGAAGCCCATCTGTACCACTAATCAATAGATTGGCACCAGATGAGGCACCTGCACCACCAATTCGAAGATTGGCAACAGGCGACTGAAGCCCATCTGTACCACCAATCAATAGATTGGCACCAGATGAGGCACCTGCACCACCAATCCGAAGATTGGCAACAGGCGACTGAAGCCCATCTGTACCACCAACCAATAGGTTGGCACCAGATGAGGCACCTGCACCACCAATCCATTGATTGGTAACAGGCGACTGAAGCTCATCTGTACCACCAATCAATAGATTGGCACCAGATGAGGAATCTGCACCACCAATCCAAAGATTGGAAACAGGCGACTGAAGCCCATCTGTACCACCAACCAATAGGTTGGCACCAGATGAGGCACCTGCACCACCAACCCGAAGATTGGCAACAGGCGACTGAAGCCCATCTGTACCACCAACGAATAGGTTGGCACCAGATGAGGCACCTGCACCACCAATCCGAAGATTGGCAACAGGCGACTAAAGCTCATCTGTACCACCAATCAATAGATTGGCACCAGACGAGGCACCTGCACCACCAACCCGAAGATTGGCAACAGGCGACTGAAGCCCATCTGTACCACCAACCAATAGGTTGGCACCAGATGAGGCACCTGCACCACCAATCCGAAGATTGGCAACAGGCGACTGAAGCCCATCTGTACCAACAACCAATAGGTTGGCACCAGATGAGGCACCTGCACCACCAATCCAATGATTGGTAACCGGCGACTGAAGCTCATCTGTACCACCAATCAATAGATTGGCACCAGACGAGGCACCTGCACCACCAACCCGAAGATTGGCAACAGGCGACTGAAGCCCATCTGTACCACCAACCAATAGGTTGGCACCAGATGAGGCACCTGCACCACCAATCCAAAGATTGGCAACAGGCGACTGAAGCCCATCTGTACCACCAACCAATAGGTTGGCACCAGATGAGGCACCTGCACCACCAATCCGATGATTGGCAACAGGCGACTGAAACCCATCTGTACCACCAATCAATAGATTGGCACCAGATGAGGCACCTGCACCACCAATCCGAAGATTGGCAACAGGCGACTGAAGCCCATCTGTACCACCAACCAATAGGTTGGCACCAGATGAGGCACCTGCACCACCAATCCAATGATTGGTAACAGGCGACTGAAGCTCATCTGTACCACCAATCAATAAATTGGCACCAGACGAGGCACCTGCACCACCAACCCGAAGATTGGCAACAGGCGACTGAAGCCCATCTGTACCACCAACCAATAGGTTGGCACCAGATGAGGCACCTGCACCACCAATCCGAAGATTGGCAACAGGCGACTGAAGCCCATCTGTACCACCAACCAATAGGTTGGCACCAGATGAGGCACCTGCACCACCAATCCAATGATTGGTAACAGGCGACTGAAGCTCATCTGTACCACCAATCAATAAATTGGCACCAGACGAGGCACCTGCACCACCAATCCGAAGATTGGCAACAGGCGACTGAAGCCCATATGTACCACCAATAAATAGATTGGCACCAGATGAGGCACCTGCACCACCAATCCAAAGATTGGAAACAGGCGACTGAAGCCCATCTGTACCACCAACCAATAGGTTGGCACCAGATGAGGCACCTGCACCACCAATCCGATGATTGGCAACAGGCGACTGAAGCCCATCTGTACCACCAACCAATAGGTTGGCACCAGATGAGGCACCTGCACCACCAATCCAAAGATTGGCAACAGGCGACTGAAGCCCATCTGTACCACCAACCAATAGGTTGGCACCAGATGAGGCACCTGCACCACCAATCCGATGATTGGCAACAGGCGACTGAAACCCATCTGTACCACCAATCAATAGATTGGCACCAGATGAGGCACCTGCACCACCAATCCGAAGATTGGCAACAGGCGACTGAAGCCCATCTGTACCACCAACCAATAGGTTGGCACCAGATGAGGCACCTGCACCACCAATCCAATGATTGGTAACAGGCGACTGAAGCTCATCTGTACCACCAATCAATAAATTGGCACCAGACGAGGCACCTGCACCACCAACCCGAAGATTGGCAACAGGCGACTGAAGCCCATCTGTACCACCAACCAATAGGTTGGCACCAGATGAGGCACCTGCACCACCAATCCGAAGATTGGCAACAGGCGACTGAAGCCCATCTGTACCACCAACCAATAGGTTGGCACCAGATGAGGCACCTGCACCACCAATCCAATGATTGGTAACAGGCGACTGAAGCTCATCTGTACCACCAATCAATAAATTGGCACCAGACGAGGCACCTGCACCACCAATCCGAAGATTGGCAACAGGCGACTGAAGCCCATATGTACCACCAATAAATAGATTGGCACCAGATGAGGCACCTGCACCACCAATCCAAAGATTGGAAACAGGCGACTGAAGCCCATCTGTACCACCAACCAATAGGTTGGCACCAGATGAGGCACCTGCACCACCAATCCGATGATTGGCAACAGGCGACTGAAGCCCATCTGTACCACCAATCAATAGATTGGCACCAGATGAGGCACCTGCACCACCAATCCGAAGATTGGCAACAGGCGACTGAAGCCCATCTGTACCACCAACCAATAGGTTGGCACCAGATGAGGCACCTGCACCACCAATCCGAAGATTGGCAACAGGCGACTGAAGCCCATCTGTACCACCAACCAATAGGTTGGCACCAGATGAGGCACCTGCACCACCAATCCGAAGATTGGCAACAGGCGACTGAAGCCCATCTGTACCACCAACCAATAGGTTGGCACCAGATGAGGCACCTGCATTACCAATCCGAAGATTGGCAACGGGCGACTGAAGCCCATATGTACCACCAATAAATAGATTGGCACCAGATGAGGCACCTGCACCACCAATCCAAAGATTGGAAACAGGCGACTGAAGCCCATCTGTACCACCAACCAATAGGTTGGCACCAGATGAGGCACCTGCACCACCAATCCGAAGATTGGCAACAGGCGACTGAAGCCCATCTGTACCACCAATCAATAGATTGGCACCAGATGAGGCACCTGCACCACCAATCCGAAGATTGGCAACAGGCGACTGAAGCCCATCTGTACCACCAACCAATAGGTTGGCACCAGATGAGGCACCTGCACCACCAATCCAAAGATTGGCAACAGGCGACTGAAGCCCATCTGTACCACCAACCAATAGGTTGGCACCAGATGAGGCACCTGCACCACCAATCCGAAGATTGGCAAAAGGTGACTGAAGCCCATCTGTACCACCAACCAATAGGTTGGCACCAGATGAGGCACCTGCACCACCAATCCAATGATTGGCAACAGGCGACTGAAGCCCATCTGTACCACTAATCAATAGATTGGCACCAGATGAGGCACCTGCACCACCAATTCGAAGATTGGCAACAGGCGACTGAAGCCCATCTGTACCACCAACCAATAGGTTGGCACCAGATGAGGCACCTGCACCACCAATCCGAAGATTGGCAACAGGCGACTGAAGCCCATCTGTACCACCAACCAATAGGTTGGCACCAGATGAGGCACCTGCACCACCAATCCGAAGATTGGCAACAGGCGACTGAAGCCCATCTGTACCACCAATAAATAGATTGGCACCAGATGAGGCACCTGCACCACCAATCCAAAGATTGGCAACAGGCGACTGAAGCCCATCTGTACCACCAATCAATAGATTGGCACCAGATGAGGCACCTGCACCACCAATCCAAAGATTGGCAACAGGCGACTGAAGCCCATCTGTACCACCAACCAATAGGTTGGCACCAGATGAGGCACCTGCACCACCAATCCGATGATTGGCAACAGGCGACTGAAGCCCATCTGTACCACCAATCAATAGATTGGCACCAGACGAGGCACCTGCACCACCAATCCAAAGATTGGCAACAGGCGACTGAAGCCCATCTGTACCACCAACCAATAGGTTGGCACCAGATGAGGCACCTGCACCACCAATCCGAAGATTGGCAAAAGGTGACTGAAGCCCATCTGTACCACCAACCAATAGGTTGGCACCAGATGAGGCACCTGCACCACCAATCCAATGATTGGCAACAGGCGACTGAAGCCCATCTGTACCACTAATCAATAGATTGGCACCAGATGAGGCACCTGCACCACCAATTCGAAGATTGGCAACAGGCGACTGAAGCCCATCTGTACCACCAACCAATAGGTTGGCACCAGATGAGGCACCTGCACCACCAATCCGAAGATTGGCAACAGGCGACTGAAGCCCATCTGTACCACCAACCAATAGGTTGGCACCAGATGAGGCACCTGCACCACCAATCCGAAGATTGGCAACAGGCGACTGAAGCCCATCTGTACCACCAACCAATAGGTTGGCACCAGATGAGGCACCTGCACCACCAACCCGAAGATTGGCAACAGGCGACTGAAGCCCATCTGTACCACCAACGAATAGGTTGGCACCAGATGAGGCACCTGCACCACCAATCCGAAGATTGGCAACAGGCGACTAAAGCTCATCTGTACCACCAACCAATAGGTTGGCACCAGATGAGGCACCTGCACCACCAATCCGAAGATTGGCAACAGGCGACTGAAGCCCATCTGTACCACCAACCAATAGGTTGGCACCAGATGAGGCACCTGCACCACCAATCCGAAGATTGGCAAAAGGTGACTGAAGCCCATCTGTACCACCAACCAATAGGTTGGCACCAGATGAGGCACCTGCACCACCAATCCAATGATTGGCAACAGGCGACTGAAGCCCATCTGTACCACTAATCAATAGATTGGCACCAGATGAGGCACCTGCACCACCAATTCGAAGATTGGCAACAGGCGACTGAAGCCCATCTGTACCACCAACCAATAGGTTGGCACCAGATGAGGCACCTGCACCACCAATCCGAAGATTGGCAACAGGCGACTGAAGCCCATCTGTACCACCAACCAATAGGTTGGCACCAGATGAGGCACCTGCACCACCAATCCGAAGATTGGCAACAGGCGACTGAAGCCCATCTGTACCACCAACCAATAGGTTGGCACCAGATGAGGCACCTGCACCACCAACCCGAAGATTGGCAACAGGCGACTGAAGCCCATCTGTACCACCAACGAATAGGTTGGCACCAGATGAGGCACCTGCACCACCAATCCGAAGATTGGCAACAGGCGACTAAAGCTCATCTGTACCACCAATCAATAGATTGGCACCAGACGAGGCACCTGCACCACCAACCCGAAGATTGGCAACAGGCGACTGAAGCCCATCTGTACCACCAACCAATAGGTTGGCACCAGATGAGGCACCTGCACCACCAATCCGAAGATTGGCAACAGGCGACTGAAGCCCATCTGTACCACCAATAAATAGATTGGCACCAGATGAGGAATCTGCACCACCAATCCAAAGATTGGAAACAGGCGACTGAAGCCCATCTGTACCACCAACCAATAGGTTGGCACCAGATGAGGCACCTGCACCACCAACCCGAAGATTGGCAACAGGCGACTGAAGCCCATCTGTACCACCAACGAATAGGTTGGCACCAGATGAGGCACCTGCACCACCAATCCGATGATTGGCAACAGGCGACTGAAGCCCATCTGTACCACCAACCAATAGGTTGGCACCAGATGAGGCACCTGCACCACCAATCCGATGATTGGCAACAGGCGACTGAAGCCCATCTGTACCACCAATCAATAGATTGGCACCAGATGAGGCACCTGCATCACCAATCCGAAGATTGGCAACAGGCGACTGAAGCCCATCTGTACCACCAACGAATAGGTTGGCACCAGATGAGGCACCTGCACCACCAATCCGAAGATTGGCAACAGGCGACTAAAGCTCATCTGTACCACCAATCAATAGATTGGCACCAGACGAGGCACCTGCACCACCAACCCGAAGATTGGCAACAGGCGACTGAAGCCCATCTGTACCACCAACCAATAGGTTGGCACCAGATGAGGCACCTGCACCACCAATCCGAAGATTGGCAACAGGCGACTGAAGCCCATCTGTACCAACAACCAATAGGTTGGCACCAGATGAGGCACCTGCACCACCAATCCAATGATTGGTAACCGGCGACTGAAGCTCATCTGTACCACCAATCAATAGATTGGCACCAGACGAGGCACCTGCACCACCAACCCGAAGATTGGCAACAGGCGACTGAAGCCCATCTGTACCACCAACCAATAGGTTGGCACCAGATGAGGCACCTGCACCACCAATCCAAAGATTGGCAACAGGCGACTGAAGCCCATCTGTACCACCAACCAATAGGTTGGCACCAGATGAGGCACCTGCACCACCAATCCAAAGATTGGAAACAGGCGACTGAAGCCCATATGTACCACCAATAAATAGATTGGCACCAGATGAGGCACCTGCACCACCAATCCAAAGATTGGAAACAGGCGACTGAAGCCCATCTGTACCACCAACCAATAGGTTGGCACCAGATGAGGCACCTGCACCACCAATCCGATGATTGGCAACAGGCGACTGAAGCCCATCTGTACCACCAATCAATAGATTGGCACCAGATGAGGCACCTGCACCACCAATCCGAAGATTGGCAACAGGCGACTGAAGCCCATCTGTACCACCAACCAATAGGTTGGCACCAGATGAGGCACCTGCACCACCAATCCGAAGATTGGCAACAGGCGACTGAAGCCCATCTGTACCACCAACCAATAGGTTGGCACCAGATGAGGCACCTGCACCACCAATCCAAAGATTGGAAACAGGCGACTGAAGCCCATCTGTACCACCAACCAATAGGTTGGCACCAGATGAGGCACCTGCACCACCAATCCGAAGATTGGCAACAGGCGACTGAAGCCCATCTGTACCACCAATCAATAGATTGGCACCAGATGAGGCACCTGCACCACCAATCCGAAGATTGGCAACAGGCGACTGAAGCCCATCTGTACCACCAACCAATAGGTTGGCACCAGATGAGCCACCTGCACCACCAATCCAAAGATTGGCAACAGGCGACTGAAGCCCATCTGTACCACCAACCAATAGGTTGGCACCAGATGAGGCACCTGCACCACCAATCCGAAGATTGGCAAAAGGTGACTGAAGCCCATCTGTACCACCAACCAATAGGTTGGCACCAGATGAGGCACCTGCACCACCAATCCAATGATTGGCAACAGGCGACTGAAGCCCATCTGTACCACTAATCAATAGATTGGCACCAGATGAGGCACCTGCACCACCAATTCGAAGATTGGCAACAGGCGACTGAAGCCCATCTGTACCACCAATCAATAGATTGGCACCAGATGAGGCACCTGCACCACCAATCCGAAGATTGGCAACAGGCGACTGAAGCCCATCTGTACCACCAACCAATAGGTTGGCACCAGATGAGGCACCTGCACCACCAATCCATTGATTGGTAACAGGCGACTGAAGCTCATCTGTACCACCAATCAATAGATTGGCACCAGATGAGGAATCTGCACCACCAATCCAAAGATTGGAAACAGGCGACTGAAGCCCATCTGTACCACCAACCAATAGGTTGGCACCAGATGAGGCACCTGCACCACCAACCCGAAGATTGGCAACAGGCGACTGAAGCCCATCTGTACCACCAACGAATAGGTTGGCACCAGATGAGGCACCTGCACCACCAATCCGAAGATTGGCAACAGGCGACTAAAGCTCATCTGTACCACCAATCAATAGATTGGCACCAGACGAGGCACCTGCACCGCCAACCCGAAGATTGGCAACAGGCGACTGAAGCCCATCTGTACCACCAACCAATAGGTTGGCACCAGATGAGGCACCTGCACCACCAATCCGAAGATTGGCAACAGGCGACTGAAGCCCATCTGTACCAACAACCAATAGGTTGGCACCAGATGAGGCACCTGCACCACCAATCCAATGATTGGTAACCGGCGACTGAAGCTCATCTGTACCACCAATCAATAGATTGGCACCAGACGAGGCACCTGCACCACCAACCCGAAGATTGGCAACAGGCGACTGAAGCCCATCTGTACCACCAACCAATAGGTTGGCACCAGATGAGGCACCTGCACCACCAATCCAAAGATTGGCAACAGGCGACTGAAGCCCATCTGTACCACCAACCAATAGGTTGGCACCAGATGAGGCACCTGCACCACCAATCCGATGATTGGCAACAGGCGACTGAAACCCATCTGTACCACCAATCAATAGATTGGCACCAGATGAGGCACCTGCACCACCAATCCGAAGATTGGCAACAGGCGACTGAAGCCCATCTGTACCACCAACCAATAGGTTGGCACCAGATGAGGCACCTGCACCACCAATCCAATGATTGGTAACAGGCGACTGAAGCTCATCTGTACCACCAATCAATAAATTGGCACCAGACGAGGCACCTGCACCACCAACCCGAAGATTGGCAACAGGCGACTGAAGCCCATCTGTACCACCAACCAATAGGTTGGCACCAGATGAGGCACCTGCACCACCAATCCGAAGATTGGCAACAGGCGACTGAAGCCCATCTGTACCACCAACCAATAGGTTGGCACCAGATGAGGCACCTGCACCACCAATCCAATGATTGGTAACAGGCGACTGAAGCTCATCTGTACCACCAATCAATAAATTGGCACCAGACGAGGCACCTGCACCACCAATCCGAAGATTGGCAACAGGCGACTGAAGCCCATATGTACCACCAATAAATAGATTGGCACCAGATGAGGCACCTGCACCACCAATCCAAAGATTGGAAACAGGCGACTGAAGCCCATCTGTACCACCAACCAATAGGTTGGCACCAGATGAGGCACCTGCACCACCAATCCGATGATTGGCAACAGGCGACTGAAGCCCATCTGTACCACCAACCAATAGGTTGGCACCAGATGAGGCACCTGCACCACCAATCCAAAGATTGGCAACAGGCGACTGAAGCCCATCTGTACCACCAACCAATAGGTTGGCACCAGATGAGGCACCTGCACCACCAATCCGATGATTGGCAACAGGCGACTGAAACCCATCTGTACCACCAATCAATAGATTGGCACCAGATGAGGCACCTGCACCACCAATCCGAAGATTGGCAACAGGCGACTGAAGCCCATCTGTACCACCAACCAATAGGTTGGCACCAGATGAGGCACCTGCACCACCAATCCAATGATTGGTAACAGGCGACTGAAGCTCATCTGTACCACCAATCAATAAATTGGCACCAGACGAGGCACCTGCACCACCAACCCGAAGATTGGCAACAGGCGACTGAAGCCCATCTGTACCACCAACCAATAGGTTGGCACCAGATGAGGCACCTGCACCACCAATCCGAAGATTGGCAACAGGCGACTGAAGCCCATCTGTACCACCAACCAATAGGTTGGCACCAGATGAGGCACCTGCACCACCAATCCAATGATTGGTAACAGGCGACTGAAGCTCATCTGTACCACCAATCAATAAATTGGCACCAGACGAGGCACCTGCACCACCAATCCGAAGATTGGCAACAGGCGACTGAAGCCCATATGTACCACCAATAAATAGATTGGCACCAGATGAGGCACCTGCACCACCAATCCAAAGATTGGAAACAGGCGACTGAAGCCCATCTGTACCACCAACCAATAGGTTGGCACCAGATGAGGCACCTGCACCACCAATCCGATGATTGGCAACAGGCGACTGAAGCCCATCTGTACCACCAATCAATAGATTGGCACCAGATGAGGCACCTGCACCACCAATCCGAAGATTGGCAACAGGCGACTGAAGCCCATCTGTACCACCAACCAATAGGTTGGCACCAGATGAGGCACCTGCACCACCAATCCGAAGATTGGCAACAGGCGACTGAAGCCCATCTGTACCACCAACCAATAGGTTGGCACCAGATGAGGCACCTGCACCACCAATCCGAAGATTGGCAACAGGCGACTGAAGCCCATCTGTACCACCAACCAATAGGTTGGCACCAGATGAGGCACCTGCATTACCAATCCGAAGATTGGCAACGGGCGACTGAAGCCCATATGTACCACCAATAAATAGATTGGCACCAGATGAGGCACCTGCACCACCAATCCAAAGATTGGAAACAGGCGACTGAAGCCCATCTGTACCACCAACCAATAGGTTGGCACCAGATGAGGCACCTGCACCACCAATCCGAAGATTGGCAACAGGCGACTGAAGCCCATCTGTACCACCAATCAATAGATTGGCACCAGATGAGGCACCTGCACCACCAATCCGAAGATTGGCAACAGGCGACTGAAGCCCATCTGTACCACCAACCAATAGGTTGGCACCAGATGAGGCACCTGCACCACCAATCCAAAGATTGGCAACAGGCGACTGAAGCCCATCTGTACCACCAACCAATAGGTTGGCACCAGATGAGGCACCTGCACCACCAATCCGAAGATTGGCAAAAGGTGACTGAAGCCCATCTGTACCACCAACCAATAGGTTGGCACCAGATGAGGCACCTGCACCACCAATCCAATGATTGGCAACAGGCGACTGAAGCCCATCTGTACCACTAATCAATAGATTGGCACCAGATGAGGCACCTGCACCACCAATTCGAAGATTGGCAACAGGCGACTGAAGCCCATCTGTACCACCAACCAATAGGTTGGCACCAGATGAGGCACCTGCACCACCAATCCGAAGATTGGCAACAGGCGACTGAAGCCCATCTGTACCACCAACCAATAGGTTGGCACCAGATGAGGCACCTGCACCACCAATCCGAAGATTGGCAACAGGCGACTGAAGCCCATCTGTACCACCAATAAATAGATTGGCACCAGATGAGGCACCTGCACCACCAATCCAAAGATTGGCAACAGGCGACTGAAGCCCATCTGTACCACCAATCAATAGATTGGCACCAGATGAGGCACCTGCACCACCAATCCAAAGATTGGCAACAGGCGACTGAAGCCCATCTGTACCACCAACCAATAGGTTGGCACCAGATGAGGCACCTGCACCACCAATCCGATGATTGGCAACAGGCGACTGAAGCCCATCTGTACCACCAATCAATAGATTGGCACCAGACGAGGCACCTGCACCACCAATCCAAAGATTGGCAACAGGCGACTGAAGCCCATCTGTACCACCAACCAATAGGTTGGCACCAGATGAGGCACCTGCACCACCAATCCGAAGATTGGCAAAAGGTGACTGAAGCCCATCTGTACCACCAACCAATAGGTTGGCACCAGATGAGGCACCTGCACCACCAATCCAATGATTGGCAACAGGCGACTGAAGCCCATCTGTACCACTAATCAATAGATTGGCACCAGATGAGGCACCTGCACCACCAATTCGAAGATTGGCAACAGGCGACTGAAGCCCATCTGTACCACCAACCAATAGGTTGGCACCAGATGAGGCACCTGCACCACCAATCCGAAGATTGGCAACAGGCGACTGAAGCCCATCTGTACCACCAACCAATAGGTTGGCACCAGATGAGGCACCTGCACCACCAATCCGAAGATTGGCAACAGGCGACTGAAGCCCATCTGTACCACCAACCAATAGGTTGGCACCAGATGAGGCACCTGCACCACCAACCCGAAGATTGGCAACAGGCGACTGAAGCCCATCTGTACCACCAACGAATAGGTTGGCACCAGATGAGGCACCTGCACCACCAATCCGAAGATTGGCAACAGGCGACTAAAGCTCATCTGTACCACCAACCAATAGGTTGGCACCAGATGAGGCACCTGCACCACCAATCCGAAGATTGGCAACAGGCGACTGAAGCCCATCTGTACCACCAACCAATAGGTTGGCACCAGATGAGGCACCTGCACCACCAATCCGAAGATTGGCAAAAGGTGACTGAAGCCCATCTGTACCACCAACCAATAGGTTGGCACCAGATGAGGCACCTGCACCACCAATCCAATGATTGGCAACAGGCGACTGAAGCCCATCTGTACCACTAATCAATAGATTGGCACCAGATGAGGCACCTGCACCACCAATTCGAAGATTGGCAACAGGCGACTGAAGCCCATCTGTACCACCAACCAATAGGTTGGCACCAGATGAGGCACCTGCACCACCAATCCGAAGATTGGCAACAGGCGACTGAAGCCCATCTGTACCACCAACCAATAGGTTGGCACCAGATGAGGCACCTGCACCACCAATCCGAAGATTGGCAACAGGCGACTGAAGCCCATCTGTACCACCAACCAATAGGTTGGCACCAGATGAGGCACCTGCACCACCAACCCGAAGATTGGCAACAGGCGACTGAAGCCCATCTGTACCACCAACGAATAGGTTGGCACCAGATGAGGCACCTGCACCACCAATCCGAAGATTGGCAACAGGCGACTAAAGCTCATCTGTACCACCAATCAATAGATTGGCACCAGACGAGGCACCTGCACCACCAACCCGAAGATTGGCAACAGGCGACTGAAGCCCATCTGTACCACCAACCAATAGGTTGGCACCAGATGAGGCACCTGCACCACCAATCCGAAGATTGGCAACAGGCGACTGAAGCCCATCTGTACCACCAATAAATAGATTGGCACCAGATGAGGAATCTGCACCACCAATCCAAAGATTGGAAACAGGCGACTGAAGCCCATCTGTACCACCAACCAATAGGTTGGCACCAGATGAGGCACCTGCACCACCAACCCGAAGATTGGCAACAGGCGACTGAAGCCCATCTGTACCACCAACGAATAGGTTGGCACCAGATGAGGCACCTGCACCACCAATCCGATGATTGGCAACAGGCGACTGAAGCCCATCTGTACCACCAACCAATAGGTTGGCACCAGATGAGGCACCTGCACCACCAATCCGATGATTGGCAACAGGCGACTGAAGCCCATCTGTACCACCAATCAATAGATTGGCACCAGATGAGGCACCTGCATCACCAATCCGAAGATTGGCAACAGGCGACTGAAGCCCATCTGTACCACCAACGAATAGGTTGGCACCAGATGAGGCACCTGCACCACCAATCCGAAGATTGGCAACAGGCGACTAAAGCTCATCTGTACCACCAATCAATAGATTGGCACCAGACGAGGCACCTGCACCACCAACCCGAAGATTGGCAACAGGCGACTGAAGCCCATCTGTACCACCAACCAATAGGTTGGCACCAGATGAGGCACCTGCACCACCAATCCGAAGATTGGCAACAGGCGACTGAAGCCCATCTGTACCAACAACCAATAGGTTGGCACCAGATGAGGCACCTGCACCACCAATCCAATGATTGGTAACCGGCGACTGAAGCTCATCTGTACCACCAATCAATAGATTGGCACCAGACGAGGCACCTGCACCACCAACCCGAAGATTGGCAACAGGCGACTGAAGCCCATCTGTACCACCAACCAATAGGTTGGCACCAGATGAGGCACCTGCACCACCAATCCAAAGATTGGCAACAGGCGACTGAAGCCCATCTGTACCACCAACCAATAGGTTGGCACCAGATGAGGCACCTGCACCACCAATCCGATGATTGGCAACAGGCGACTGAAACCCATCTGTACCACCAATCAATAGATTGGCACCAGATGAGGCACCTGCACCACCAATCCGAAGATTGGCAACAGGCGACTGAAGCCCATCTGTACCACCAACCAATAGGTTGGCACCAGATGAGGCACCTGCACCACCAATCCAATGATTGGTAACAGGCGACTGAAGCTCATCTGTACCACCAATCAATAAATTGGCACCAGACGAGGCACCTGCACCACCAACCCGAAGATTGGCAACAGGCGACTGAAGCCCATCTGTACCACCAACCAATAGGTTGGCACCAGATGAGGCACCTGCACCACCAATCCGAAGATTGGCAACAGGCGACTGAAGCCCATCTGTACCACCAACCAATAGGTTGGCACCAGATGAGGCACCTGCACCACCAATCCAATGATTGGTAACAGGCGACTGAAGCTCATCTGTACCACCAATCAATAAATTGGCACCAGACGAGGCACCTGCACCACCAATCCGAAGATTGGCAACAGGCGACTGAAGCCCATATGTACCACCAATAAATAGATTGGCACCAGATGAGGCACCTGCACCACCAATCCAAAGATTGGCAACAGGCGACTGAAGCCCATCTGTACCACCAACCAATAGGTTGGCACCAGATGAGGCACCTGCACCACCAATCCGATGATTGGCAACAGGCGACTGAAGCCCATCTGTACCACCAATCAATAGATTGGCACCAGACGAGGCACCTGCACCACCAATCCGAAGATTGGCAACAGGCGACTGAAGCCCATCTGTACCACCAACCAATAGGTTGGCACCAGATGAGGCACCTGCACCACCAATCCAATGATTGGTAACAGGCGACTGAAGCTCATCTGTACCACCAATCAATAGATTGGCACCAGATGAGGCACCTACACCACCAATCCGAAGATTGGCAACAGGCGACTGAAGCCCATCTGTACCACTAATCAATAGATTGGCACCAGATGAGGCACCTGCACCACCAATCCGATGATTGGCAACAGGCGACTGAAGCCCATCTGTACCACCAACGAATAGGTTGGCACCAGATGAGGCACCTGCACCACCAATTCGAAGATTGGCAACAGGCGACTGAAGCCCATCTGTACCACCAACCAATAGGTTGGCACCAGATGAGCCACCTGCACCACCAATCCAAAGATTGGCAACAGGCGACTGAAGCCCATCTGTACCACCAACCAATAGGTTGGCACCAGATGAGGCACCTGCACCACCAATCCGAAGATTGGCAAAAGGTGACTGAAGCCCATCTGTACCACCAACCAATAGGTTGGCACCAGATGAGGCACCTGCACCACCAATCCAATGATTGGCAACAGGCGACTGAAGCCCATCTGTACCACTAATCAATAGATTGGCACCAGATGAGGCACCTGCACCACCAATTCGAAGATTGGCAACAGGCGACTGAAGCCCATCTGTACCACCAACCAATAGGTTGGCACCAGATGAGGCACCTGCACCACCAATCCGAAGATTGGCAACAGGCGACTGAAGCCCATCTGTACCACCAACCAATAGGTTGGCACCAGATGAGGCACCTGCACCACCAATCCGAAGATTGGCAACAGGCGACTGAAGCCCATCTGTACCACCAATAAATAGATTGGCACCAGATGAGGCACCTGCACCACCAATCCAAAGATTGGCAACAGGCGACTGAAGCCCATCTGTACCACCAATCAATAGATTGGCACCAGATGAGGCACCTGCACCACCAATCCAAAGATTGGCAACAGGCGACTGAAGCCCATCTGTACCACCAACCAATAGGTTGGCACCAGATGAGGCACCTGCACCACCAATCCGATGATTGGCAACAGGCGACTGAAGCCCATCTGTACCACCAATCAATAGATTGGCACCAGACGAGGCACCTGCACCACCAATCCGAAGATTGGCAACAGGCGACTGAAGCCCATCTGTACCACCAACCAATAGGTTGGCACCAGATGAGGCACCTGCACCACCAATCCAATGATTGGTAACAGGCGACTGAAGCCCATCTGTACCACCAATCAATAGATTGGCACCAGACAAGGCACCTGCACCACCAACCCGAAGATTGGCAACAGGCGACTGAAGCCCATCTGTACCACCAATCAATAGATTGGCACCAGATGAGGCACCTGCACCACCAATCCGAAGATTGGCAACAGGCGACTGAAGCCCATCTGTACCACTAATCAATAGATTGGCACCAGATGAGGCACCTGCACCACCAATCCGATGATTGGCAACAGGCGACTGAAGCCCATCTGTACCACCAACGAATAGGTTGGCACCAGATGAGGCACCTGCACCACCAATTCGAAGATTGGCAACAGGCGACTGAAGCCCATCTGTACCACCAATAAATAGATTGGCACCAGATGAGGCACCTGCACCACCAATCCAAAGATTGGCAACAGGCGACTGAAGCCCATCTGTACCACCAATCAATAGATTGGCACCAGATGAGGCACCTGCACCACCAATCCAAAGATTGGCAACAGGCGACTGAAGCCCATCTGTACCACCAACCAATAGGTTGGCACCAGATGAGGCACCTGCACCACCAATCCGATGATTGGCAACAGGCGACTGAAGCCCATCTGTACCACCAATCAATAGATTGGCACCAGACGAGGCACCTGCACCACCAATCCGAAGATTGGCAACAGGCGACTGAAGCCCATCTGTACCACCAACCAATAGGTTGGCACCAGATGAGGCACCTGCACCACCAATCCAATGATTGGTAACAGGCGACTGAAGCTCATCTGTACCACCAATCAATAGATTGGCACCAGATGAGGCACCTACACCACCAATCCGAAGATTGGCAACAGGCGACTGAAGCCCATCTGTACCACTAATCAATAGATTGGCACCAGATGAGGCACCTGCACCACCAATCCGATGATTGGCAACAGGCGACTGAAGCCCATCTGTACCACCAACGAATAGGTTGGCACCAGATGAGGCACCTGCACCACCAATTCGAAGATTGGCAACAGGCGACTGAAGCCCATCTGTACCACCAACCAATAGGTTGGCACCAGATGAGGCACCTGCACCACCAATCCGAAGATTGGCAACAGGCGACTGAAGCCCATCTGTACCACCAATCAATAGATTGGCACCAGATGAGGCACCTGCACCACCAATCCAATGATTGGTAACAGGCGACTGAAGCTCATCTGTACCACCAATCAATAGATTGGCACCAGACAAGGCACCTGCACCACCAACCCGAAGATTGGCAACAGGCGACTGAAGCCCATCTGTACCACCAATCAATAGATTGGCACCAGATGAGGCACCTGCACCACCAATCCGAAGATTGGCAACAGGCGACTGAAGCCCATCTGTACCACTAATCAATAGATTGGCACCAGATGAGGCACCTGCACCACCAATCCGATGATTGGCAACAGGCGACTGAAGCCCATCTGTACCACCAACGAATAGGTTGGCACCAGATGAGGCACCTGCACCACCAATTCGAAGATTGGCAACAGGCGACTGAAGCCCATCTGTACCACCAATAAATAGATTGGCACCAGATGAGGCACCTGCACCACCAATCCAAAGATTGGCAACAGGCGACTGAAGCCCATCTGTACCACCAATCAATAGATTGGCACCAGATGAGGCACCTGCACCACCAATCCAATGATTGGTAACAGGCGACTGAAGCTCATCTGTACCACCAATCAATAGATTGGCACCAGATGAGGCACCTACACCACCAATCCGAAGATTGGCAACAGGCGACTGAAGCCCATCTGTACCACTAATCAATAGATTGGCACCAGATGAGGCACCTGCACCACCAATCCGATGATTGGCAACAGGCGACTGAAGCCCATCTGTACCACCAACGAATAGGTTGGCACCAGATGAGGCACCTGCACCACCAATTCGAAGATTGGCAACAGGCGACTGAAGCCCATCTGTACCACCAACCAATAGGTTGGCACCAGATGAGGCACCTGCACCACCAATCCGAAGATTGGCAACAGGCGACTGAAGCCCATCTGTACCACCAACCAATAGGTTGGCACCAGATGAGGCAACTGCACCACCAATTCGAAGATTGGCAACAGGCGACTGAAGCCCATCTGTACCACCAACCAATAGGTTGGCACCAGATGAGGCACCTGCACCACCAATCCGATGATTGGCAACAGGCGACTGAAGCCCATCTGTACCACCAATCAATAGATTGGCACCAGATGAGGCACCTGCACCACCAATCCAAAGATTGGCAACAGGCGACTGAAGCCCATCTGTACCACCAACCAATAGGTTGGCACCAGATGAGGCACCTGCACCACCAATCCGATGATTGGCAACAGGCGACTGAAGCCCATCTGTACCACCAATCAATAGATTGGCACCAGACGAGGCACCTGCACCACCAATCCGAAGATTAGCAACAGGCGACTGAAGCCCATCTGTACCACCAACCAATAGGTTGGCACCAGATGAGGCACCTGCACCACCAATCCAATGATTGGTAACAGGCGACTGAAGCTCATCTGTACCACCAATCAATAGATTGGCACCAGACGAGGCACCTGCACCACCAACCCGAAGATTGGCAACAGGCGACTGAAGCCCATCTGTACCACCAATCAATAGATTGGCACCAGATGAGGCACCTGCACCACCAATCCGAAGATTGGCAACAGGCGACTGAAGCCCATCTGTACCACCAATAAATAGATTGGCACCAGATGAGGCACTTGCACCACCAATCCGAAGATTGGCAACAGGCGACTGAAGCCCATCTGTACCACCAACCAATAGGTTGGCACCAGATGAGGCACCTGCACCACCAATCCGATGATTGGCAACAGGCGACTGAAACCCATCTGTACCACCAATCAATAGATTGGCACCAGATGAGGCACCTGCATCACCAATCCGAAGATTGGCAACAGGCGACTGAAGCCCATCTGTACCACCAACGAATAGGTTGGCACCAGATGAGGCACCAGATGAGGCACCTGCACCACCAATCCTATGATTGGCAACAGGCGACTGAAGCTCATCTGTACCACCAATCAATAGATTGGCACCAGACGAGGCACCTGCACCACCAACCCGAAGATTGGCAACAGGCGACTGAAGCCCATCTGTACCACCAACGAATAGGTTGGCACCAGATGAGGCACCTGCACCACCAATCCGAAGATTGGCAACAGGCGACTGAAGCCCATCTGTACCACCAACCAATAGGTTGGCACCAGATGAGGCACCTGCACCACCAATCCGAAGATTGGCAACAGGCGACTGAAGCCCATCTGTACCACCAACCAATAGGTTGGCACCAGATGAGGCACCTGCACCACCAATCCAAAGATTGGCAACAGGCGACTGAAGCCCATCTGTACCACCAATCAATAGGTTGGCACCAGATGAGGCACCTGCACCACCAATCCGAAGATTGGCAACAGGCGACTGAAGCTCATCTGTACCACCAATCAATAGATTGGCACCAGACGAGGCACCTGCACCACCAACCCGAAGATTGGCAACAGGCGACTGAAGCCCATCTGTACCACCAACGATTAGGTTGGCACCAGATGAGGCACCTGCACCACCAATCCGAAGATTGGCAACAGGCGACTGAAGCCCATCTATACCACCAATCAATAGATTGGCACCAGATGAGGCACCTGCACCACCAATCCGAAGATTGGCAACAGGCGACTGAAGCCCATCTATACCACCAACCAATAGGTTGGCACCAGATGAGGCACCTGCGCCACCAATCCGATGATTGGCAACAGGCGACTGAAGCCCATCTGTACCACCAACCAATAGGTTGGCACCAGATGAGGCACCTGCACCACCAATCCGATGATTGGCAACAGGCGACTGAAGCCCATCTGTCCCACCAATCAATAGATTGGCACCAGATGAGGCACCTGCACCACCAATCCGAAGATTGGCAACAGGCGACTGAAGCCCATCTGTACCACCAATAAATAGATTGGCACCAGATGAGGCACCTGCACCACCAATCCAAAGACTGGCAACAGGCGACTGAAGCCCATCTGTACCACCAACCAATAGGTTGGCACCAGATGAGGCACCTGCACCACCAATCCGATGATTGGCAACAGGCGACTGAAGCCCATCTGTACCACCAATCAATAGATTGGCACCAGACGAGGCACCTGCACCACCAATCCGAAGATTGGCAACAGGCGACTGAAGCCCATCTGTACCACCAATCAATAGATTGGCACCAGATGAGGCACCTGCACCACCAATCCGAAGACTGGCAACA
The DNA here is from genome assembly GCA_951394225.1 of Harpalus rufipes. NCBI lineage: Eukaryota > Metazoa > Arthropoda > Insecta > Coleoptera > Carabidae > Harpalus > Harpalus rufipes. Next base: position 18,566,926 of record OX596289.1, read on the forward strand.
GGCGACTGAAGCCCATCTGTACCACCAATCAATAGATTGGCACCAGATGAGGCACCTGCACCACCAATCCGAAGATTGGCAACAGGCGACTGAAGCCCATCTGTACCACCAACCAATAGGTTGGCACCAGATGAGGCACCTGCACCACCAATCCAATGATTGGCAACAGGCGACTAAAGCTCATCTGTACCACCAATCAATAGATTGGCACCAGACGAGGCACCTGCACCACCAACCCGAAGATTGGCAACAGGCGACTGAAGCCCATCTGTACCACCAACCAATAGGTTGGCACCAGATGAGGCACCTGCACCACCAATCCGAAGATTGGCAACAGGCGACTGAAGCCCATCTGTACCACCAATAAATAGATTGGCACCAGATGAGGCACCTGCACCACCAATCCGAAGATTGGCAACAGGCGACTGAAGCCCATCTGTACCACCAACGAATAGGTTGGCACCAGATGAGGCACCTACACCACCAATCCGAAGATTGGCAACAGGCGACTGTAGCCCATCTGTACCACCAATCAATAGATTGGCACCAGATGAGGCATCTGCACCACCAATCCGAAGATTGGCAACAGGCGACTGAAGCCCATCTGTACCACCAACCAATAGGTTGGCACCAGATGAGGCACCTGCACCACCAATCCGATGATTGGCAACAGGCGACTGAAGCCCATCTGTACCACCAATCAATAGATTGGCACCAGATGAGGCACCTGCACCACCAATCCAATGATTGGTAACAGGCGACTGAAGCTCATCTGTACCACCAATCAATAGATTGGCACCAGACGAGGCACCTGCACCACCAACCCGAAGATTGGCAACAGGCGACTGAAGCCCATCTGTACCACCAATCAATAGATTGGCACCAGATGAGGCACCTGCACCACCAATCCGAAGATTGGCAACAGGCGACTGAAGCCCATCTGTACCACCAATCAATAGATTGGCACCAGATGAGGCAGCTGCACCACCAATCCGATGATTGGCAACAGGCGACTGAAGCCCATCTGTACCACCAATCAATAGATTGGCACCAGATGAGGCACCTGCACCACCAATCCGAAGATTGGCAACAGGCGACTGAAGCCCATCTGGTACCACCAATAAATAGATTGGCACCAGATGAGGCACCTGCACCACCAATCCAAAGATTGGAAACAGGCGACTGAAGCCCATCTGTACCACCAACCAATAGGTTGGCACCAGATGAGGCACCTGCACCACCAATCCGATGATTGGCAACAGGCGACTGAAACCCATCTGTAGCACCAATCAATAGATTGGCACCAGATGAGGCACCTGCATCACCAATCCGAAGATTGGCAACAGGCGACTGAAGCCCATCTGTACCACCAACGAATAGGTTGGCACCAGATGAGGCACCTGCACCACCAATCCGAAGATTTGTTACAATTAAAAGTTAGCCAACGTGACAATGAACTAAATTGTAATAAAAATTTATAACTCGTGCCGCTAACCTCAGTCTCGAGTAAGGGGTGGTTCAAAAAAGTTTATAAATAAGTGATAAAAGAAAAATGTTAGATTTCATTTTTTTTTTATAAGGGCGCCATGCTATTCAAATTTGGAAAATAAAAGCAATCTTACAGGTATATGAAATCCTGAATAGCAAAGGGATTTTTACTAAATCAAAAAAAACATAATAATAAACAGGACAAAGGTTGAATGAAATCAAAATCGTACATAAATTTAACTAAATACCAGATTTATTAATTGTTTAAATTATTAATATAAAATGAGGAATTTGAGAAAACTACAAACCAATATATATATATATTAAGAAAATTAGCCACGCAACAGAGTCTCGCTGAACCAAAAACTGACTCACTTGGGTCAACAACCTATCTACGATTTTAATGGATGCATCCTTAAACTCGCGACCCCAAATAAATATCTTAAAGCACAACGCTGTATGGCTTCACAAAAAAAATATAAATATATAAAAAAAATAAATCTCTCGATCTCAAATAATCAATAAACAACATCAAAATAAGCAATGTTCATCGCGCATCGACGATTAAAGAATAAGTTCAGACGGGTGTCAAAACGTTCGTCCGAAATGCAGGATCGTACACGAATCATCGACAGGACGAGTTACAAAATGAAACGGGCTCACCAGGATATGTGTTGAATCCTTGTACAGCGTACTCGGCCGCTTACCGCCGCCTCGTTTCCCAAAATTCTCTCAAGCCGGTCCTGTGTTCAATGTCTCTCCTTTCTCTCTGCGCGATTATGCAGCGAATGTCTCGTGCGTTACGGACAGCCTCACCACACGAGCCCAATATATATATATATATAGGTATAAAAAAAAGGCTACACAGAAATATTACACTATATTAGCAATCGAATGACCAACGAAAGAATTCCACACTTACGCATTAAATAACTGCCCTTTTTCCTTTATAAAGATATTGAATATCTAAGTGACAATTTTGAAGGAGATAATCCGTCAGAACGACGCTAAATACCAACTGTATTCTTTTCTTCAATAGAGTGAAAAATAATCCGTTTACTAAAAACGTGCCACGAAAATCACTAATCTCTTTGCAACAATCTCCATGTGCAATAGTATCACAAAGTGGCGTATTTCGCTCTACACTCTTCAAAACCTTGACACAAAGTGTTCTTTGCAAGTTAAGAATATTTTAATTAAATCCCACAATTCCCAGTAAAATTTAAAACTGACTAAAGTTAAGATTGTTAGCGACATCTGTGGAATCCCCATCAATCACTCGATTGCGCCCACAATGTAGTATTCTGTATCTATCAATTAAACTAAAAATAAAACCGTAACATTACCCCCCTTACAAAAAAAAAGGTTATGTTCTTGAAGAGAACTTACCGACCTAATTATATTCTATCTCTCTAACTAACCTGACCCTTAAATATATCAAACTACCCGAAATTTCCTAAAATTATTTGCACTTAATTTACCCGTTATCATAAGTATTAGTATCATCTATCCAGGGTTTTAGATCCTTCGCATGCCAAGTGCCTTTCATATTGCCAAACTCGTCTTTCAATATAAACGTCCACGGAGAAATCTTCTCTTTAATTACAAATGGGCCTACATATTTAGGAGCTAGCTTCGCATTGAAAAATTTACTAGCGTCCGATAATGCGTAATTCTTACGCCACACCCGATCATTCACGTTAAATGTTGCATCCCGTCTGCGCAAATCATAACGTTTTTTACTTTTCTGGAATGACTTCTCTAATCTAGCCCTGACATCTATATAAATCCGTTCTAAAATTTTAGCCCTGAAATTTTCACATTCACCGTTCTCGTTACCGTTACGTTTTTCGTCTTCTTTATAATAACTACCACGCAATATTTGTTTACGCCCAAAATTTAAGAAGTAAGGAGTGCATCTCGTCGTTTCGTGAACACTAGTCCGGAGGGCACAACCTATTTTGTCTATTTCTACATCCCATTTTCTCTGATTTTCTTTAATATAACATGAAATCATATTCTTAACACTACGGACTACTCTTTCCGCGGGGTCAGCTTGAGGATGATAAAATGGCGTAAATCTCATTGTAACTTCGTATTCGTTACATAACTGCTTAATGACCTTACTCGCAAAATTCTTTGCATTATCGCATATGACATATTGTGGTACACCAAATAACAAAAATATTTCATTCTCTAGTATTTTCCTAACCTTGGCAGCTGACGCAGATCTTAAAGGAAAAATACGTGTAAATTTAGTAAAATAATCCGTTACTATTAAAGCGCAAGTATTCCCATTTATACTTCGGGGAAAAGGACCAACAAAATCAAAACAAATCAATTGCCACGGTTTGTTTACTCGCGGGTGCTGCAGCATGAACCCTTGTTTCGCTGATGATGACGGCTTTACTTGTTGACATATTTTACAATTCCGTACATATCTGGTAGTATCGACGTGCATTTTCGGCCAGTAATATCTTTGACAAAGACGATGGAACGTTTTGAATATTCCCGTATGGCCGGCCGTAGGTAAATCATGAAACTGTTTTAATAACGCCAATCGTTGTTCTTTTGGTGGGATAAGCTTCCACGGATATTCGTCATTGACCCTGCTCGGCATTTTACTTTTAATATGTTTATACAACGCATTATTTTCAAATTTGTAAGTTGGGTATTTCAGAGGATCTGTTTGAACTAAGGAAACCATCTTTTGATACCACTTATCCTTGACTTTACTAACATCTACTGTTAGACATTCTACTTGTGGTAATAATCTGGATAGCGCGTCTGGTACAATATTATCCTTCCCTTTTCTGTGTATTATATCAAACTGAAATTGTTGTAAACGCACCGCCCACCTTGCTAATCTCCCAGTTGGATCTTTTAATTTATTCAGCCAAATAAGCGAACTATGGTCAGTTATCACCGTGAATTTAACTCCTTCAAGATATGGCCGTAATTTTTCTATACTCCATATAACCGCTAAACACTCACGTTCAGTAGTACTAAAATTCCTTTCATTTCGCGTCAACGATCTACTCATGAAACAAACTACACGTTCTTCTCCATCGATATTTTGGGTTAATACGGCTCCAATTCCGTATCCGCTCGCGTCACATTGTACTGTAAACGATTTTGTGAAATCTGGACAATTTAAAACTGGTGCCGAGGTTAAACAATTTTTAATAATTCTAAATGTTTCCTCACATTTCTCTGTCCATTCGAACTTTTGGCCTTTTCGTAATAATTTCGTAACTGGAGCAATAATCGTTGAAAAATTCGGTAAAAATCTACGATACCACGAAATCATTCCTAATATACGTCTCAACTCCGTTATATTGGTGGGACTCGGCATATCAATAATTGCTTTAACTTTTTCCGGATCTACATGTAACCCTAATTTGTCTACTACATATCCCAAATATTTTAATTCTTCCCTACAAAATTGACATTTATCTTTACTAAGTGTTAACCCTGCTTCCCTTAACCTATCGAAAATGCAACTAAGGATTTCTAAATGTTTATCAAAAGTGTCGGTAACAATAACAATATCATCTAAATATGCAAAAGTATATGGTTCTAGTTCAGGTCCTATAACCATGTCCATTAATTTTTGCCATGTTGCGCCGCCAGAGTGTAATCCGAAAGGCATACGTTTAAATTGATACAACCCTCTACCGGGTACTGTAAATGCTGTAAGTTCACGACTTTCCTTCTTTACTGGAATTTGCCAATAAGCAGATTTTACATCTAAGGTAGATAAATAGTGAGCATTTCTTAATTTGTCTAGGATACTATTCACATACGGCAAAGGGTACGTACACGGTTTAGATACTTGGTTTAATTTTCTAAAGTCAACGCAAAAACGATATGTATCATCTTTCTTCTTCACGAGAAGAATCGGCGATGACCATGCACTTTGCGATTTTTCAATCACTCCCTGTTCTAACATATTATTTAATTCCGAATCTATGTGTTTTTGAACATATGGCGATACCGGATAATACCGTTGTTTGATTGGTGGAGCTTCGCAAATTATTTCATGTTCAATCCACGTTGTACAGCCTAATTTATTACCCGTTTCACGAAAGAATTTATCGGTTATTTTATCTAATTCCGCGCGTTGTTCTGGTCTCAAATGATCCTTGCTCTCAATACACTTTCCCTGTAACGACATAAGTTTACTCGGAGATGCAAAATGCCAGTTATCACTAGTTAAATCAGGAACTATTTTCATAATTCTCCAAAAGTCTATCCCGAAAATAAAAGGATGCGTGATTTCCCGTACCGCTATAACCATTATTAATCGTTCTCTTCCTTGCAGCTTCATAGGAATATAACATGAACCGATACTTTTAATTATTTCGCCATTTCCGACTTTACAAGAAATTTCATTATTATTCACAAATTTAAAACCCAATGACTTTAATAATTCTAATCCTTCCGCCCCTACAAAGGTATGTGTCGCTCCCGAATCTAATAAACCTAAAACTGTTTTACCTAAAATGTCAACTTGAATATAAGGGCGTTCGTCACCCTTCGCGTGTGCCATAATATAATCTAAAATAATTTTAACCTTCACCGGGTCCTTTCCTTTATTCCGATTCGAGACTGATAACCGGTGTCCTATCGTCCCGATTTCCCGTTTCCCGACTTTAGTTTCGAACAATTTGGACATTTATTTTTCGTAACTCCCTCTTTTCCACAGCCAAAACATTTTATAACTGGTGCTTGTTTGCGACAATAACGAGATATATGTCCAATTTTTCCGCACTTAAAACATTTTCTTGTTTCGGATCGATTATCCTGTGCCGATATTTCATTAACGTTACTACTCGATTCTTGTGCTTCGACATACGCTAAATCCGATTCCATGGTTTCTTTTCTACTTGGAGGTGGTATATAATTATTCATAATCGTTTTCCGCGCTTCCAATTGCTTACAAATCTTTTTTAATTCGCTAATAGTTTTGGGTTCATGTAACCCGATATACGCTTGAAAATATGGAATTAAATTTCTAGATAATATCTTTAATTTAGTATTTTCCGTTAATGGAATTGTTAAACGGTCAAATAAATTCGTCATCATTGCGAAATACATGCCTACAGACTCATTTTCTCCCTGTGTCCTTCGTTTAATTTCCTCATAAAGCTTTTCGTCATAATCCGCGGGTTGAAATTCCTCTTTAAGTAACACTACTAATTCTTCCCAGTTATGAAGAGTTTTCCTAATTGCTCTATACCAGCTTTTAGCTTTTCCCTCAAAAAGATCTAATGCTGAAATAAATAATTGTTGTTTGGTGACCCCCCGCGCGATTCGCGTTTCTTCGACTTGTTCTAAAAATGCATTAAGTGATTGTGATTTATCACCATTAAAGGTTAAATTCCATTTATATACAGGCATCGACTGCGTAAGTTTACTATTTCTACTACTTCTAGAATAATTTTCTACCCTTGAATCCGAATCCGAGCTAACCTCAGAATCAGCATCTGATTTATCATCATCGGCTAGCTGTATAGCGCTTAAATCTACCGGAGCTCCTTTTTCAATTATTGTACTATGTTGAAAGATTTTCTTACATTCTGTTATCTCTGCGGAATGATTAACTAAAGCTAATAACAGTTTGTTCCTACTTGCAATTGCTTCCGCGTCGGTCGCTACCGGTTTTACTCTATTTACTCTTTCAAACGCATACGCTAACTTGCTTTTAATTTTTTTAAACGTATTTGAGGCTTGATCCCCATCAAATTCTTTAATAATTTCCCCTATTTCTTTTTCCGTTTTCGTTAACGCCGTTATATCCTCCGCAACCGTGTATGGATACCTAGGCCGTTCAATTTTTGTTCCTTTTCGTTCTAATTTCCTAAGTTCCCTCAGAGCTGAACGCATTTTTTCTACCGCTCCTACATCCTCGAAACCTCTAATCTTTAACTCATACTTTAATTCGTCTTGATTCAATCGGTTTACTTCGTAAGTATTGATTGTAGTTTTCCTCTCCTCCATTTTAACGTAATTCGAGTCATCAGAAACAAAATTATTACTTTATTATTCACAATCAAAAAAAAATGTTTTTTTTTTTTTTTTTGGGATGCCCCACGTTGGGCGCCAAAATGTTACAATTAAAAGTTAGCCAACGTGACAATGAACTAAATTGTAATAAAAATTTATAACTCGTGCCGCTAACCTCAGTCTCGAGTAAGGGGTGGTTCAAAAAAGTTTATAAATAAGTGATAAAAGAAAAATGTTAGATTTCATTTTTTTTTTATAAGGGCGCCATGCTATTCAAATTTGGAAAATAAAAGCAATCTTACAGGTATATGAAATCCTGAATAGCAAAGGGATTTTTACTAAATCAAAAAAAACATAATAATAAACAGGACAAAGGTTGAATGAAATCAAAATCGTACATAAATTTAACTAAATACCAGATTTATTAATTGTTTAAATTATTAATATAAAATGAGGAATTTGAGAAAACTACAAACCAATATATATATATATTAAGAAAATTAGCCACGCAACAGAGTCTCGCTGAACCAAAAACTGACTCACTTGGGTCAACAACCTATCTACGATTTTAATGGATGCATCCTTAAACTCGCGACCCCAAATAAATATCTTAAAGCACAACGCTGTATGGCTTCACAAAAAAAATATAAATATATAAAAAAAATAAATCTCTCGATCTCAAATAATCAATAAACAACATCAAAATAAGCAATGTTCATCGCGCATCGACGATTAAAGAATAAGTTCAGACGGGTGTCAAAACGTTCGTCCGAAATGCAGGATCGTACACGAATCATCGACAGGACGAGTTACAAAATGAAACGGGCTCACCAGGATATGTGTTGAATCCTTGTACAGCGTACTCGGCCGCTTACCGCCGCCTCGTTTCCCAAAATTCTCTCAAGCCGGTCCTGTGTTCAATGTCTCTCCTTTCTCTCTGCGCGATTATGCAGCGAATGTCTCGTGCGTTACGGACAGCCTCACCACACGAGCCCAATATATATATATATAGGTATAAAAAAAAGGCTACACAGAAATATTACACTATATTAGCAATCGAATGACCAACGAAAGAATTCCACACTTACGCATTAAATAACTGCCCTTTTTCCTTTATAAAGATATTGAATATCTAAGTGACAATTTTGAAGGAGATAATCCGTCAGAACGACGCTAAATACCAACTGTATTCTTTTCTTCAATAGAGTGAAAAATAATCCGTTTACTAAAAACGTGCCACGAAAATCACTAATCTCTTTGCAACAATCTCCATGTGCAATAGTATCACAAAGTGGCGTATTTCGCTCTACACTCTTCAAAACCTTGACACAAAGTGTTCTTTGCAAGTTAAGAATATTTTAATTAAATCCCACAATTCCCAGTAAAATTTAAAACTGACTAAAGTTAAGATTGTTAGCGACATCTGTGGAATCCCCATCAATCACTCGATTGCGCCCACAATGTAGTATTCTGTATCTATCAATTAAACTAAAAATAAAACCGTAACAGATTGGCAACAGGCGACTGTAGCCCATCTGTACCACCAATCAATAGATTGGCACCAGATGAGGCATCTGCACCACCAATCCGAAGATTGGCAACAGGCGACTGAAGCCCATCTATACCACCAATCAATAGATTGGCATCAGATGAGGCACCTGCACCACCAATCCGATGATTGGCAACAGGCGACTCAAGCCCATCTGTACCACCAATCAATAGATTGGCACCAGATGAGGCACCTGCACCACCAATCCAATGATTGGTAACAGGCGACTGAAGCTCATCTGTACCACCAATCAATAGATTGGCACCAGACGAGGCACCTGCACCACCAACCCGAAGATTGGCAACAGGCGACTGAAGCCCATCTGTACCACCAATCAATAGATTGGCACCAGATGAGGCACCTGCACCACCAATCCGAAGATTGGCAACAGGCGACTGAAGCCCATCTGTACCACCAATCAATAGATTGGCACCAGATGAGGCACCTGCACCACCAATCCGATGATTGGCAACAGGCGACTGAAGCCCATCTGTACCACCAATCAATAGATTGGCACCAGATGAGGCACCTGCACCACCAATCCGAAGATTGGCAACAGGCGACTGAAGCCCATCTGGTACCACCAATAAATAGGTTGGCACCAGATGAGGCACCTGCACCACCAATCCGATGATTGGCAACAGGCGACTGAAACCCATCTGTACCACCAATCAATAGATTGGCACCAGATGAGGCACCTGCATCACCAATCCGAAGATTGGCAACAGGCGACTGAAGCCCATCTGTACCACCAACGAAAAGGTTGGCACCAGATGAGGCACCTGCACCACCAATCCGAAGATTGGCAACAGGCGACTGAAGCCCATCTGTACCACCAATCAATAGATTGGCACCAGATGAGGCATCTGCACCACCAATCCGAAGATTGGCAACAGGCGACTGAAGCCCATCTGTACCACCAACCAATAGGTTGACACCAGATGAGGCACCTGCACCACCAATCCGAAGATTGGCAACAGGCGACTGAAGCCCATCTGTACCACCAATCAATAGGTTGGCACCAGATGAGGCACCTGCACCACCAATCCGAAGATTGGCAACAGGCGACTGAAGCTCATCTGTACCACCAATCAATAGATTGGCACCAGACGAGGCACCTGCACCACCAACCCGAAGATTGGCAACAGGCGACTGAAGCCCATCTGTACCACCAACCAATAGGTTGGCACCAGATGAGGCACCTGCACCACCAATCCGAAGATTGGCAAAAGGTGACTGAAGCCCATCTGTACCACCAACCAATAGGTTGGCACCAGATGAGGCACCTGCACCACCAATCCAAAGATTGGCAACAGGCGACTGAAGCCCATCTGTACCACCAACCAATAGGTTGGCACCAGATGAGGCACCTGCACCACCAATCCGAAGATTGGCAACAGGCGACTGAAGCCCATCTGTACCACCAATCAATAGATTGGCACCAGATGAGGCAGCTGCACCACCAATCCGATGATTGGCAACAGGCGACTGAAGCCCATCTGTACCACCAATCAATAGATTGGCACCAGATGAGGCACCTGCACCACCAATCCGAAGATTGGCAACAGGCGACTGAAGCCCATCTGGTACCACCAATAAATAGATTGGCACCAGATGAGGCACCTGCACCACCAATCCAAAGATTGGAAACAGGCGACTGAAGCCCATCTGTACCACCAACCAATAGGTTGGCACCAGATGAGGCACCTGCACCACCAATCCGATGATTGGCAACAGGCGACTGAAACCCATCTGTAGCACCAATCAATAGATTGGCACCAGATGAGGCACCTGCATCACCAATCCGAAGATTGGCAACAGGCGACTGAAGCCCATCTGTACCACCAACGAATAGGTTGGCACCAGATGAGGCACCTGCACCACCAATCCGAAGATTGGCAACAGGCGACTGTAGCCCATCTGTACCACCAATCAATAGATTGGCACCAGATGAGGCATCTGCACCACCAATCCGAAGATTGGCAACAGGCGACTGAAGCCCATCTATACCACCAATCAATAGATTGGCACCAGATGAGGCACCTGCACCACCAATCCAAAGATTGGCAACAGGCGACTGAAGCCCATCTGTACCACCAACCAATAGGTTGGCACCAGATGAGCCACCTGCACCACCAATCCAAAGATTGGCAACAGGCGACTGAAGCCCATCTGTACCACCAACCAATAGGTTGGCACCAGATGAGGCACCTGCACCACCAATCCGAAGATTGGCAAAAGGTGACTGAAGCCCATCTGTACCACCAACCAATAGGTTGGCACCAGATGAGGCACCTGCACCACCAATCCAATGATTGGCAACAGGCGACTGAAGCCCATCTGTACCACTAATCAATAGATTGGCACCAGATGAGGCACCTGCACCACCAATTCGAAGATTGGCAACAGGCGACTGAAGCCCATCTGTACCACCAACCAATAGGTTGGCACCAGATGAGGCACCTGCACCACCAATCCGAAGATTGGCAACAGGCGACTGAAGCCCATCTGTACCACCAACCAATAGGTTGGCACCAGATGAGGCACCTGCACCACCAATCCGAAGATTGGCAACAGGCGACTGAAGCCCATCTGTACCACCAATAAATAGATTGGCACCAGATGAGGCACCTGCACCACCAATCCAAAGATTGGCAACAGGCGACTGAAGCCCATCTGTACCACCAATCAATAGATTGGCACCAGATGAGGCACCTGCACCACCAATCCAAAGATTGGCAACAGGCGACTGAAGCCCATCTGTACCACCAACCAATAGGTTGGCACCAGATGAGGCACCTGCACCACCAATCCGATGATTGGCAACAGGCGACTGAAGCCCATCTGTACCACCAATCAATAGATTGGCACCAGACGAGGCACCTGCACCACCAATCCGAAGATTGGCAACAGGCGACTGAAGCCCATCTGTACCACCAACCAATAGGTTGGCACCAGATGAGGCACCTGCACCACCAATCCAATGATTGGTAACAGGCGACTGAAGCCCATCTGTACCACCAATCAATAGATTGGCACCAGACAAGGCACCTGCACCACCAACCCGAAGATTGGCAACAGGCGACTGAAGCCCATCTGTACCACCAATCAATAGATTGGCACCAGATGAAGCACCTGCACCACCAATCCGAAGATTGGCAACAGGCGACTGAAGCCCATCTGTACCACTAATCAATAGATTGGCACCAGATGAGGCACCTGCACCACCAATCCGATGATTGGCAACAGGCGACTGAAGCCCATCTGTACCACCAACGAATAGGTTGGCACCAGATGAGGCACCTGCACCACCAATTCGAAGATTGGCAACAGGCGACTGAAGCCCATCTGTACCACCAATAAATAGATTGGCACCAGATGAGGCACCTGCACCACCAATCCAAAGATTGGCAACAGGCGACTGAAGCCCATCTGTACCACCAATCAATAGATTGGCACCAGATGAGGCACCTGCACCACCAATCCAAAGATTGGCAACAGGCGACTGAAGCCCATCTGTACCACCAACCAATAGGTTGGCACCAGATGAGGCACCTGCACCACCAATCCGATGATTGGCAACAGGCGACTGAAGCCCATCTGTACCACCAATCAATAGATTGGCACCAGACGAGGCACCTGCACCACCAATCCGAAGATTGGCAACAGGCGACTGAAGCCCATCTGTACCACCAACCAATAGGTTGGCACCAGATGAGGCACCTGCACCACCAATCCAATGATTGGTAACAGGCGACTGAAGCTCATCTGTACCACCAATCAATAGATTGGCACCAGATGAGGCACCTACACCACCAATCCGAAGATTGGCAACAGGCGACTGAAGCCCATCTGTACCACTAATCAATAGATTGGCACCAGATGAGGCACCTGCACCACCAATCCGATGATTGGCAACAGGCGACTGAAGCCCATCTGTACCACCAACGAATAGGTTGGCACCAGATGAGGCACCTGCACCACCAATTCGAAGATTGGCAACAGGCGACTGAAGCCCATCTGTACCACCAACCAATAGGTTGGCACCAGATGAGGCACCTGCACCACCAATCCGAAGATTGGCAACAGGCGACTGAAGCCCATCTGTACCACCAATCAATAGATTGGCACCAGATGAGGCACCTGCACCACCAATCCAATGATTGGTAACAGGCGACTGAAGCTCATCTGTACCACCAATCAATAGATTGGCACCAGACAAGGCACCTGCACCACCAACCCGAAGATTGGCAACAGGCGACTGAAGCCCATCTGTACCACCAATCAATAGATTGGCACCAGATGAGGCACCTGCACCACCAATCCGAAGATTGGCAACAGGCGACTGAAGCCCATCTGTACCACTAATCAATAGATTGGCACCAGATGAGGCACCTGCACCACCAATCCGATGATTGGCAACAGGCGACTGAAGCCCATCTGTACCACCAACGAATAGGTTGGCACCAGATGAGGCACCTGCACCACCAATTCGAAGATTGGCAACAGGCGACTGAAGCCCATCTGTACCACCAATAAATAGATTGGCACCAGATGAGGCACCTGCACCACCAATCCAAAGATTGGCAACAGGCGACTGAAGCCCATCTGTACCACCAATCAATAGATTGGCACCAGATGAGGCACCTGCACCACCAATCCAATGATTGGTAACAGGCGACTGAAGCTCATCTGTACCACCAATCAATAGATTGGCACCAGATGAGGCACCTACACCACCAATCCGAAGATTGGCAACAGGCGACTGAAGCCCATCTGTACCACTAATCAATAGATTGGCACCAGATGAGGCACCTGCACCACCAATCCGATGATTGGCAACAGGCGACTGAAGCCCATCTGTACCACCAACGAATAGGTTGGCACCAGATGAGGCACCTGCACCACCAATTCGAAGATTGGCAACAGGCGACTGAAGCCCATCTGTACCACCAACCAATAGGTTGGCACCAGATGAGGCACCTGCACCACCAATCCGAAGATTGGCAACAGGCGACTGAAGCCCATCTGTACCACCAACCAATAGGTTGGCACCAGATGAGGCAACTGCACCACCAATTCGAAGATTGGCAACAGGCGACTGAAGCCCATCTGTACCACCAACCAATAGGTTGGCACCAGATGAGGCACCTGCACCACCAATCCGATGATTGGCAACAGGCGACTGAAGCCCATCTGTACCACCAATCAATAGATTGGCACCAGATGAGGCACCTGCACCACCAATCCAAAGATTGGCAACAGGCGACTGAAGCCCATCTGTACCACCAACCAATAGGTTGGCACCAGATGAGGCACCTGCACCACCAATCCGATGATTGGCAACAGGCGACTGAAGCCCATCTGTACCACCAATCAATAGATTGGCACCAGACGAGGCACCTGCACCACCAATCCGAAGATTAGCAACAGGCGACTGAAGCCCATCTGTACCACCAACCAATAGGTTGGCACCAGATGAGGCACCTGCACCACCAATCCAATGATTGGTAACAGGCGACTGAAGCTCATCTGTACCACCAATCAATAGATTGGCACCAGACGAGGCACCTGCACCACCAACCCGAAGATTGGCAACAGGCGACTGAAGCCCATCTGTACCACCAATCAATAGATTGGCACCAGATGAGGCACCTGCACCACCAATCCGAAGATTGGCAACAGGCGACTGAAGCCCATCTGTACCACCAATAAATAGATTGGCACCAGATGAGGCACTTGCACCACCAATCCGAAGATTGGCAACAGGCGACTGAAGCCCATCTGTACCACCAACCAATAGGTTGGCACCAGATGAGGCACCTGCACCACCAATCCGATGATTGGCAACAGGCGACTGAAACCCATCTGTACCACCAATCAATAGATTGGCACCAGATGAGGCACCTGCATCACCAATCCGAAGATTGGCAACAGGCGACTGAAGCCCATCTGTACCACCAACGAATAGGTTGGCACCAGATGAGGCACCAGATGAGGCACCTGCACCACCAATCCTATGATTGGCAACAGGCGACTGAAGCTCATCTGTACCACCAATCAATAGATTGGCACCAGACGAGGCACCTGCACCACCAACCCGAAGATTGGCAACAGGCGACTGAAGCCCATCTGTACCACCAACGAATAGGTTGGCACCAGATGAGGCACCTGCACCACCAATCCGAAGATTGGCAACAGGCGACTGAAGCCCATCTGTACCACCAACCAATAGGTTGGCACCAGATGAGGCACCTGCACCACCAATCCGAAGATTGGCAACAGGCGACTGAAGCCCATCTGTACCACCAACCAATAGGTTGGCACCAGATGAGGCACCTGCACCACCAATCCAAAGATTGGCAACAGGCGACTGAAGCCCATCTGTACCACCAATCAATAGGTTGGCACCAGATGAGGCACCTGCACCACCAATCCGAAGATTGGCAACAGGCGACTGAAGCTCATCTGTACCACCAATCAATAGATTGGCACCAGACGAGGCACCTGCACCACCAACCCGAAGATTGGCAACAGGCGACTGAAGCCCATCTGTACCACCAACGATTAGGTTGGCACCAGATGAGGCACCTGCACCACCAATCCGAAGATTGGCAACAGGCGACTGAAGCCCATCTATACCACCAATCAATAGATTGGCACCAGATGAGGCACCTGCACCACCAATCCGAAGATTGGCAACAGGCGACTGAAGCCCATCTATACCACCAACCAATAGGTTGGCACCAGATGAGGCACCTGCGCCACCAATCCGATGATTGGCAACAGGCGACTGAAGCCCATCTGTACCACCAACCAATAGGTTGGCACCAGATGAGGCACCTGCACCACCAATCCGATGATTGGCAACAGGCGACTGAAGCCCATCTGTCCCACCAATCAATAGATTGGCACCAGATGAGGCACCTGCACCACCAATCCGAAGATTGGCAACAGGCGACTGAAGCCCATCTGTACCACCAATAAATAGATTGGCACCAGATGAGGCACCTGCACCACCAATCCAAAGACTGGCAACAGGCGACTGAAGCCCATCTGTACCACCAACCAATAGGTTGGCACCAGATGAGGCACCTGCACCACCAATCCGATGATTGGCAACAGGCGACTGAAGCCCATCTGTACCACCAATCAATAGATTGGCACCAGACGAGGCACCTGCACCACCAATCCGAAGATTGGCAACAGGCGACTGAAGCCCATCTGTACCACCAATCAATAGATTGGCACCAGATGAGGCACCTGCACCACCAATCCGAAGACTGGCAACAGGCGACTGAAGCCCATCTGTACCACCAATCAATAGATTGGCACCAGATGAGGCACCTGCACCACCAATCCGAAGATTGGCAACAGGCGACTGAAGCCCATCTGTACCACCAACCAATAGGTTGGCACCAGATGAGGCACCTGCACCACCAATCCAATGATTGGCAACAGGCGACTAAAGCTCATCTGTACCACCAATCAATAGATTGGCACCAGACGAGGCACCTGCACCACCAACCCGAAGATTGGCAACAGGCGACTGAAGCCCATCTGTACCACCAACCAATAGGTTGGCACCAGATGAGGCACCTGCACCACCAATCCGAAGATTGGCAACAGGCGACTGAAGCCCATCTGTACCACCAATAAATAGATTGGCACCAGATGAGGCACCTGCACCACCAATCCGAAGATTGGCAACAGGCGACTGAAGCCCATCTGTACCACCAACGAATAGGTTGGCACCAGATGAGGCACCTACACCACCAATCCGAAGATTGGCAACAGGCGACTGTAGCCCATCTGTACCACCAATCAATAGATTGGCACCAGATGAGGCATCTGCACCACCAATCCGAAGATTGGCAACAGGCGACTGAAGCCCATCTGTACCACCAACCAATAGGTTGGCACCAGATGAGGCACCTGCACCACCAATCCGATGATTGGCAACAGGCGACTGAAGCCCATCTGTACCACCAATCAATAGATTGGCACCAGATGAGGCACCTGCACCACCAATCCAATGATTGGTAACAGGCGACTGAAGCTCATCTGTACCACCAATCAATAGATTGGCACCAGACGAGGCACCTGCACCACCAACCCGAAGATTGGCAACAGGCGACTGAAGCCCATCTGTACCACCAATCAATAGATTGGCACCAGATGAGGCACCTGCACCACCAATCCGAAGATTGGCAACAGGCGACTGAAGCCCATCTGTACCACCAATCAATAGATTGGCACCAGATGAGGCAGCTGCACCACCAATCCGATGATTGGCAACAGGCGACTGAAGCCCATCTGTACCACCAATCAATAGATTGGCACCAGATGAGGCACCTGCACCACCAATCCGAAGATTGGCAACAGGCGACTGAAGCCCATCTGGTACCACCAATAAATAGATTGGCACCAGATGAGGCACCTGCACCACCAATCCAAAGATTGGAAACAGGCGACTGAAGCCCATCTGTACCACCAACCAATAGGTTGGCACCAGATGAGGCACCTGCACCACCAATCCGATGATTGGCAACAGGCGACTGAAACCCATCTGTAGCACCAATCAATAGATTGGCACCAGATGAGGCACCTGCATCACCAATCCGAAGATTGGCAACAGGCGACTGAAGCCCATCTGTACCACCAACGAATAGGTTGGCACCAGATGAGGCACCTGCACCACCAATCCGAAGATTTGTTACAATTAAAAGTTAGCCAACGTGACAATGAACTAAATTGTAATAAAAATTTATAACTCGTGCCGCTAACCTCAGTCTCGAGTAAGGGGTGGTTCAAAAAAGTTTATAAATAAGTGATAAAAGAAAAATGTTAGATTTCATTTTTTTTTTATAAGGGCGCCATGCTATTCAAATTTGGAAAATAAAAGCAATCTTACAGGTATATGAAATCCTGAATAGCAAAGGGATTTTTACTAAATCAAAAAAAACATAATAATAAACAGGACAAAGGTTGAATGAAATCAAAATCGTACATAAATTTAACTAAATACCAGATTTATTAATTGTTTAAATTATTAATATAAAATGAGGAATTTGAGAAAACTACAAACCAATATATATATATATTAAGAAAATTAGCCACGCAACAGAGTCTCGCTGAACCAAAAACTGACTCACTTGGGTCAACAACCTATCTACGATTTTAATGGATGCATCCTTAAACTCGCGACCCCAAATAAATATCTTAAAGCACAACGCTGTATGGCTTCACAAAAAAAATATAAATATATAAAAAAAATAAATCTCTCGATCTCAAATAATCAATAAACAACATCAAAATAAGCAATGTTCATCGCGCATCGACGATTAAAGAATAAGTTCAGACGGGTGTCAAAACGTTCGTCCGAAATGCAGGATCGTACACGAATCATCGACAGGACGAGTTACAAAATGAAACGGGCTCACCAGGATATGTGTTGAATCCTTGTACAGCGTACTCGGCCGCTTACCGCCGCCTCGTTTCCCAAAATTCTCTCAAGCCGGTCCTGTGTTCAATGTCTCTCCTTTCTCTCTGCGCGATTATGCAGCGAATGTCTCGTGCGTTACGGACAGCCTCACCACACGAGCCCAATATATATATATATAGGTATAAAAAAAAGGCTACACAGAAATATTACACTATATTAGCAATCGAATGACCAACGAAAGAATTCCACACTTACGCATTAAATAACTGCCCTTTTTCCTTTATAAAGATATTGAATATCTAAGTGACAATTTTGAAGGAGATAATCCGTCAGAACGACGCTAAATACCAACTGTATTCTTTTCTTCAATAGAGTGAAAAATAATCCGTTTACTAAAAACGTGCCACGAAAATCACTAATCTCTTTGCAACAATCTCCATGTGCAATAGTATCACAAAGTGGCGTATTTCGCTCTACACTCTTCAAAACCTTGACACAAAGTGTTCTTTGCAAGTTAAGAATATTTTAATTAAATCCCACAATTCCCAGTAAAATTTAAAACTGACTAAAGTTAAGATTGTTAGCGACATCTGTGGAATCCCCATCAATCACTCGATTGCGCCCACAATGTAGTATTCTGTATCTATCAATTAAACTAAAAATAAAACCGTAACATTACCCCCCTTACAAAAAAAAAGGTTATGTTCTTGAAGAGAACTTACCGACCTAATTATATTCTATCTCTCTAACTAACCTGACCCTTAAATATATCAAACTACCCGAAATTTCCTAAAATTATTTGCACTTAATTTACCCGTTATCATAAGTATTAGTATCATCTATCCAGGGTTTTAGATCCTTCGCATGCCAAGTGCCTTTCATATTGCCAAACTCGTCTTTCAATATAAACGTCCACGGAGAAATCTTCTCTTTAATTACAAATGGGCCTACATATTTAGGAGCTAGCTTCGCATTGAAAAATTTACTAGCGTCCGATAATGCGTAATTCTTACGCCACACCCGATCATTCACGTTAAATGTTGCATCCCGTCTGCGCAAATCATAACGTTTTTTACTTTTCTGGAATGACTTCTCTAATCTAGCCCTGACATCTATATAAATCCGTTCTAAAATTTTAGCCCTGAAATTTTCACATTCACCGTTCTCGTTACCGTTACGTTTTTCGTCTTCTTTATAATAACTACCACGCAATATTTGTTTACGCCCAAAATTTAAGAAGTAAGGAGTGCATCTCGTCGTTTCGTGAACACTAGTCCGGAGGGCACAACCTATTTTGTCTATTTCTACATCCCATTTTCTCTGATTTTCTTTAATATAACATGAAATCATATTCTTAACACTACGGACTACTCTTTCCGCGGGGTCAGCTTGAGGATGATAAAATGGCGTAAATCTCATTGTAACTTCGTATTCGTTACATAACTGCTTAATGACCTTACTCGCAAAATTCTTTGCATTATCGCATATGACATATTGTGGTACACCAAATAACAAAAATATTTCATTCTCTAGTATTTTCCTAACCTTGGCAGCTGACGCAGATCTTAAAGGAAAAATACGTGTAAATTTAGTAAAATAATCCGTTACTATTAAAGCGCAAGTATTCCCATTTATACTTCGGGGAAAAGGACCAACAAAATCAAAACAAATCAATTGCCACGGTTTGTTTACTCGCGGGTGCTGCAGCATGAACCCTTGTTTCGCTGATGATGACGGCTTTACTTGTTGACATATTTTACAATTCCGTACATATCTGGTAGTATCGACGTGCATTTTCGGCCAGTAATATCTTTGACAAAGACGATGGAACGTTTTGAATATTCCCGTATGGCCGGCCGTAGGTAAATCATGAAACTGTTTTAATAACGCCAATCGTTGTTCTTTTGGTGGGATAAGCTTCCACGGATATTCGTCATTGACCCTGCTCGGCATTTTACTTTTAATATGTTTATACAACGCATTATTTTCAAATTTGTAAGTTGGGTATTTCAGAGGATCTGTTTGAACTAAGGAAACCATCTTTTGATACCACTTATCCTTGACTTTACTAACATCTACTGTTAGACATTCTACTTGTGGTAATAATCTGGATAGCGCGTCTGGTACAATATTATCCTTCCCTTTTCTGTGTATTATATCAAACTGAAATTGTTGTAAACGCACCGCCCACCTTGCTAGTCTCCCAGTTGGATCTTTTAATTTATTCAGCCAAATAAGCGAACTATGGTCAGTTATCACCGTGAATTTAACTCCTTCAAGATATGGCCGTAATTTTTCTATACTCCATATAACCGCTAAACACTCACGTTCAGTAGTACTAAAATTCCTTTCATTTCGCGTCAACGATCTACTCATGAAACAAACTACACGTTCTTCTCCATCGATATTTTGGGTTAATACGGCTCCAATTCCGTATCCGCTCGCGTCACATTGTACTGTAAACGATTTTGTGAAATCTGGACAATTTAAAACTGGTGCCGAGGTTAAACAATTTTTAATAATTCTAAATGTTTCCTCACATTTCTCTGTCCATTCGAACTTTTGGCCTTTTCGTAATAATTTCGTAACTGGAGCAATAATCGTTGAAAAATTCGGTAAAAATCTACGATACCACGAAATCATTCCTAATATACGTCTCAACTCCGTTATATTGGTGGGACTCGGCATATCAATAATTGCTTTAACTTTTTCCGGATCTACATGTAACCCTAATTTGTCTACTACATATCCCAAATATTTTAATTCTTCCCTACAAAATTGACATTTATCTTTACTAAGTGTTAACCCTGCTTCCCTTAACCTATCGAAAATGCAACTAAGGATTTCTAAATGTTTATCAAAAGTGTCGGTAACAATAACAATATCATCTAAATATGCAAAAGTATATGGTTCTAGTTCAGGTCCTATAACCATGTCCATTAATTTTTGCCATGTTGCGCCGCCAGAGTGTAATCCGAAAGGCATACGTTTAAATTGATACAACCCTCTACCGGGTACTGTAAATGCTGTAAGTTCACGACTTTCCTTCTTTACTGGAATTTGCCAATAAGCAGATTTTACATCTAAGGTAGATAAATAGTGAGCATTTCTTAATTTGTCTAGGATACTATTCACATACGGCAAAGGGTACGTACACGGTTTAGATACTTGGTTTAATTTTCTAAAGTCAACGCAAAAACGATATGTATCATCTTTCTTCTTCACGAGAAGAATCGGCGATGACCATGCACTTTGCGATTTTTCAATCACTCCCTGTTCTAACATATTATTTAATTCCGAATCTATGTGTTTTTGAACATATGGCGATACCGGATAATACCGTTGTTTGATTGGTGGAGCTTCGCAAATTATTTCATGTTCAATCCACGTTGTACAGCCTAATTTATTACCCGTTTCACGAAAGAATTTATCGGTTATTTTATCTAATTCCGCGCGTTGTTCTGGTCTCAAATGATCCTTGCTCTCAATACACTTTCCCTGTAACGACATAAGTTTACTCGGAGATGCAAAATGCCAGTTATCACTAGTTAAATCAGGAACTATTTTCATAATTCTCCAAAAGTCTATCCCGAAAATAAAAGGATGCGTGATTTCCCGTACCGCTATAACCATTATTAATCGTTCTCTTCCTTGCAGCTTCATAGGAATATAACATGAACCGATACTTTTAATTATTTCGCCATTTCCGACTTTACAAGAAATTTCATTATTATTCACAAATTTAAAACCCAATGACTTTAATAATTCTAATCCTTCCGCCCCTACAAAGGTATGTGTCGCTCCCGAATCTAATAAACCTAAAACTGTTTTACCTAAAATGTCAACTTGAATATAAGGGCGTTCGTCACCCTTCGCGTGTGCCATAATATAATCTAAAATAATTTTAACCTTCACCGGGTCCTTTCCTTTATTCCGATTCGAGACTGATAACCGGTGTCCTATCGTCCCGATTTCCCGTTTCCCGACTTTAGTTTCGAACAATTTGGACATTTATTTTTCGTAACTCCCTCTTTTCCACAGCCAAAACATTTTATAACTGGTGCTTGTTTGCGACAATAACGAGATATATGTCCAATTTTTCCGCACTTAAAACATTTTCTTGTTTCGGATCGATTATCCTGTGCCGATATTTCATTAACGTTACTACTCGATTCTTGTGCTTCGACATACGCTAAATCCGATTCCATGGTTTCTTTTCTACTTGGAGGTGGTATATAATTATTCATAATCGTTTTCCGCGCTTCCAATTGCTTACAAATCTTTTTTAATTCGCTAATAGTTTTGGGTTCATGTAACCCGATATACGCTTGAAAATATGGAATTAAATTTCTAGATAATATCTTTAATTTAGTATTTTCCGTTAATGGAATTGTTAAACGGTCAAATAAATTCGTCATCATTGCGAAATACATGCCTACAGACTCATTTTCTCCCTGTGTCCTTCGTTTAATTTCCTCATAAAGCTTTTCGTCATAATCCGCGGGTTGAAATTCCTCTTTAAGTAACACTACTAATTCTTCCCAGTTATGAAGAGTTTTCCTAATTGCTCTATACCAGCTTTTAGCTTTTCCCTCAAAAAGATCTAATGCTGAAATAAATAATTGTTGTTTGGTGACCCCCCGCGCGATTCGCGTTTCTTCGACTTGTTCTAAAAATGCATTAAGTGATTGTGATTTATCACCATTAAAGGTTAAATTCCATTTATATACAGGCATCGACTGCGTAAGTTTACTATTTCTACTACTTCTAGAATAATTTTCTACCCTTGAATCCGAATCCGAGCTAACCTCAGAATCAGCATCTGATTTATCATCATCGGCTAGCTGTATAGCGCTTAAATCTACCGGAGCTCCTTTTTCAATTATTGTACTATGTTGAAAGATTTTCTTACATTCTGTTATCTCTGCGGAATGATTAACTAAAGCTAATAACAGTTTGTTCCTACTTGCAATTGCTTCCGCGTCGGTCGCTACCGGTTTTACTCTATTTACTCTTTCAAACGCATACGCTAACTTGCTTTTAATTTTTTTAAACGTATTTGAGGCTTGATCCCCATCAAATTCTTTAATAATTTCCCCTATTTCTTTTTCCGTTTTCGTTAACGCCGTTATATCCTCCGCAACCGTGTATGGATACCTAGGCCGTTCAATTTTTGTTCCTTTTCGTTCTAATTTCCTAAGTTCCCTCAGAGCTGAACGCATTTTTTCTACCGCTCCTACATCCTCGAAACCTCTAATCTTTAACTCATACTTTAATTCGTCTTGATTCAATCGGTTTACTTCGTAAGTATTGATTGTAGTTTTCCTCTCCTCCATTTTAACGTAATTCGAGTCATCAGAAACAAAATTATTACTTTATTATTCACAATCAAAAAAAAATGTTTTTTTTTTTTTTTTTGGGATGCCCCACGTTGGGCGCCAAAATGTTACAATTAAAAGTTAGCCAACGTGACAATGAACTAAATTGTAATAAAAATTTATAACTCGTGCCGCTAACCTCAGTCTCGAGTAAGGGGTGGTTCAAAAAAGTTTATAAATAAGTGATAAAAGAAAAATGTTAGATTTCATTTTTTTTTTATAAGGGCGCCATGCTATTCAAATTTGGAAAATAAAAGCAATCTTACAGGTATATGAAATCCTGAATAGCAAAGGGATTTTTACTAAATCAAAAAAAACATAATAATAAACAGGACAAAGGTTGAATGAAATCAAAATCGTACATAAATTTAACTAAATACCAGATTTATTAATTGTTTAAATTATTAATATAAAATGAGGAATTTGAGAAAACTACAAACCAATATATATATATATTAAGAAAATTAGCCACGCAACAGAGTCTCGCTGAACCAAAAACTGACTCACTTGGGTCAACAACCTATCTACGATTTTAATGGATGCATCCTTAAACTCGCGACCCCAAATAAATATCTTAAAGCACAACGCTGTATGGCTTCACAAAAAAAATATAAATATATAAAAAAAATAAATCTCTCGATCTCAAATAATCAATAAACAACATCAAAATAAGCAATGTTCATCGCGCATCGACGATTAAAGAATAAGTTCAGACGGGTGTCAAAACGTTCGTCCGAAATGCAGGATCGTACACGAATCATCGACAGGACGAGTTACAAAATGAAACGGGCTCACCAGGATATGTGTTGAATCCTTGTACAGCGTACTCGGCCGCTTACCGCCGCCTCGTTTCCCAAAATTCTCTCAAGCCGGTCCTGTGTTCAATGTCTCTCCTTTCTCTCTGCGCGATTATGCAGCGAATGTCTCGTGCGTTACGGACAGCCTCACCACACGAGCCCAATATATATATATATAGGTATAAAAAAAAGGCTACACAGAAATATTACACTATATTAGCAATCGAATGACCAACGAAAGAATTCCACACTTACGCATTAAATAACTGCCCTTTTTCCTTTATAAAGATATTGAATATCTAAGTGACAATTTTGAAGGAGATAATCCGTCAGAACGACGCTAAATACCAACTGTATTCTTTTCTTCAATAGAGTGAAAAATAATCCGTTTACTAAAAACGTGCCACGAAAATCACTAATCTCTTTGCAACAATCTCCATGTGCAATAGTATCACAAAGTGGCGTATTTCGCTCTACACTCTTCAAAACCTTGACACAAAGTGTTCTTTGCAAGTTAAGAATATTTTAATTAAATCCCACAATTCCCAGTAAAATTTAAAACTGACTAAAGTTAAGATTGTTAGCGACATCTGTGGAATCCCCATCAATCACTCGATTGCGCCCACAATGTAGTATTCTGTATCTATCAATTAAACTAAAAATAAAACCGTAACAGATTGGCAACAGGCGACTGTAGCCCATCTGTACCACCAATCAATAGATTGGCACCAGATGAGGCATCTGCACCACCAATCCGAAGATTGGCAACAGGCGACTGAAGCCCATCTATACCACCAATCAATAGATTGGCATCAGATGAGGCACCTGCACCACCAATCCGATGATTGGCAACAGGCGACTCAAGCCCATCTGTACCACCAATCAATAGATTGGCACCAGATGAGGCACCTGCACCACCAATCCAATGATTGGTAACAGGCGACTGAAGCTCATCTGTACCACCAATCAATAGATTGGCACCAGACGAGGCACCTGCACCACCAACCCGAAGATTGGCAACAGGCGACTGAAGCCCATCTGTACCACCAATCAATAGATTGGCACCAGATGAGGCACCTGCACCACCAATCCGAAGATTGGCAACAGGCGACTGAAGCCCATCTGTACCACCAATCAATAGATTGGCACCAGATGAGGCACCTGCACCACCAATCCGATGATTGGCAACAGGCGACTGAAGCCCATCTGTACCACCAATCAATAGATTGGCACCAGATGAGGCACCTGCACCACCAATCCGAAGATTGGCAACAGGCGACTGAAGCCCATCTGGTACCACCAATAAATAGGTTGGCACCAGATGAGGCACCTGCACCACCAATCCGATGATTGGCAACAGGCGACTGAAACCCATCTGTACCACCAATCAATAGATTGGCACCAGATGAGGCACCTGCATCACCAATCCGAAGATTGGCAACAGGCGACTGAAGCCCATCTGTACCACCAACGAAAAGGTTGGCACCAGATGAGGCACCTGCACCACCAATCCGAAGATTGGCAACAGGCGACTGAAGCCCATCTGTACCACCAATCAATAGATTGGCACCAGATGAGGCATCTGCACCACCAATCCGAAGATTGGCAACAGGCGACTGAAGCCCATCTGTACCACCAACCAATAGGTTGACACCAGATGAGGCACCTGCACCACCAATCCGAAGATTGGCAACAGGCGACTGAAGCCCATCTGTACCACCAATCAATAGGTTGGCACCAGATGAGGCACCTGCACCACCAATCCGAAGATTGGCAACAGGCGACTGAAGCTCATCTGTACCACCAATCAATAGATTGGCACCAGACGAGGCACCTGCACCACCAACCCGAAGATTGGCAACAGGCGACTGAAGCCCATCTGTACCACCAACCAATAGGTTGGCACCAGATGAGGCACCTGCACCACCAATCCGAAGATTAGCAAAAGGTGACTGAAGCCCATCTGTACCACCAACCAATAGGTTGGCACCAGATGAGGCACCTGCACCACCAATCCAAAGATTGGCAACAGGCGACTGAAGCCCATCTGTACCACCAACCAATAGGTTGGCACCAGATGAGGCACCTGCACCACCAATCCGAAGATTGGCAACAGGCGACTGAAGCCCATCTGTACCACCAATCAATAGATTGGCACCAGATGAGGCAGCTGCACCACCAATCCGATGATTGGCAACAGGCGACTGAAGCCCATCTGTACCACCAATCAATAGATTGGCACCAGATGAGGCACCTGCACCACCAATCCGAAGATTGGCAACAGGCGACTGAAGCCCATCTGGTACCACCAATAAATAGATTGGCACCAGATGAGGCACCTGCACCACCAATCCAAAGATTGGAAACAGGCGACTGAAGCCCATCTGTACCACCAACCAATAGGTTGGCACCAGATGAGGCACCTGCACCACCAATCCGATGATTGGCAACAGGCGACTGAAACCCATCTGTAGCACCAATCAATAGATTGGCACCAGATGAGGCACCTGCATCACCAATCCGAAGATTGGCAACAGGCGACTGAAGCCCATCTGTACCACCAACGAATAGGTTGGCACCAGATGAGGCACCTGCACCACCAATCCGAAGATTGGCAACAGGCGACTGTAGCCCATCTGTACCACCAATCAATAGATTGGCACCAGATGAGGCATCTGCACCACCAATCCGAAGATTGGCAACAGGCGACTGAAGCCCATCTATACCACCAATCAATAGATTGGCATCAGATGAGGCACCTGCACCACCAATCCGATGATTGGCAACAGGCGACTCAAGCCCATCTGTACCACCAATCAATAGATTGGCACCAGATGAGGCACCTGCACCACCAATCCAATGATTGGTAACAGGCGACTGAAGCTCATCTGTACCACCAATCAATAGATTGGCACCAGACGAGGCACCTGCACCACCAACCCGAAGATTGGCAACAGGCGACTGAAGCCCATCTGTACCACCAATCAATAGATTGGCACCAGATGAGGCACCTGCACCACCAATCCGAAGATTGGCAACAGGCGACTGAAGCCCATCTGTACCACCAATCAATAGATTGGCACCAGATGAGGCACCTGCACCACCAATCCGATGATTGGCAACAGGCGACTGAAGCCCATCTGTACCACCAATCAATAGATTGGCACCAGATGAGGCACCTGCACCACCAATCCGAAGATTGGCAACAGGCGACTGAAGCCCATCTGGTACCACCAATAAATAGGTTGGCACCAGATGAGGCACCTGCACCACCAATCCGATGATTGGCAACAGGCGACTGAAACCCATCTGTACCACCAATCAATAGATTGGCACCAGATGAGGCACCTGCATCACCAATCCGAAGATTGGCAACAGGCGACTGAAGCCCATCTGTACCACCAACGAAAAGGTTGGCACCAGATGAGGCACCTGCACCACCAATCCGAAGATTGGCAACAGGCGACTGAAGCCCATCTGTACCACCAATCAATAGATTGGCACCAGATGAGGCATCTGCACCACCAATCCGAAGATTGGCAACAGGCGACTGAAGCCCATCTGTACCACCAACCAATAGGTTGACACCAGATGAGGCACCTGCACCACCAATCCGAAGATTGGCAACAGGCGACTGAAGCCCATCTGTACCACCAATCAATAGGTTGGCACCAGATGAGGCACCTGCACCACCAATCCGAAGATTGGCAACAGGCG
Source organism: Harpalus rufipes (assembly GCA_951394225.1). Lineage (NCBI taxonomy): Eukaryota > Metazoa > Arthropoda > Insecta > Coleoptera > Carabidae > Harpalus > Harpalus rufipes. The sequence goes on from OX596289.1 coordinate 18,595,309, forward strand.
ACCGAAGCTCATCTGTACCACCAATCAATAGATTGGCACCAGACGAGGCACCTGCACCACCAACCCGAAGATTGGCAACAGGCGACTGAAGCCCATCTGTACCACCAACCAATAGGTTGGCACCAGATGAGGCACCTGCACCACCAATCCGAAGATTGGCAAAAGGTGACTGAAGCCCATCTGTACCACCAACCAATAGGTTGGCACCAGATGAGGCACCTGCACCACCAATCCAAAGATTGGCAACAGGCGACTGAAGCCCATCTGTACCACCAACCAATAGGTTGGCACCAGATGAGGCACCTGCACCACCAATCCGAAGATTGGCAAAAGGTGACTGAAGCCCATCTGTACCACCAACCAATAGGTTGGCACCAGATGAGGCACCTGCACCACCAATCCAATGATTGGCAACAGGCGACTGAAGCCCATCTGTACCACTAATCAATAGATTGGCACCAGATGAGGCACCTGCACCACCAATTCGAAGATTGGCAACAGGCGACTGAAGCCCATCTGTACCACCAACCAATAGGTTGGCACCAGATGAGGCACCTGCACCACCAATCCGAAGATTGGCAACAGGCGACTGAAGCCCATCTGTACCACCAACCAATAGGTTGGCACCAGATGAGGCACCTGCACCACCAATCCGAAGATTGGCAACAGGCGACTGAAGCCCATCTGTACCACCAACCAATAGGTTGGCACCAGATGAGGCACCTGCACCACCAATCCGAAGATTGGCAACAGGCGACTGAAGCCCATCTGTACCACCAATAAATAGATTGGCACCAGATGAGGCACCTGCACCACCAATCCAAAGATTGGCAACAGGCGACTGAAGCCCATCTGTACCACCAATCAATAGATTGGCACCAGATGAGGCACCTGCACCACCAATCCAAAGATTGGCAACAGGCGACTGAAGCCCATCTGTACCACCAACCAATAGGTTGGCACCAGATGAGGCACCTGCACCACCAATCCGATGATTGGCAACAGGCGACTGAAGCCCATCTGTACCACCAATCAATAGATTGGCACCAGACGAGGCACCTGCACCACCAATCCGAAGATTGGCAACAGGCGACTGAAGCCCATCTGTACCACCAACCAATAGGTTGGCACCAGATGAGGCACCTGCACCACCAATCCAATGATTGGTAACAGGCGACTGAAGCTCATCTGTACCACCAATCAATAGATTGGCACCAGACGAGGCACCTGCACCACCAACCCGAAGATTGGCAACAGGCGACTGAAGCCCATCTGTACCACCAATCAATAGATTGGCACCAGACGAGGCACCTGCACCACCAACCCGAAGATTGGCAACAGGCGACTGAAGCCCATCTGTACCACCAATCAATAGATTGGCACCAGATGAGGCACCTGCACCACCAATCCGAAGATTGGCAACAGGCGACTGAAGCCCATCTGTACCACCAACCAATAGGTTGGCACCAGATGAGGCACCTGCACCACCAATCCAATGATTGGCAACAGGCGACTGAAGCTCATCTGTACCACCAATCAATAGATTGGCACCAGATGAGGCACCTGCACCACCAATCCGATGATTGGCAACAGGCGACTGAAGCCCATCTGTACCACCAACCAATAGGTTGGCACCAGATGAGGCACCTGCACCACCAATCCGAAGATTGGCAACAGGCGACTGAAGCCCATCTGTACCGCCAATAAATAGATTGGCACCAGATGAGGCACCAGCACCACCAATCCGAAGATTGGCAACAGGCGACTGAAGCCCATCTGTACCACCAACGAATAGGTTGGCACCAGATGAGGCACCTGCACCACCAATCCGAAGATTGGCAACAGGCGACTGTAGCCCATCTGTACCACCAATCAATAGATTGGCACCAGATGAGGCATCTGCACCACCAATCCGAAGATTGGCAACAGGCGACTGAAGCCCATCTGTACCACCAACCAATAGGTTGGCACCAGATGAGGCACCTGCACCACCAATCCGAAGATTGGCAACAGGCGACTGAAGCCCATCTATACCACCAATCAATAGATTGGCACCAGATGAGGCACCTGCACCACCAATCCGAAGACTGGCAACAGGCGACTGAAGCCCATCTGTACCACCAATCAATAGATTGGCACCAGATGAGGCACCTGCACCACCAATCCGAAGATTGGCAACAGGCGACTGAAGCCCATCTGTACCACCAACCAATAGATTGGCACCAGATGAGGCACCTGCACCACCAATCCGAAGACTGGCAACAGGCGACTGAAGCCCATCTGTACCACCAATCAATAGATTGGCACCAGACGAGGCACCTGCACCACCAACCCGAAGATTGGCAACAGGCGACTGAAGCCCATCTGTACCACCAACCAATAGGTTGGCACCAGATGAGGCACCTGCACCACCAATCCGAAGATTGGCAACAGGCGACTGAAGCCCATCTGTACCACCAATAAATAGATTGGCACCAGATGAGGCACCAGCACCACCAATCCGAAGATTGGCAACAGGCGACTGAAGCCCATCTGTACCACCAACGAATAGGTTGGCACCAGATGAGGCACCTGCACCACCAATCCGAAGATTGGCAACAGGCGACTGTAGCCCATCTGTACCACCAATCAATAGATTGGCACCAGATGAGGCATCTGCACCACCAATCCGAAGATTGGCAACAGGCGACTGAAGCCCATCTGTACCACCAACCAATAGGTTGGCACCAGATGAGGCACCTGCACCACCAATCCGATGATTGGCAACAGGCGACTGAAGCCCATCTGTACCACCAATCAATAGATTGGCACCAGATGAGGCACCTGCACCACCAATCCAATGATTGGTAACAGGCGACTGAAGCTCATCTGTACCACCAATCAATAGATTGGCACCAGACGAGGCACCTGCACCACCAACCCGAAGATTGGCAACAGGCGACTGAAGCCCATCTGTACCACCAATCAATAGATTGGCACCAGATGAGGCACCTGCACCACCAATCCGAAGATTGGCAACAGGCGACTGAAGCCCATCTGTACCACCAATCAATAGATTGGCACCAGATGAGGCACCTGCACCACCAATCCGATGATTGGCAACAGGCGACTGAAGCCCATCTGTACCACCAACCAATAGGTTGGCACCAGATGAGGCACCTGCACCACCAATCCGAAGATTGGCAACAGGCGACTGAAGCCCATCTGTACCACCAACCAATAGGTTGGCACCAGATGAGGCACCTGCACCACCAATCCAATGATTGGCAACAGGCGACTAAAGCTCATCTGTACCACCAATCAATAGATTGGCACCAGACGAGGCACCTGCACCACCAACCCGAAGATTGGCAACAGGCGACTGAAGCCCATCTGTACCACCAACCAATAGGTTGGCACCAGATGAGGCACCTGCACCACCAATCCGAAGATTGGCAACAGGCGACTGAAGCCCATCTGTACCACCAATAAATAGATTGGCACCAGATGAGGCACCTGCACCACCAATCCAAAGATTGGAAACAGGCGACTGAAGCCCATCTGTACCACCAACCAATAGGTTGGCACCAGATGAGGCACCTGCACCACCAATCCGATGATTGGCAACAGGCGACTGAAACCCATCTGTACCACCAATCAATAGATTGGCACCAGATGAGGCACCTGCATCACCAATCCGAAGATTGGCAACAGGCGACTGAAGCCCATCTGTACCACCAACGAATAGGTTGGCACCAGATGAGGCACCTGCACCACCAATCCGAAGATTGGCAACAGGCGACTGAAGCCCATCTGTACCACCAATCAATAGATTGGCACCAGATGAGGCATCTGCACCACCAATCCGAAGATTGGCAACAGGCGACTGAAGCCCATCTGTACCACCAACCAATAGGTTGACACCAGATGAGGCACCTGCACCACCAATCCGAAGATTGGCAACAGGCGACTGAAGCCCATCTGTACCACCAATCAATAGGTTGGCACCAGATGAGGCACCTGCACCACCAATCCGAAGATTGGCAACAGGCGACTGAAGCCCATCTGTACCACCAACCAATAGGTTGACACCAGATGAGGCACCTGCACCACCAATCCGAAGATTGGCAACAGGCGACTGAAGCCCATCTGTACCACCAACCAATAGGTTGACACCAGATGAGGCACCTGCACCACCAATCCGAAGATTGGCAACAGGCGACTGAAGCCCATCTGTACCACCAACCAATAGGTTGACACCAGATGAGGCACCTGCACCACCAATCCGAAGATTGGCAACAGGCGACTGAAGCTCATCTGTACCACCAATCAATAGATTGGCACCAGACGAGGCACCTGCACCACCAACCCGAAGATTGGCAACAGGCGACTGAAGCCCATCTGTACCACCAACGAATAGGTTGGCACCAGATGAGGCACCTGCACCACCAATCCGAAGATTGGCAACAGGCGACTGAAGCCCATCTGTACCACCAACCAATAGGTTGGCACCAGATGAGGCACCTGCACCACCAATCCGAAGATTGGCAACAGGCGACTGAAGCCCATCTGTACCACCAACCAATAGGTTGGCACCAGATGAGGCACCTGCACCACCAATCCGATGATTGGCAACAGGCGACTGAAGCCCATCTGTACCACCAATCAATAGGTTGGCACCAGATGAGGCACCTGCACCACCAATCCGAAGATTGGCAACAGGCGACTGAAGCCCATCTGTACCACCAACCAATAGGTTGGCACCAGATGAGGCACCTGCACCACCAATCCAATGATTGGCAACAGGCGACTGAAGCCCATCTGTACCACCAATCAATAGATTGGCACCAGATGAGGCACCTGCACCACCAACCCGAAGATTGGCAACAGGCGACTGAAGCCCATCTGTACCACCAACGAATAGGTTGGCACCATATGAGGTACCTGCACCACCAATCCGAAGATTGGCAACAGGCGACTGAAGCCCATCTGTACCACCAACCAATAGGTTGACACCAGATGAGGCACCTGCACCACCAATCCGAAGATTGGCAACAGGCGACTGAAGCTCATCTGTACCACCAATCAATAGATTGGCACCAGATGAGGCACCTGCACCACCAATCCGAAGTTTGGCAACAGGCGACTGAAGTCCATCTGTACCACCAACCAATAGGTTGGCACCAGATGAGGCACCTGCACCACCAAACCGATGAATGGCAACAGGCGACTGAAGCCCATCTGTACCACCAACCAATAGGTTGGCACCAGATGAGGCACCTGCACCACCAACCCGAAGATTGGCAACAGGCGACTGAAGCCCATCTGTACCACCAATCAATAGATTGGCACAAGATGAGGCATTTGCACCACCAATCCGAAGACTGGCAACAGGCGACTGAAGCCCATCTGTACCACCAACCAATAGGTAGGCACCAGATGAGGCACCTGCACCACCAATCCGATGATTGGCAACAGGCGACTGAAGCCCATCTGTACCACCAATCAATAGATTGGCACCAGACGAGGCACCTGCACCACCAACCCGATGATGGGCAACAGGCGACTGAAGCCCATCTGTACCACCAATCAATAGATTGGCACCAGATGAGGCATTTGCACCACCAATCCGAAGATTGGCAACAGGCGACTGAAGCCCATCTGTACCACCAACGAATAGGTTGGCACCATATGAGGTACCTGCACCACCAATCCGAAGATTGGCAACAGGCGACTGAAGCCCATCTGTACCACCAATCAATAGATTGGCACCAGATGAGGCACCTACACCACCAATCCGAAGATTGGCAACAGGCGACTGAAGCCCATCTGTACCACCAATCAATAGGTTGGCACCAGATGAGGCACCTGCACCACCAATCCGAAGATTGGCAACAGGCGACTGAAGCTCATCTGTACCACCAATCAATAGATTGGCACCAGACGAGGCACCTGCACCACCAACCCGAAGATTGGCAACAGGCGACTGAAGCCCATCTGTACCACCAACGAATAGGTTGGCACCAGATGAGGCACCTGCACCACCAATCCGAAGATTGGCAACAGGCGACTGAAGCTCATCTGTACCACCAATCAATAGATTGGCACCAGACGAGGCATTTGCACCACCAATCCGAAGATTGGCAACAGGCGACTGAAGCCCATCTGTACCACCAATCAATAGATTGGCACAAGATGAGGCATTTGCACCACCAATCCGAAGATTGGCAACAGGCGACTGAATCCCATCTGTACCACCAACCAATAGGTTGGCACCAGATGAGGCACCTGCACCACCAATCCAATGATTGGCAACAGGCGACTAAAGCTCATCTGTACCACCAATCAATAGATTGGCACCAGACGAGGCACCTGCACCACCAACCCGAAGATTGGCAACAGGCGACTGAAGCCCATCTGTACCACCAACCAATAGGTTGGCACCAGATGAGGCACCTGCACCACCGATCCGATGATTGGCAACAGGCGACTGAAGCCCATCTGTACCACCAATCAATAGATTGGCACCAGATGAGGCATCTGCACCACCAATCCGAAGATTGGCAACAGGCGACTGAAGCCCATCTATACCACCAATCAATAGATTGGCATCAGATGAGGAACCTGCACCACCAATACGAAGATTGGCAACAGGCGACTGAAGCCCATCTGTACCACCAACCAATAGGTTGGCACCACATGAGGCACCTGCACCACCAATCCGATGATTGGCAACAGGCGACTGAAGCCCATCTGTACCACCAATCAATAGATTGGCACCAGATGAGGCACCTGCACCACCAATCCGAAGTTTGGCAACAGGCGACTGAAGTCCATCTGTACCACCAACCAATAGGTTGGCACCAGATGAGGCACCTGCACCACCAATCCGAAGATTGGCAACAGGCGACTGAAGCTCATCTGTACCACCAATCAATAGATTGGCACCAGACGAGGCACCTGCACCACCAACCCGAAGATTGGCAACAGGCGACTGAAGCCCATCTGTACCACCAATCAATAGATTGGCATCAGATGAGGAACCTGCACCACCAATACGAAGATTGGCAACAGGCGACTGAAGCCCATCTGTACCACCAACCAATAGGTTGGCACCACATGAGGCACCTGCACCACCAATCCGATGATTGGCAACAGGCGACTGAAGCCCATCTGTACCACCAATCAATAGATTGGCACCAGATGAGGCACCTGCACCACCAATCCGAAGTTTGGCAACAGGCGACTGAAGTCCATCTGTACCACCAACCAATAGGTTGGCACCAGATGAGGCACCTGCACCACCAAACCGATGAATGGCAACAGGCGACTGAAGCCCATCTGTACCACCAACCAATAGGTTGGCACCAGATGAGGCACCTGCACCACCAACCCGAAGATTGGCAACAGGCGACTGAAGCCCATCTGTACCACCAATCAATAGATTGGCACAAGATGAGGCATTTGCACCACCAATCCGAAGACTGGCAACAGGCGACTGAAGCCCATCTGTACCACCAACCAATAGGTAGGCACCAGATGAGGCACCTGCACCACCAATCCGATGATTGGCAACAGGCGACTGAAGCCCATCTGTACCACCAATCAATAGATTGGCACCAGACGAGGCACCTGCACCACCAACCCGATGATGGGCAACAGGCGACTGAAGCCCATCTGTACCACCAATCAATAGATTGGCACCAGATGAGGCATTTGCACCACCAATCCGAAGATTGGCAACAGGCGACTGAAGCCCATCTGTACCACCAACCAATAGGTTGGCACCAGATGAGGCACCTGCACCACCAATCCGATGATTGGAAACAGGCGACTGAAGCCCATCTGTACCACCAATCAATAGATTGGCACCAGATGAGGCACCTGCACCACCAACCCGAAGATTGGCAACAGGCGACTGAAGCCCATCTGTACCACCAACCAATAGGTTGGCACCAGATGAGGCACCTGCACTACCAATCCGAAGATTGGCTACAGGCGACTGAAGCCCATCTGTACCACCAATCAATAGATTGGCACCAGATGAGGCACCTGCACCACCAACCCGAAGATTGGCAACAGGCGACTGAAGCCCATATGTACCACCAATCAATAGATTGGCACCAGATGAGGCACCTGCACCACCAATCCGAAGATTGGCAACAGGCGACTGAAGCCCATCTGTAGCACCAATCAATAGATTGGCACCAGATGAGGCACCTGCACCACCAATCCGATGATTGGCAACGGGCGACTGAAGCCCATCTGTACCACCAATCAATAGATTGGCACCAGATGAGGCACCTTCACCACCAATCCGAAGATTGGCAACAGGCGACTGAAGCCCATCTGTACCACCAATTAATAGATTGGCACCAGATGAGGCACCTGCACCACCAATCCGAAGATTGGCAACAGGCGACTGAAGCCCATCTGTACCACCAATCAATAGGTTGGCACCAGATGAGGCACCTGCACCACCAATTCGATGATTGGCAACAGGCGACTGAAGCCCATCTGTACCACCAATCAATAGATTGGCACCAGACGAGGCACCTGCACCACCAATCCGAAGATTGGCAACAGGCGACTGAAGTCCATCTGTACCACCAACCAATAGGTTGGCACCAGATGAGGCACCTGCACCACCAATCCGATGATTGGCAACAGGCGACTGAAGCCCATCTGTACCACCAATCAATAGATTGGCACCAGATGAGGCACCTGCACCACCAACCCGAAGATTGGCAACAGGCGACTGAAGCCCATATGTACCACCAATCAATAGATTGGCACCAGATGAGACACCTGCACCACCAATCCGAAGATTGGCTACAGGCGACTGAAGCCCATCTGTACCACCAATCAATAGATTGGCACCAGACGAGGCACCTGCACCACCATCCCGATGATGGGCAACAGGCGACTGAAGCCCATCTGTACCACCAATCAATAGATTGGCACCAGATGAGGCATTTGCACCACCAATCCGAAGATTGGCAACAGGCGACTGAAGCCCATCTGTACCACCAACCAATAGGTTGACACCAGATGAGGCACCTGCACCACCAATCCGATGATTGGCAACGGGCGACTGAAGCCCATCTGTACCACCAATCAATAGATTGGCACCAGATGAGGCACCTTCACCACCAATCCGAAGATTGGCAACAGGCGACTGAAGCCCATCTGTACCACCAATTAATAGATTGGCACCAGATGAGGCACCTGCACCACCAATCCGAAGATTGGCAACAGGCGACTGAAGCCCATCTGTACCACCAATCAATAGGTTGGCACCAGATGAGGCACCTGCACCACCAATTCGATGATTGGCAACAGGCGACTGAAGCCCATCTGTACCACCAATCAATAGATTGGCACCAGACGAGGCACCTGCACCACCAATCCGAAGATTGGCAACAGGCGACTGAAGTCCATCTGTACCACCAACCAATAGGTTGGCACCAGATGAGGCACCTGCACCACCAATCCGATGATTGGCAACAGGCGACTGAAGCCCATCTGTACCACCAATCAATAGATTGGCACCAGATGAGGCACCTGCACCACCAACCCGAAAATTGGCAACAGGCGACTGAAGCCCATATGTACCACCAATCAATAGATTGGCACCAGATGAGGCACCTGCACCACCAATCCGAAGATTGGCAACAGGCGACTGAAGCCCATCTGTAGCACCAATCAATAGATTGGCACCAGATGAGGCACCTGCACCACCAATCCGATGATTGGCAACAGGCAACTGAAGCCCATCTGTACCACCAATCAATAGACTGGCACCAGATGAGGCCTCTGCACCACCAATCCGAAGATTGGCAACAGGCGACTGAAGCCCATCTATACCACCAATCAATAGATTGGCATCAGATGAGGCACCTGCACCACCAATACGAAGATTGGCAACAGGCGACTGAAGCCCATCTGTACCACCAACCAATAGATTGGCACCAGATGAGGCACCTGCACCACCAATCCGAAGTTTGGCAACAGGCGACTGAAGTCCATCTGTACCACCAACCAATAGGTTGGCACCAGATGAGGCACCTGCACCACCAAACCGATGAATGGCAACAGGCGACTGAAGCCCATCTGTACCACCAACCAATAGGTTGGCACCAGATGAGGCACCTGCACCACCAACCCGAAGATTGGCAACAGGCGACTGAAGCCCATCTGTACCACCAATCAATAGATTGGCACAAGATGAGGCATTTGCACCACCAATCCGAAGATTGGCAACAGGCGACTGAAGCCCATCTGTACCACCAACCAATAGGTTGGCACCAGATGAGGCACCTGCACCACCAATCCGAAGACTGGCAACAGGCGACTGAAGCCCATCTGTACCACCAAAAAATAGGTAGGCACCAGATGAGGCACCTGCACCACCAATCCGATGATTGGCAACAGGCGACTGAAGCCCATCTGTACCACCAATCAATAGATTGGCACCAGACGAGGCACCTGCACCACCAACCCGATGATGGGCAACAGGCGACTGAAGCCCATCTGTACCACCAATCAATAGATTGGCACCAGATGAGGCATTTGCACCACCAATCCGAAGATTGGCAACAGGCGACTGAAGCCCATCTGTACCACCAACCAATAGGTTGGCACCAGATGAGGCACCTGCACCACCAATCCGATGATTGGAAACAGGCGACTAAAGCCCATCTGTACCACCAATCAATAGATTGGCACCAGATGAGACACCTGCACCACCAATCCGAAGATTGGCAACAGGCGACTGAAGCCCATCTGTACCACCAACCAATAGGTTGGCACCAGATGAGGCACCTGCACCACCAATCCGATGATTGGCAACAGGCGACTGAAGCCCATCTGTACCACCAATCAATAGATTGGCACCAGATGAGGCACCTGCACCACCAATCCGAAGACTGGCAACAGGCGACTGAAGCCCATCTGTACCACCAACCAATAGGTTGGCACCAGATGAGGCACCTGCACCACCAATCCGATGATGGGCAACAGGCGACTGAACCTCATCTGTACCACCAATCAATAGATTGGCACCAGACGAGGCACCTGCACCACCAACCCGAAGATTGGCAACAGGCGACTGAAGCCCATCTGTACCACCAACCAATAGGTTGGCACCAGATGAGGCACCTGCACCACCAATCCGATGATTGGCAACAGGCGACTGAAGCCCATCTGTACCACCAACCAATAGGTTGGCACCAGATGAGGCACCTGCACCACCAATCCGAAGATTGGCAACAGGCGACTGAAGCTCATCTGTACCACGAATCAATAGATTGGCACCAGTTGAGGCACCTGCACAGACAATCCGATGATTGGCAACAGGCGACTGAAGCCCATCTGTACCACCAATCAATAGATTGGCACCAGATGAGGCATTTGCACCACCAATCCGAAGATTGCCAACAGGCGACTGAAGCCCATCTGTACCACCAACCAATAGGTTGGCACCAGATGAGGCACCTGCACCACCAACCCGATGATTGGCAACAGGCGACTGAAGCCCATCTGTACCACCAATCAATAGATTGGCACAAGATGAGGCATTTGCACCACCAATCCGAAGATTGGCAACAGGCGACTGAATCCCATCTGTACCACCAACCAATAGGTTGGCACCAGATGAGGCACCTGCACCACCAATCCGAAGATTGGCAACAGGCGACTGAAGCCCATCTGTACCACCAATAAATAGATTGGCACCAGATGAGGCACCTGCACCACCAATCCGAAGATTGGCAACAGGCGACTGAAGCCCATCTGTACCACCAACGAATAGGTTGGCACCAGATGAGGCACCTGCACCACCAATCCGAAGACTGGCAACAGGCGACTGAAGCCCATCTGTACCACCAACCAATAGGTAGGCACCAGATGAGGCACCTGCACCACCAATCCGATGATTGGCAACAGGCGACTGAAGCCCATCTGTACCACCAATCAATAGATTGGCACCAGATGAGGCACCTGCACTACCAATCCGAAGATTGGCTACAGGCGACTGAAGCCCATCTGTACCACCAATCAATAGATTGGCACCAGATGAGGCATTTGCACCACCAATCCGAAGATTGGCAACAGGCGACTGAAGCCCATCTGTACCACCAACCAATAGGTTGACACCAGATGAGGCACCTGCACCACCAATCCGATGATTGGCAACGGGCGACTGAAGCCCATCTGTACCACCAATCAATAGATTGGCACCAGATGAGGCACCTTCACCACCAATCCGAAGATTGGCAACAGGCGACTGAAGCCCATCTGTACCACCAATTAATAGATTGGCACCAGATGAGGCACCTGCACCACCAATCCGAAGATTGGCAACAGGCGACTGAAGCCCATCTGTACCACCAATCAATAGGTTGGCACCAGATGAGGCACCTGCACCACCAATCCGATGATTGGCAACAGGCGACTGAAGCCCATCTGTACCACCAATCAATAGATTGGCACCAGATGAGGCACCTGCACCACCAATCCGAAGATTGGCAACAGGCGACTGAAGCCCATCTGTACCACCAACCAATAGGTTGGCACCAGACGAGGCACCTGCACCACCAATCCGAAGATTGGCAACAGGCGACTGAAGTCCATCTGTACCACCAACCAATAGGTTGGCACCAGATGAGGCACCTGCACCACCAATCCGATGATTGGCAACAGGCGACTGAAGCCCATCTGTACCACCAATCAATAGATTGGCACCAGATGAGGCACCTGCACCACCAACCCGAAGATTGGCAACAGGCGACTGAAGCCCATCTGTACCACCAATCAATAAGTTGGCACCAGATGAGGCACCTGCACCACCAATCCGATGATTGGCAACAGGCGACTGAAGCCCATCTGTACCACCAATCAATAGATTGGCACCAGATGAGGCACCTGCACCACCAATCCGAAGATTGGCAACAGGCGACTGAAGCCCATCTGTACCACCAACCAATAGGTTGGCACCAGACGAGGCACCTGCACCACCAATCCGAAGATTGGCAACAGGCGACTGAAGTCCATCTGTACCACCAACCAATAGGTTGGCACCAGATGAGGCACCTGCACCACCAATCCGATGATTGGCAACAGGCGACTGAAGCCCATCTGTACCACCAATCAATAGATTGGCACCAGATGAGGCACCTGCACCACCAACCCGAAGATTGGCAACAGGCGACTGAAGCCCATATGTACCACCAATCAATAGATTGGCACCAGATGAGGCACCTGCACCACCAATCCGAAGATTGGCAACAGGCGACTGAAGCCCATCTGTACCACCAACCAATAGGTTGGCACCAGATGAGGCACCTGCACCACCAATCCGATGATTGGAAACAGGCGACTGAAGCCCATCTGTACCACCAATCAATAGATTGGCAACAGGCGACTGAAGCCCATCTATACCACCAATCAATAGATTGGCATCAGATGAGGCACCTGTACCACCAATACGAAGATTGGCAACAGGCGACTGAAGCCCATCTGTAGCACCAATCAATAGATTGGCACCAGATGAGGCACCTGCACCACCAATCCGATGATTGGCAACAGGCGACTGAAGCCCATCTGTACCACCAATCAATAGATTGGCAACAGGCGACTGAAGCCCATCTATACCACCAATCAATAGATTGGCATCAGATGAGGCACCTGTACCACCAATACGAAGATTGGCAACAGGCGACTGAAGCCCATCTGTACCACCAACCAATAGGTTGGCACCACATGAGGCACCTGCACCACCAATCCGATGATTGGCAACAGGCACCTGCACCACCAATCCGAAGTTTGGCAACAGGCGACTGAAGTCCATCTGTACCACCAACCAATAGGTTGGCACCAGATGAGGCACCTGCACCACCAAACCGATGAATGGCAACAGGCGACTGAAGCCCATCTGTACCACCAACCAATAGGTTGGCACCAGATGAGGCACCTGCACCACCAACCCGAAGATTGGCAACAGGCGACTGAAGCCCATCTGTACCACCAATCAATAGATTGGCACAAGATGAGGCATTTGCACCACCAATCCGAAGATTGGCAACAGGCGACTGAAGCCCATCTGTACCACCAACCAATAGGTTGGCACCAGATGAGGCACCTGCACCACCAATCCGAAGACTGGCAACAGGCGACTGAAGCCCATCTGTACCACCAACCAATAGGTAGGCACCAGATGAGGCACCTGCACCACCAATCCGATGATTGGCAACAGGCGACTGAAGCCCATCTGTACCACCAATCAATAGATTGGCACCAGACGAGGCACCTGCAACCCCAACCCGATGATGGGCAACAGGCGACTGAAGCCCATCTGTACCACCAATCAATAGATTGGCACCAGATGAGACACCTGCACAACCAATCCGAAGATTGGCAACAGGCGACTGAAGCCCATCTGTACCACCAACCAATAGGTTGCCACCAGATGAGGCACCTGCACCACCAATCCGATGATTGGCAACAGGCGACTGAAGCCCATCTGTACCACCAATCAATAGATTGGCACCAGATGAGGCACCTGCACCACCAATCCGAAGACTGGCAACAGGCGACTGAAGCCCATCTGTACCACCAACCAATAGGTTGGCACCAGATGAGGCACCTGCACCACCAATCCGATGATGGGCAACAGGCGACTGAACCCCATCTGTACCACCAATCAATAGATTGGCACCAGACGAGGCACCTGCACCACCAACCCGAAGATTGGCAACAGGCGACTGAAGCCCATCTGTACCACCAATCAATAGATTGGCACCAGATGAGGCACCTGCACCACCAATCCGAAGATTGGCAACAGGCGACTGAAGCCCATCTATACCACCAATCAATAGATTGGCACCAGATGAGGCACCTGCACCACCAATCCGAAGATTGGCAACAGGCGACTGAAGCCCATCTATACCACCAACCAATAGGTTGGCACCAGATGAGGCACCTGCGCCACCAATCCGATGATTGGCAACAGGCGACTGAAGCCCATCTGTACCACCAACCAATAGGTTGGCACCAGATGAGGCACCTGCACCACCAATCCGATGATTGGCAACAGGCGACTGAAGCCCATCTGTCCCACCAATCAATAGATTGGCACCAGATGAGGCACCTGCACCACCAATCCGATGATTGGCAACAGGCGACTGAAGCCCATCTGTACCACCAATCAATAGATTGGCACCAGATGAGGCACCTGCACCACCAATCCGATGATTGGCAACAGGCGACTGAAGCCCATCTGTACCACCAATCAATAGATTGGCACCAGATGAGGCATCTGCACCACCAATCCGAAGATTGGCAACAGGCGACTGAAGCCCATCTGTACCACCAACCAATAGGTTGGCACCAGATGAGGCACCTGCACCACCAATCCGATGATTGGCAACAGGCGACTGAAACCCATCTGTAGCACCAATCAATAGATTGGCACCAGATGAGGCACCTGCATCACCAATCCGAAGATTGGCAACAGGCGACTGAAGCCCATCTGTACCACCAACGAATAGGTTGGCACCAGATGAGGCACCTGCACCACCAATCCGATGATTGGCAACAGGCGACTGAAGCCCATCTGTACCACCAATCAATAGATTGGCACCAGATGAGGCATCTGCACCACCAATCCGAAGATTGGCAACAGGCGACTGAAGCCCATCTGTACCACCAACCAATAGGTTGGCACCAGATGAGGCACCTGCACCACCAATCCGATGATTGGCAACAGGCGACTGAAACCCATCTGTAGCACCAATCAATAGATTGGCACCAGATGAGGCACCTGCATCACCAATCCGAAGATTGGCAACAGGCGACTGAAGCCCATCTGTACCACCAACGAATAGGTTGGCACCAGATGAGGCACCTGCACCACCAATCCGATGATTGGCAACAGGCGACTGAAGCCCATCTGTACCACCAATCAATAGATTGGCACCAGACGACTGAAGCCCATCTGTACCACCAATCAATAGATTGGCACCAGATGAGGCACCTGCACCACCAATCCGAAGATTGGCAACAGGCGACTGAAGCCCATCTGTACCACCAACCAATAGGTTGGCACCAGACGAGGCACCTGCACCACCAATCCGAAGATTGGCAACAGGCGACTGAAGTCCATCTGTACCACCAACCAATAGGTTGGCACCAGATGAGGCACCTGCACCACCAATCCGATGATTGGCAACAGGCGACTGAAGCCCATCTGTACCACCAATCAATAGATTGGCACCAGATGAGGCACCTGCACCACCAACCCGAAGATTGGCAACAGGCGACTGAAGCCCATATGTACCACCAATCAATAGATTGGCACCAGATGAGGCACCTGCACCACCAATCCGAAGATTGGCAACAGGCGACTGAAGCCCATCTGTACCACCAACCAATAGGTTGGCACCAGATGAGGCACCTGCACCACCAATCCGATGATTGGAAACAGGCGACTGAAGCCCATCTGTACCACCAATCAATAGATTGGCAACAGGCGACTGAAGCCCATCTATACCACCAATCAATAGATTGGCATCAGATGAGGCACCTGTACCACCAATACGAAGATTGGCAACAGGCGACTGAAGCCCATCTGTAGCACCAATCAATAGATTGGCACCAGATGAGGCACCTGCACCACCAATCCGATGATTGGCAACAGGCGACTGAAGCCCATCTGTACCACCAATCAATAGATTGGCAACAGGCGACTGAAGCCCATCTATACCACCAATCAATAGATTGGCATCAGATGAGGCACCTGTACCACCAATACGAAGATTGGCAACAGGCGACTGAAGCCCATCTGTACCACCAACCAATAGGTTGGCACCACATGAGGCACCTGCACCACCAATCCGATGATTGGCAACAGGCACCTGCACCACCAATCCGAAGTTTGGCAACAGGCGACTGAAGTCCATCTGTACCACCAACCAATAGGTTGGCACCAGATGAGGCACCTGCACCACCAAACCGATGAATGGCAACAGGCGACTGAAGCCCATCTGTACCACCAACCAATAGGTTGGCACCAGATGAGGCACCTGCACCACCAACCCGAAGATTGGCAACAGGCGACTGAAGCCCATCTGTACCACCAATCAATAGATTGGCAACAGGCGACTGAAGCCCATCTATACCACCAATCAATAGATTGGCATCAGATGAGGCACCTGTACCACCAATACGAAGATTGGCAACAGGCGACTGAAGCCCATCTGTAGCACCAATCAATAGATTGGCACCAGATGAGGCACCTGCACCACCAATCCGATGATTGGCAAGAGGCGACTGAAGCCCATCTGTACCACCAATCAATAGATTGGCAACAGGCGACTGAAGCCCATCTATACCACCAATCAATAGATTGGCATCAGATGAGGCACCTGTACCACCAATACGAAGATTGGCAACAGGCGACTGAAGCCCATCTGTACCACCAACCAATAGGTTGGTACCACATGAGGCACCTGCACCACCAATCCGATGATTGGCAACAGGCACCTGCACCACCAATCCGAAGTTTGGCAACAGGCGACTGAAGTCCATCTGTACCACCAACCAATAGGTTGGCACCAGATGAGGCACCTGCACCACCAAACCGATGAATGGCAACAGGCGACTGAAGCCCATCTGTACCACCAACCAATAGGTTGGCACCAGATGAGGCACCTGCACCACCAACCCGAAGATTGGCAACAGGCGACTGAAGCCCATCTGTACCACCAATCAATAGATTGGCACAAGATGAGGCATTTGCACCACCAATCCGAAGATTGGCAACAGGCGACTGAAGCCCATCTGTACCACCAACCAATAGGTTGGCACCAGATGAGGCACCTGCACCACCAATCCGAAGACTGGCAACAGGCGACTGAAGCCCATCTGTACCACCAACCAATAGGTAGGCACCAGATGAGGCACCTGCACCACCAATCCGATGATTGGCAACAGGCGACTGAAGCCCATCTGTACCACCAATCAATAGATTGGCACCAGACGAGGCACCTGCAACCCCAACCCGATGATGGGCAACAGGCGACTGAAGCCCATCTGTACCACCAATCAATAGATTGGCACCAGATGAGACACCTGCACAACCAATCCGAAGATTGGCAACAGGCGACTGAAGCCCATCTGTACCACCAACCAATAGGTTGGCACCAGATGAGGCACCTGCACCACCAATCCGATGATTGGCAACAGGCGACTGAAACCCATCTGTACCACCAATCAATAGATTGGCACCAGATGAGGCACCTGCACCACCAATCCGAAGATTGGCAACAGGCGACTGAAGCCCATCTGGTACCACCAATAAATAGATTGGCACCAGATGAGGCACCTGCACCACCAATCCAAAGATTGGAAACAGGCGACTGAAGCCCATCTGTACCACCAACCAATAGGTTGGCACCAGATGAGGCACCTGCACCACCAATCCGATGATTGGCAACAGGCGACTGAAACCCATCTGTACCACCAATCAATAGATTGGCACCAGATGAGGCACCTGCATCACCAATCCGAAGATTGGCAACAGGCGACTGAAGCCCATCTGTACCACCAACGAAAAGGTTGGCACCAGATGAGGCACCTGCACCACCAATCCGAAGATTGGCAACAGGCGACTGAAGCCCATCTGTACCACCAATCAATAGATTGGCACCAGATGAGGCATCTGCACCACCAATCCGAAGATTGGCAACAGGCGACTGAAGCCCATCTGTACCACCAACCAATAGGTTGACACCAGATGAGGCACCTGCACCACCAATCCGAAGATTGGCAACAGGCGACTGAAGCCCATCTGTACCACCAATCAATAGGTTGGCACCAGATGAGGCACCTGCACCACCAATCCGAAGATTGGCAACAGGCGACTGAAGCTCATCTGTACCACCAATCAATAGATTGGCACCAGACGAGGCACCTGCACCACCAACCCGAAGATTGGCAACAGGCGACTGAAGCCCATCTGTACCACCAACCAATAGGTTGGCACCAGATGAGGCACCTGCACCACCAATCCGAAGATTGGCAAAAGGTGACTGAAGCCCATCTGTACCACCAACCAATAGGTTGGCACCAGATGAGGCACCTGCACCACCAATCCAAAGATTGGCAACAGGCGACTGAAGCCCATCTGTACCACCAACCAATAGGTTGGCACCAGATGAGGCACCTGCACCACCAATCCGAAGATTGGCAAAAGGTGACTGAAGCCCATCTGTACCACCAACCAATAGGTTGGCACCAGATGAGGCACCTGCACCACCAATCCAATGATTGGCAACAGGCGACTGAAGCCCATCTGTACCACTAATCAATAGATTGGCACCAGATGAGGCACCTGCACCACCAATTCGAAGATTGGCAACAGGCGACTGAAGCCCATCTGTACCACCAACCAATAGGTTGGCACCAGATGAGGCACCTGCACCACCAATCCGAAGATTGGCAACAGGCGACTGAAGCCCATCTGTACCACCAACCAATAGGTTGGCACCAGATGAGGCACCTGCACCACCAATCCGAAGATTGGCAACAGGCGACTGAAGCCCATCTGTACCACCAATAAATAGATTGGCACCAGATGAGGAACCTGCACCACCAATCCAAAGATTGGCAACAGGCGACTGAAGCCCATCTGTACCACCAATCAATAGATTGGCACCAGATGAGGCACCTGCACCACCAATCCAAAGATTGGCAACAGGCGACTGAAGCCCATCTGTACCACCAACCAATAGGTTGGCACCAGATGAGGCACCTGCACCACCAATCCGATGATTGGCAACAGGCGACTGAAGCCCATCTGTACCACCAATCAATAGATTGGCACCAGACGAGGCACCTGCACCACCAATCCGAAGATTGGCAACAGGCGACTGAAGCCCATCTGTACCACCAACCAATAGGTTGGCACCAGATGAGGCACCTGCACCACCAATCCAATGATTGGTAACAGGCGACTGAAGCTCATCTGTACCACCAATCAATAGATTGGCACCAGACGAGGCACCTGCACCACCAACCCGAAGATTGGCAACAGGCGACTGAAGCCCATCTGTACCACCAATCAATAGATTGGCACCAGACGAGGCACCTGCACCACCAACCCGAAGATTGGCAACAGGCGACTGAAGCCCATCTGTACCACCAATCAATAGATTGGCACCAGATGAGGCACCTGCACCACCAATCCGAAGATTGGCAACAGGCGACTGAAGCCCATCTGTACCACCAACCAATAGGTTGGCACCAGATGAGGCACCTGCACCACCAATCCAATGATTGGCAACAGGCGACTAAAGCTCATCTGTACCACCAATCAATAGATTGGCACCAGACGAGGCATCTGCACCACCAACCCGAAGATTGGCAACAGGCGACTGAAGCCCATCTGTACCACCAATCAATAGATTGGCACCAGATGAGGCACCTGCACCACCAATCCAAAGATTGGCAACAGGCGACTGAAGCCCATCTGTACCACCAACCAATAGGTTGGCACCAGATGAGGCACCTGCACCACCAATCCAATGATTGGCAACAGGCGACTGAAGCTCATCTGTACCACCAATCAATAGATTGGCACCAGATGAGGCACCTGCACCACCAATCCGATGATTGGCAACAGGCGACTGAAGCCCATCTGTACCACCAATCAATAGATTGGCACCAGACGAGGCACCTGCACCACCAATCCGAAGATTGGCAACAGGCGACTGAAGCCCATCTGTACCACCAATCAATAGATTGGCACCAGATGAGGCACCTGCACCACCAATCCGAAGACTGGCAACAGGCGACTGAAGCCCATCTGTACCACCAATCAATAGATTGGCACCAGATGAGGCACCTGCACCACCAATCCGAAGATTGGCAACAGGCGACTGAAGCCCATCTGTACCACCAACCAATAGATTGGCACCAGATGAGGCACCTGCACCACCAATCCGAAGACTGGCAACAGGCGACTGAAGCCCATCTGTACCACCAATCAATAGATTGGCACCAGACGAGGCACCTGCACCACCAACCCGAAGATTGGCAACAGGCGACTGAAGCCCATCTGTACCACCAACCAATAGGTTGGC
Organism: Harpalus rufipes; assembly: GCA_951394225.1. Taxonomy (NCBI): domain Eukaryota; kingdom Metazoa; phylum Arthropoda; class Insecta; order Coleoptera; family Carabidae; genus Harpalus; species Harpalus rufipes. The sequence goes on from OX596289.1 coordinate 18,616,428, forward strand.
ACCAGATGAGGCACCTGCACCACCAATCCGAAGATTGGCAACAGGCGACTGAAGCCCATCTGTACCACCAATAAATAGATTGGCACCAGATGAGGCACCTGCACCACCAATCCGAAGATTGGCAACAGGCGACTGAAGCCCATCTGTACCACCAACGAATAGGTTGGCACCAGATGAGGCACCTGCACCACCAATCCGAAGATTGGCAACAGGCGACTGTAGCCCATCTGTACCACCAATCAATAGATTGGCACCAGATGAGGCATCTGCACCACCAATCCGAAGATTGGCAACAGGCGACTGAAGCCCATCTGTACCACCAACCAATAGGTTGGCACCAGATGAGGCACCTGCACCACCAATCCGATGATTGGCAACAGGCGACTGAAGCCCATCTGTACCACCAATCAATAGATTGGCACCAGATGAGGCACCTGCACCACCAATCCAATGATTGGTAACAGGCGACTGAAGCTCATCTGTACCACCAATCAATAGATTGGCACCAGACGAGGCACCTGCACCACCAACCCGAAGATTGGCAACAGGCGACTGAAGCCCATCTGTACCACCAATCAATAGATTGGCACCAGATGAGGCACCTGCACCACCAATCCGAATATTGGCAACAGGCGACTGAAGCCCATCTGTACCACCAATCAATAGATTGGCACCAGATGAGGCACCTGCACCACCAATCCGATGATTGGCAACAGGCGACTGAAGCCCATCTGTACCACCAACCAATAGGTTGGCACCAGATGAGGCACCTGCACCACCAATCCGAAGATTGGCAACAGGCGACTGAAGCCCATCTGTACCACCAACCAATAGGTTGGCACCAGATGAGGCACCTGCACCACCAATCCAATGATTGGCAACAGGCGACTAAAGCTCATCTGTACCACCAATCAATAGATTGGCACCAGACGAGGCACCTGCACCACCAACCCGAAGATTGGCAACAGGCGACTGAAGCCCATCTGTACCACCAACCAATAGGTTGGCACCAGATGAGGCACCTGCACCACCAATCCGAAGATTGGCAACAGGCGACTGAAGCCCATCTGTACCACCAATAAATAGATTGGCACCAGATGAGGCACCTGCACCACCAATCCAAAGATTGGAAACAGGCGACTGAAGCCCATCTGTACCACCAACCAATAGGTTGGCACCAGATGAGGCACCTGCACCACCAATCCGATGATTGGCAACAGGCGACTGAAACCCATCTGTACCACCAATCAATAGATTGGCACCAGATGAGGCACCTGCATCACCAATCCGAAGATTGGCAACAGGCGACTGAAGCCCATCTGTACCACCAACGAATAGGTTGGCACCAGATGAGGCACCTGCACCACCAATCCGAAGATTGGCAACAGGCGACTGAAGCCCATCTGTACCACCAATCAATAGATTGGCACCAGATGAGGCATCTGCACCACCAATCCGAAGATTGGCAACAGGCGACTGAAGCCCATCTGTACCACCAACCAATAGGTTGACACCAGATGAGGCACCTGCACCACCAATCCGAAGATTGGCAACAGGCGACTGAAGCCCATCTGTACCACCAATCAATAGGTTGGCACCAGATGAGGCACCTGCACCACCAATCCGAAGATTGGCAACAGGCGACTGAAGCCCATCTGTACCACCAACCAATAGGTTGACACCAGATGAGGCACCTGCACCACCAATCCGAAGATTGGCAACAGGCGACTGAAGCCCATCTGTACCACCAACCAATAGGTTGACACCAGATGAGGCACCTGCACCACCAATCCGAAGATTGGCAACAGGCGACTGAAGCTCATCTGTACCACCAATCAATAGATTGGCACCAGACGAGGCACCTGCACCACCAACCCGAAGATTGGCAACAGGCGACTGAAGCCCATCTGTACCACCAACGAATAGGTTGGCACCAGATGAGGCACCTGCACCACCAATCCGAAGATTGGCAACAGGCGACTGAAGCCCATCTGTACCACCAACCAATAGGTTGGCACCAGATGAGGCACCTGCACCACCAATCCGAAGATTGGCAACAGGCGACTGAAGCCCATCTGTACCACCAACCAATAGGTTGGCACCAGATGAGGCACCTGCACCACCAATCCGATGATTGGCAACAGGCGACTGAAGCCCATCTGTACCACCAATCAATAGGTTGGCACCAGATGAGGCACCTGCACCACCAATCCGAAGATTGGCAACAGGCGACTGAAGCCCATCTGTACCACCAACCAATAGGTTGGCACCAGATGAGGCACCTGCACCACCAATCCAATGATTGGCAACAGGCGACTGAAGCCCATCTGTACCACCAATCAATAGATTGGCACCAGATGAGGCACCTGCACCACCAACCCGAAGATTGGCAACAGGCGACTGAAGCCCATCTGTACCACCAACGAATAGGTTGGCACCATATGAGGTACCTGCACCACCAATCCGAAGATTGGCAACAGGCGACTGAAGCCCATCTGTACCACCAATCAATAGATTGGCACCAGATGAGGCACCTACACCACCAATCCGAAGATTGGCAACAGGCGACTGAAGCCCATCTGTACCACCAATCAATAGGTTGGCACCAGATGAGGCACCTGCACCACCAATCCGAAGATTGGCAACAGGCGACTGAAGCTCATCTGTACCACCAATCAATAGATTGGCACCAGACGAGGCACCTGCACCACCAACCCGAAGATTGGCAACAGGCGACTGAAGCCCATCTGTACCACCAACGAATAGGTTGGCACCAGATGAGGCACCTGCACCACCAATCCGAAGATTGGCAACAGGCGACTGAAGCTCATCTGTACCACCAATCAATAGATTGGCACCAGACGAGGCATTTGCACCACCAATCCGAAGATTGGCAACAGGCGACTGAAGCCCATCTGTACCACCAATCAATAGATTGGCACAAGATGAGGCATTTGCACCACCAATCCGAAGATTGGCAACAGGCGACTGAATCCCATCTGTACCACCAACCAATAGGTTGGCACCAGATGAGGCACCTGCACCACCAATCCAATGATTGGCAACAGGCGACTAAAGCTCATCTGTACCACCAATCAATAGATTGGCACCAGACGAGGCACCTGCACCACCAACCCGAAGATTGGCAACAGGCGACTGAAGCCCATCTGTACCACCAACCAATAGGTTGGCACCAGATGAGGCACCTGCACCACCGATCCGATGATTGGCAACAGGCGACTGAAGCCCATCTGTACCACCAATCAATAGATTGGCACAAGATGAGGCATTTGCACCACCAATCCGAAGATTGGCAACAGGCGACTGAATCCCATCTGTACCACCAACCAATAGGTTGGCAGCAGATGAGGCACCTGCACCACCAATCCAATGATTGGCAACAGGCGACTAAAGCTCATCTGTACCACCAATCAATAGATTGGCACCAGACGAGGCACCTGCACCACCAACCCGAAGATTGGCAACAGGCGACTGAAGCCCATCTGTACCACCAACCAATAGGTTGGCACCAGATGAGGCACCTGCACCACCGATCCGATGATTGGCAACAGGCGACTGAAGCCCATCTGTACCACCAATCAATAGATTGGCACCAGATGAGGCATCTGCACCACCAATCCGAAGATTGGCAACAGGCGACTGAAGCCCATCTATACCACCAATCAATAGATTGGCATCAGATGAGGAACCTGCACCACCAATACGAAGATTGGCAACAGGCGACTGAAGCCCATCTATACCACCAATCAATAGATTGGCATCAGATGAGGAACCTGCACCACCAATACGAAGATTGGCAACAGGCGACTGAAGCCCATCTGTACCACCAACCAATAGGTTGGCACCAGATGAGGCACCTGCACCACCGATCCGATGATTGGCAACAGGCGACTGAAGCCCATCTGTACCACCAATCAATAGATTGGCACCAGATGAGGCACCTGCACCACCAATCCGAAGTTTGGCAACAGGCGACTGAAGTCCATCTGTACCACCAACCAATAGGTTGGCACCAGATGAGGCACCTGCACCACCAACCCGAAGATTGGCAACAGGCGACTGAAGCCCATCTGTACCACCAACCAATAGGTTGGCACCAGATGAGGCACCTGCACCACCGATCCGATGATTGGCAACAGGCGACTGAAGCCCATCTGTACCACCAATCAATAGATTGGCACCAGATGAGGCATCTGCACCACCAATCCGAAATTGGCAACAGGCGACTGAAGCCCATCTATACCACCAATCAATAGATTGGCATCAGATGAGGAACCTGCACCACCAATACGAAGATTGGCAACAGGCGACTGAAGCCCATCTGTACCACCAACCAATAGGTTGGCACCACATGAGGCACCTGCACCACCAATCCGATGATTGGCAACAGGCGACTGAAGCCCATCTGTACCACCAATCAATAGATTGGCACCAGATGAGGCACCTGCACCACCAATCCGAAGTTTGGCAACAGGCGACTGAAGTCCATCTGTACCACCAACCAATAGGTTGGCACCAGATGAGGCACCTGCACCACCAAACCGATGAATGGCAACAGGCGACTGAAGCCCATCTGTACCACCAACCAATAGGTTGGCACCAGATGAGGCACCTGCACCACCAACCCGAAGATTGGCAACAGGCGACTGAAGCCCATCTGTACCACCAATCAATAGATTGGCACAAGATGAGGCATTTGCACCACCAATCCGAAGACTGGCAACAGGCGACTGAAGCCCATCTGTACCACCAACCAATAGGTAGGCACCAGATGAGGCACCTGCACCACCAATCCGATGATTGGCAACAGGCGACTGAAGCCCATCTGTACCACCAATCAATAGATTGGCACCAGACGAGGCACCTGCACCACCAACCCGATGATGGGCAACAGGCGACTGAAGCCCATCTGTACCACCAATCAATAGATTGGCACCAGATGAGGCATTTGCACCACCAATCCGAAGATTGGCAACAGGCGACTGAAGCCCATCTGTACCACCAACCAATAGGTTGGCACCAGATGAGGCACCTGCACCACCAATCCGATGATTGGAAACAGGCGACTGAAGCCCATCTGTACCACCAATCAATAGATTGGCACCAGATGAGGCACCTGCACCACCAACCCGAAGATTGGCAACAGGCGACTGAAGCCCATCTGTACCACCAACCAATAGGTTGGCACCAGATGAGGCACCTGCACTACCAATCCGAAGATTGGCTACAGGCGACTGAAGCCCATCTGTACCACCAATCAATAGATTGGCACCAGATGAGGCACCTGCACCACCAACCCGAAGATTGGCAACAGGCGACTGAAGCCCATATGTACCACCAATCAATAGATTGGCACCAGATGAGGCACCTGCACCACCAATCCGAAGATTGGCAACAGGCGACTGAAGCCCATCTGTAGCACCAATCAATAGATTGGCACCAGATGAGGCACCTGCACCACCAATCCGATGATTGGCAACGGGCGACTGAAGCCCATCTGTACCACCAATCAATAGATTGGCACCAGATGAGGCACCTTCACCACCAATCCGAAGATTGGCAACAGGCGACTGAAGCCCATCTGTACCACCAATTAATAGATTGGCACCAGATGAGGCACCTGCACCACCAATCCGAAGATTGGCAACAGGCGACTGAAGCCCATCTGTACCACCAATCAATAGGTTGGCACCAGATGAGGCACCTGCACCACCAATTCGATGATTGGCAACAGGCGACTGAAGCCCATCTGTACCACCAATCAATAGATTGGCACCAGATGAGGCACCTGCACCACCAACCCGAAGATTGGCAACAGGCGACTGAAGCCCATATGTACCACCAATCAATAGATTGGCACCAGATGAGACACCTGCACCACCAATCCGAAGATTGGCTACAGGCGACTGAAGCCCATCTGTACCACCAATCAATAGATTGGCACCAGACGAGGCACCTGCACCACCATCCCGATGATGGGCAACAGGCGACTGAAGCCCATCTGTACCACCAATCAATAGATTGGCACCAGATGAGGCACCTTCACCACCAATCCGAAGATTGGCAACAGGCGACTGAAGCCCATCTGTACCACCAATTAATAGATTGGCACCAGATGAGGCACCTGCACCACCAATCCGAAGATTGGCAACAGGCGACTGAAGCCCATCTGTACCACCAATCAATAGGTTGGCACCAGATGAGGCACCTGCACCACCAATTCGATGATTGGCAACAGGCGACTGAAGCCCATCTGTACCACCAATCAATAGATTGGCACCAGACGAGGCACCTGCACCACCAATCCGAAGATTGGCAACAGGCGACTGAAGTCCATCTGTACCACCAACCAATAGGTTGGCACCAGATGAGGCACCTGCACCACCAATCCGATGATTGGCAACAGGCGACTGAAGCCCATCTGTACCACCAATCAATAGATTGGCACCAGATGAGGCACCTGCACCACCAACCCGAAAATTGGCAACAGGCGACTGAAGCCCATATGTACCACCAATCAATAGATTGGCACCAGATGAGGCACCTGCACCACCAATCCGAAGATTGGCAACAGGCGACTGAAGCCCATCTGTAGCACCAATCAATAGATTGGCACCAGATGAGGCACCTGCACCACCAATCCGATGATTGGCAACAGGCAACTGAAGCCCATCTGTACCACCAATCAATAGATTGGCACCAGATGAGGCATCTGCACCACCAATCCGAAGATTGGCAACAGGCGACTGAAGCCCATCTATACCACCAATCAATAGATTGGCATCAGATGAGGCACCTGCACCACCAATACGAAGATTGGCAACAGGCGACTGAAGCCCATCTGTACCACCAACCAATAGGTTGGCACCACATGAGGCACCTGCACCACCAATCCGATGATTGGCAACAGGCGACTGAAGCCCATCTGTACCACCAATCAATAGATTGGCACCAGATGAGGCACCTGCACCACCAATCCGAAGTTTGGCAACAGGCGACTGAAGTCCATCTGTACCACCAACCAATAGGTTGGCACCAGATGAGGCACCTGCACCACCAAACCGATGAATGGCAACAGGCGACTGAAGCCCATCTGTACCACCAACCAATAGGTTGGCACCAGATGAGGCACCTGCACCACCAACCCGAAGATTGGCAACAGGCGACTGAAGCCCATCTGTACCACCAATCAATAGATTGGCACAAGATGAGGCATTTGCACCACCAATCCGAAGATTGGCAACAGGCGACTGAAGCCCATCTGTACCACCAACCAATAGGTTGGCACCAGATGAGGCACCTGCACCACCAATCCGAAGACTGGCAACAGGCGACTGAAGCCCATCTGTACCACCAAAAAATAGGTAGGCACCAGATGAGGCACCTGCACCACCAATCCGATGATTGGCAACAGGCGACTGAAGCCCATCTGTACCACCAATCAATAGATTGGCACCAGACGAGGCACCTGCACCACCAACCCGATGATGGGCAACAGGCGACTGAAGCCCATCTGTACCACCAATCAATAGATTGGCACCAGATGAGGCATTTGCACCACCAATCCGAAGATTGGCAACAGGCGACTGAAGCCCATCTGTACCACCAACCAATAGGTTGGCACCAGATGAGGCACCTGCACCACCAATCCGATGATTGGAAACAGGCGACTGAAGCCCATCTGTACCACCAATCAATAGATTGGCACCAGATGAGACACCTGCACCACCAATCCGAAGATTGGCAACAGGCGACTGAAGCCCATCTGTACCACCAACCAATAGGTTGGCACCAGATGAGGCACCTGCACCACCAATCCGATGATTGGCAACAGGCGACTGAAGCCCATCTGTACCACCAATCAATAGATTGGCACCAGATGAGGCACCTGCACCACCAATCCGAAGACTGGCAACAGGCGACTGAAGCCCATCTGTACCACCAACCAATAGGTTGGCACCAGATGAGGCACCTGCACCACCAATCCGATGATGGGCAACAGGCGACTGAACCTCATCTGTACCACCAATCAATAGATTGGCACCAGACGAGGCACCTGCACCACCAACCCGAAGATTGGCAACAGGCGACTGAAGCCCATCTGTACCACCAACCAAAAGGTTGGCACCAGATGAGGCACCTGCACCACCAATCCGATGATTGGCAACAGGCGACTGAAGCCCATCTGTACCACCAACCAATAGGTTGGCACCAGATGAGGCACCTGCACCACCAATCCGAAGATTGGCAACAGGCGACTGAAGCTCATCTGTACCACGAATCAATAGATTGGCACCAGTTGAGGCACCTGCACAGACAATCCGATGATTGGCAACAGGCGACTGAAGCCCATCTGTACCACCAATCAATAGATTGGCACCAGATGAGGCATTTGCACCACCAATCCGAAGATTGCCAACAGGCGACTGAAGCCCATCTGTACCACCAACCAATAGGTTGGCACCAGATGAGGCACCTGCACCACCAACCCGATGATTGGCAACAGGCGACTGAAGCCCATCTGTACCACCAATCAATAAATTGGCACAAGATGAGGCATTTGCACCACCAATCCGAAGATTGGCAACAGGCGACTGAATCCCATCTGTACCACCAACCAATAGGTTGGCACCAGATGAGGCACCTGCACCACCAATCCGAAGACTGGCAACAGGCGACTGAAGCCCATCTGTACCACCAACCAATAGGTAGGCACCAGATGAGGCACCTGCACCACCAATCCGATGATTGGCAACAGGCGACTGAAGCCCATCTGTACCACCAATCAATAGATTGGCACCAGATGAGGCACCTGCACTACCAATCCGAAGATTGGCTACAGGCGACTGAAGCCCATCTGTACCACCAATCAATAGATTGGCACCAGATGAGGCATTTGCACCACCAATCCGAAGATTGGCAACAGGCGACTGAAGCCCATCTGTACCAACAACCAATAGGTTGACACCAGATGAGGCACCTGCACCACCAATCCGATGATTGGCAACGGGCGACTGAAGCCCATCTGTACCACCAATCAATAGATTGGCACCAGATGAGGCACCTTCACCACCAATCCGAAGATTGGCAACAGGCGACTGAAGCCCATCTGTACCACCAATTAATAGATTGGCACCAGATGAGGCACCTGCACCACCAATCCGAAGATTGGCAACAGGCGACTGAAGCCCATCTGTACCACCAATCAATAGGTTGGCACCAGATGAGGCACCTGCACCACCAATCCGATGATTGGCAACAGGCGACTGAAGCCCATCTGTACCACCAATCAATAGATTGGCACCAGATGAGGCACCTGCACCACCAATCCGAAGATTGGCAACAGGCGACTGAAGCCCATCTGTACCACCAACCAATAGGTTGGCACCAGACGAGGCACCTGCACCACCAATCCGAAGATTGGCAACAGGCGACTGAAGTCCATCTGTACCACCAACCAATAGATTGGCACCAGATGAGGCACCTGCACCACCAATTCGATGATTGGCAACAGGCGACTGAAGCCCATCTGTACCACCAATCAATAGATTGGCACCAGACGAGGCACCTGCACCACCAATCCGAAGATTGGCAACAGGCGACTGAAGTCCATCTGTACCACCAACCAATAGGTTGGCACCAGATGAGGCACCTGCACCACCAATCCGATGATTGGCAACAGGCGACTGAAGCCCATCTGTACCACCAATCAATAGATTGGCACCAGATGAGGCACCTGCACCACCAACCCGAAAATTGGCAACAGGCGACTGAAGCCCATATGTACCACCAATCAATAGATTGGCACCAGATGAGGCACCTGCACCACCAATCCGAAGATTGGCAACAGGCGACTGAAGCCCATCTGTAGCACCAATCAATAGATTGGCACCAGATGAGGCACCTGCACCACCAATCCGATGATTGGCAACAGGCAACTGAAGCCCATCTGTACCACCAATCAATAGATTGGCACCAGATGAGGCATCTGCACCACCAATCCGAAGATTGGCAACAGGCGACTGAAGCCCATCTATACCACCAATCAATAGATTGGCATCAGATGAGGCACCTGCACCACCAATACGAAGATTGGCAACAGGCGACTGAAGCCCATCTGTACCACCAACCAATAGGTTGGCACCACATGAGGCACCTGCACCACCAATCCGATGATTGGCAACAGGCGACTGAAGCCCATCTGTACCACCAATCAATAGATTGGCACCAGATGAGGCACCTGCACCACCAATCCGAAGTTTGGCAACAGGCGACTGAAGTCCATCTGTACCACCAACCAATAGGTTGGCACCAGATGAGGCACCTGCACCACCAAACCGATGAATGGCAACAGGCGACTGAAGCCCATCTGTACCACCAACCAATAGGTTGGCACCAGATGAGGCACCTGCACCACCAACCCGAAGATTGGCAACAGGCGACTGAAGCCCATCTGTACCACCAATCAATAGATTGGCACAAGATGAGGCATTTGCACCACCAATCCGAAGATTGGCAACAGGCGACTGAAGCCCATCTGTACCACCAACCAATAGGTTGGCACCAGATGAGGCACCTGCACCACCAATCCGAAGACTGGCAACAGGCGACTGAAGCCCATCTGTACCACCAAAAAATAGGTAGGCACCAGATGAGGCACCTGCACCACCAATCCGATGATTGGCAACAGGCGACTGAAGCCCATCTGTACCACCAATCAATAGATTGGCACCAGACGAGGCACCTGCACCACCAACCCGATGATGGGCAACAGGCGACTGAAGCCCATCTGTACCACCAATCAATAGATTGGCACCAGATGAGGCATTTGCACCACCAATCCGAAGATTGGCAACAGGCGACTGAAGCCCATCTGTACCACCAACCAATAGGTTGGCACCAGATGAGGCACCTGCACCACCAATCCGATGATTGGAAACAGGCGACTGAAGCCCATCTGTACCACCAATCAATAGATTGGCACCAGATGAGACACCTGCACCACCAATCCGAAGATTGGCAACAGGCGACTGAAGCCCATCTGTACCACCAACCAATAGGTTGGCACCAGATGAGGCACCTGCACCACCAATCCGATGATTGGCAACAGGCGACTGAAGCCCATCTGTACCACCAATCAATAGATTGGCACCAGATGAGGCACCTGCACCACCAATCCGAAGACTGGCAACAGGCGACTGAAGCCCATCTGTACCACCAACCAATAGGTTGGCACCAGATGAGGCACCTGCACCACCAATCCGATGATGGGCAACAGGCGACTGAACCTCATCTGTACCACCAATCAATAGATTGGCACCAGACGAGGCACCTGCACCACCAACCCGAAGATTGGCAACAGGCGACTGAAGCCCATCTGTACCACCAACCAAAAGGTTGGCACCAGATGAGGCACCTGCACCACCAATCCGATGATTGGCAACAGGCGACTGAAGCCCATCTGTACCACCAACCAATAGGTTGGCACCAGATGAGGCACCTGCACCACCAATCCGAAGATTGGCAACAGGCGACTGAAGCTCATCTGTACCACGAATCAATAGATTGGCACCAGTTGAGGCACCTGCACAGACAATCCGATGATTGGCAACAGGCGACTGAAGCCCATCTGTACCACCAATCAATAGATTGGCACCAGATGAGGCATTTGCACCACCAATCCGAAGATTGCCAACAGGCGACTGAAGCCCATCTGTACCACCAACCAATAGGTTGGCACCAGATGAGGCACCTGCACCACCAACCCGATGATTGGCAACAGGCGACTGAAGCCCATCTGTACCACCAATCAATAAATTGGCACAAGATGAGGCATTTGCACCACCAATCCGAAGATTGGCAACAGGCGACTGAATCCCATCTGTACCACCAACCAATAGGTTGGCACCAGATGAGGCACCTGCACCACCAATCCGAAGACTGGCAACAGGCGACTGAAGCCCATCTGTACCACCAACCAATAGGTAGGCACCAGATGAGGCACCTGCACCACCAATCCGATGATTGGCAACAGGCGACTGAAGCCCATCTGTACCACCAATCAATAGATTGGCACCAGATGAGGCACCTGCACTACCAATCCGAAGATTGGCTACAGGCGACTGAAGCCCATCTGTACCACCAATCAATAGATTGGCACCAGATGAGGCATTTGCACCACCAATCCGAAGATTGGCAACAGGCGACTGAAGCCCATCTGTACCAACAACCAATAGGTTGACACCAGATGAGGCACCTGCACCACCAATCCGATGATTGGCAACGGGCGACTGAAGCCCATCTGTACCACCAATCAATAGATTGGCACCAGATGAGGCACCTTCACCACCAATCCGAAGATTGGCAACAGGCGACTGAAGCCCATCTGTACCACCAATTAATAGATTGGCACCAGATGAGGCACCTGCACCACCAATCCGAAGATTGGCAACAGGCGACTGAAGCCCATCTGTACCACCAATCAATAGGTTGGCACCAGATGAGGCACCTGCACCACCAATCCGATGATTGGCAACAGGCGACTGAAGCCCATCTGTACCACCAATCAATAGATTGGCACCAGATGAGGCACCTGCACCACCAATCCGAAGATTGGCAACAGGCGACTGAAGCCCATCTGTACCACCAACCAATAGGTTGGCACCAGACGAGGCACCTGCACCACCAATCCGAAGATTGGCAACAGGCGACTGAAGTCCATCTGTACCACCAACCAATAGGTTGGCACCAGATGAGGCACCTGCACCACCAATCCGATGATTGGCAACAGGCGACTGAAGCCCATCTGTACCACCAATCAATAGATTGGCACCAGATGAGGCACCTGCACCACCAACCCGAAGATTGGCAACAGGCGACTGAAGCCCATCTGTACCACCAATCAATAGATTGGCACCAGATGAGGCACCTGCACCACCAATCCGAAGATTGGCAACAGGCGACTGAAGCCCATCTGTACCACCAACCAATAGGTTGGCACCAGAAGAGGCACCTGCACCACCAATCCGAAGATTGGCAACAGGCGACTGAAGTCCATCTGTACCACCAACCAATAGGTTGGCACCAGATGAGGCACCTGCACCACCAATCCGATGATTGGCAACAGGCGACTGAAGCCCATCTGTACCACCAATCAATAGATTGGCACCAGATGAGGCACCTGCACCACCAACCCGAAGATTGGCAACAGGCGACTGAAGCCCATATGTACCACCAATCAATAGATTGGCACCAGATGAGGCACCTGCACCACCAATCCGAAGATTGGCAACAGGCGACTGAAGCCCATCTGTACCACCAACCAATAGGTTGGCACCAGATGAGGCACCTGCACCACCAATCCGATGATTGGAAACAGGCGACTGAAGCCCATCTGTACCACCAATCAATAGATTGGCAACAGGCGACTGAAGCCCATCTATACCACCAATCAATAGATTGGCATCAGATGAGGCACCTGTACCACCAATACGAAGATTGGCAACAGGCGACTGAAGCCCATCTGTAGCACCAATCAATAGATTGGCACCAGATGAGGCACCTGCACCACCAATCCGATGATTGGCAACAGGCGACTGAAGCCCATCTGTACCACCAATCAATAGATTGGCAACAGGCGACTGAAGCCCATCTATACCACCAATCAATAGATTGGCATCAGATGAGGCACCTGTACCACCAATACGAAGATTGGCAACAGGCGACTGAAGCCCATCTGTACCACCAACCAATAGGTTGGCACCACATGAGGCACCTGCACCACAAATCCGATGATTGGCAACAGGCACCTGCACCACCAATCCGAAGTTTGGCAACAGGCGACTGAAGTCCATCTGTACCACCAACCAATAGGTTGGCACCAGATGAGGCACCTGCACCACCAAACCGATGAATGGCAACAGGCGACTGAAGCCCATCTGTACCACCAACCAATAGGTTGGCACCAGATGAGGCACCTGCACCACCAACCCGAAGATTGGCAACAGGCGACTGAAGCCCATCTGTACCACCAATCAATAGATTGGCACAAGATGAGGCATTTGCACCACCAATCCGAAGATTGGCAACAGGCGACTGAAGCCCATCTGTACCACCAACCAATAGGTTGGCACCAGATGAGGCACCTGCACCACCAATCCGAAGACTGGCAACAGGCGACTGAAGCCCATCTGTACCACCAACCAATAGGTAGGCACCAGATGAGGCACCTGCACCACCAATCCGATGATTGGCAACAGGCGACTGAAGCCCATCTGTACCACCAATCAATAGATTGGCACCAGACGAGGCACCTGCAACCCCAACCCGATGATGGGCAACAGGCGACTGAAGCCCATCTGTACCACCAATCAATAGATTGGCACCAGATGAGGCACCTGCACCACCAACCCGAAGATTGGCAACAGGCGACTGAAGCCCATCTGTACCACCAATCAATAAGTTGGCACCAGATGAGGCACCTGCACCACCAATCCGATGATTGGCAACAGGCGACTGAAGCCCATCTGTACCACCAATCAATAGATTGGCACCAGATGAGGCACCTGCACCACCAATCCGAAGATTGGCAACAGGCGACTGAAGCCCATCTGTACCACCAACCAATAGGTTGGCACCAGACGAGGCACCTGCACCACCAATCCGAAGATTGGCAACAGGCGACTGAAGTCCATCTGTACCACCAACCAATAGGTTGGCACCAGATGAGGCACCTGCACCACCAATCCGATGATTGGCAACAGGCGACTGAAGCCCATCTGTACCACCAATCAATAGATTGGCACCAGATGAGGCACCTGCACCACCAACCCGAAGATTGGCAACAGGCGACTGAAGCCCATATGTACCACCAATCAATAGATTGGCACCAGATGAGGCACCTGCACCACCAATCCGAAGATTGGCAACAGGCGACTGAAGCCCATCTGTACCACCAACCAATAGGTTGGCACCAGATGAGGCACCTGCACCACCAATCCGATGATTGGAAACAGGCGACTGAAGCCCATCTGTACCACCAATCAATAGATTGGCAACAGGCGACTGAAGCCCATCTATACCACCAATCAATAGATTGGCATCAGATGAGGCACCTGTACCACCAATACGAAGATTGGCAACAGGCGACTGAAGCCCATCTGTAGCACCAATCAATAGATTGGCACCAGATGAGGCACCTGCACCACCAATCCGATGATTGGCAACAGGCGACTGAAGCCCATCTGTACCACCAATCAATAGATTGGCAACAGGCGACTGAAGCCCATCTATACCACCAATCAATAGATTGGCATCAGATGAGGCACCTGTACCACCAATACGAAGATTGGCAACAGGCGACTGAAGCCCATCTGTACCACCAACCAATAGGTTGGCACCACATGAGGCACCTGCACCACCAATCCGATGATTGGCAACAGGCACCTGCACCACCAATCCGAAGTTTGGCAACAGGCGACTGAAGTCCATCTGTACCACCAACCAATAGGTTGGCACCAGATGAGGCACCTGCACCACCAAACCGATGAATGGCAACAGGCGACTGAAGCCCATCTGTACCACCAACCAATAGGTTGGCACCAGATGAGGCACCTGCACCACCAACCCGAAGATTGGCAACAGGCGACTGAAGCCCATCTGTACCACCAATCAATAGATTGGCACAAGATGAGGCATTTGCACCACCAATCCGAAGATTGGCAACAGGCGACTGAAGCCCATCTGTACCACCAACCAATAGGTTGGCACCAGATGAGGCACCTGCACCACCAATCCGAAGACTGGCAACAGGCGACTGAAGCCCATCTGTACCACCAACCAATAGGTAGGCACCAGATGAGGCACCTGCACCACCAATCCGATGATTGGCAACAGGCGACTGAAGCCCATCTGTACCACCAATCAATAGATTGGCACCAGACGAGGCACCTGCAACCCCAACCCGATGATGGGCAACAGGCGACTGAAGCCCATCTGTACCACCAATCAATAGATTGGCACCAGATGAGGCATTTGCACCACCAATCCGAAGTTTGGCAACAGGCGACTGAAGTCCATCTGTACCACCAACCAATAGGTTGGCACCAGATGAGGCACCTGCACCACCAAACCGATGAATGGCAACAGGCGACTGAAGCCCATCTGTACCACCAACCAATAGATTGGCACCAGACGAGGCACCTGCACCACCAATCCGATGATGGGCAACAGGCGACTGAACCTCATCTGTACCACCAATCAATAGATTGGCACCAGACGAGGCACCTGCACCACCAACCCGAAGATTGGCAACAGGCGACTGAAGCCCATCTGTACCACCAATCAATAGATTGGCACCAGATGAGGCACCTGCACCACCAATCCGAAGATTGGCAACAGGCGACTGAAGCCCATCTATACCACCAATCAATAGATTGGCACCAGATGAGGCACCTGCACCACCAATCCGAAGATTGGCAACAGGCGACTGAAGCCCATCTATACCACCAACCAATAGGTTGGCACCAGATGAGGCACCTGCGCCACCAATCCGATGATTGGCAACAGGCGACTGAAGCCCATCTGTACCACCAACCAATAGGTTGGCACCAGATGAGGCACCTGCACCACCAATCCGATGATTGGCAACAGGCGACTGAAGCCCATCTGTCCCACCAATCAATAGATTGGCACCAGATGAGGCACCTGCACCACCAATCCGATGATTGGCAACAGGCGACTGAAGCCCATCTGTACCACCAATCAATAGATTGGCACCAGATGAGGCACCTGCACCACCAATCCGATGATTGGCAACAGGCGACTGAAGCCCATCTGTACCACCAATCAATAGATTGGCACCAGATGAGGCATCTGCACCACCAATCCGAAGATTGGCAACAGGCGACTGAAGCCCATCTATACCACCAATCAATAGATTGGCATCAGATGAGGCACCTGCACCACCAATCCGAAGATTGGCAACAGGCGACTGAAGCCCATCTGTACCACCAACCAATAGGTTGGCACCAGATGAGGCACCTGCACCACCAAACCGATGAATGGCAACAGGCGACTGAAGCCCATCTGTACCACCAACCAATAGGTTGGCACCAGATGAGGCACCTGCACCACCAACCCGAAGATTGGCAACAGGCGACTGAAGCCCATCTGTACCACCAATCAATAGATTGGCACCAGATGAGGCACCTGCACCACCAATCCGAAGATTGGCAACAGGCGACTGAAGCCCATCTGTACCACCAACCAATAGGTTGGCACCAGACGAGGCACCTGCACCACCAATCCGAAGATTGGCAACAGGCGACTGAAGTCCATCTGTACCACCAACCAATAGGTTGGCACCAGATGAGGCACCTGCACCACCAATCCGATGATTGGCAACAGGCGACTGAAGCCCATCTGTACCACCAATCAATAGATTGGCACCAGATGAGGCACCTGCACCACCAACCCGAAGATTGGCAACAGGCGACTGAAGCCCATATGTACCACCAATCAATAGATTGGCACCAGATGAGGCACCTGCACCACCAATCCGAAGATTGGCAACAGGCGACTGAAGCCCATCTGTACCACCAACCAATAGGTTGGCACCAGATGAGGCACCTGCACCACCAATCCGATGATTGGAAACAGGCGACTGAAGCCCATCTGTACCACCAATCAATAGATTGGCAACAGGCGACTGAAGCCCATCTATACCACCAATCAATAGATTGGCATCAGATGAGGCACCTGTACCACCAATACGAAGATTGGCAACAGGCGACTGAAGCCCATCTGTAGCACCAATCAATAGATTGGCACCAGATGAGGCACCTGCACCACCAATCCGATGATTGGCAACAGGCGACTGAAGCCCATCTGTACCACCAATCAATAGATTGGCAACAGGCGACTGAAGCCCATCTATACCACCAATCAATAGATTGGCATCAGATGAGGCACCTGTACCACCAATACGAAGATTGGCAACAGGCGACTGAAGCCCATCTGTACCACCAACCAATAGGTTGGCACCACATGAGGCACCTGCACCACCAATCCGATGATTGGCAACAGGCACCTGCACCACCAATCCGAAGTTTGGCAACAGGCGACTGAAGTCCATCTGTACCACCAACCAATAGGTTGGCACCAGATGAGGCACCTGCACCACCAAACCGATGAATGGCAACAGGCGACTGAAGCCCATCTGTACCACCAACCAATAGGTTGGCACCAGATGAGGCACCTGCACCACCAACCCGAAGATTGGCAACAGGCGACTGAAGCCCATCTGTACCACCAATCAATAGATTGGCACAAGATGAGGCATTTGCACCACCAATCCGAAGATTGGCAACAGGCGACTGAAGCCCATCTGTACCACCAACCAATAGGTTGGCACCAGATGAGGCACCTGCACCACCAATCCGAAGACTGGCAACAGGCGACTGAAGCCCATCTGTACCACCAACCAATAGGTAGGCACCAGATGAGGCACCTGCACCACCAATCCGATGATTGGCAACAGGCGACTGAAGCCCATCTGTACCACCAATCAATAGATTGGCACCAGACGAGGCACCTGCAACCCCAACCCGATGATGGGCAACAGGCGACTGAAGCCCATCTGTACCACCAATCAATAGATTGGCACCAGATGAGGCATTTGCACCACCAATCCGAAGTTTGGCAACAGGCGACTGAAGTCCATCTGTACCACCAACCAATAGGTTGGCACCAGATGAGGCACCTGCACCACCAAACCGATGAATGGCAACAGGCGACTGAAGCCCATCTGTACCACCAACCAATAGATTGGCACCAGACGAGGCACCTGCACCACCAATCCGATGATGGGCAACAGGCGACTGAACCTCATCTGTACCACCAATCAATAGATTGGCACCAGACGAGGCACCTGCACCACCAACCCGAAGATTGGCAACAGGCGACTGAAGCCCATCTGTACCACCAATCAATAGATTGGCACCAGATGAGGCACCTGCACCACCAATCCGAAGATTGGCAACAGGCGACTGAAGCCCATCTATACCACCAATCAATAGATTGGCACCAGATGAGGCACCTGCACCACCAATCCGAAGATTGGCAACAGGCGACTGAAGCCCATCTATACCACCAACCAATAGGTTGGCACCAGATGAGGCACCTGCGCCACCAATCCAATGATTGGCAACAGGCGACTGAAGCCCATCTGTACCACCAACCAATAGGTTGGCACCAGATGAGGCACCTGCACCACCAATCCGATGATTGGCAACAGGCGACTGAAGCCCATCTGTCCCACCAATCAATAGATTGGCACCAGATGAGGCACCTGCACCACCAATCCGATGATTGGCAACAGGCGACTGAAGCCCATCTGTACCACCAATCAATAGATTGGCACCAGATGAGGCACCTGCACCACCAATCCGATGATTGGCAACAGGCGACTGAAGCCCATCTGTACCACCAATCAATAGATTGGCACCAGATGAGGCATCTGCACCACCAATCCGAAGATTGGCAACAGGCGACTGAAGCCCATCTATACCACCAATCAATAGATTGGCATCAGATGAGGCACCTGCACCACCAATCCGAAGATTGGCAACAGGCGACTGAAGCCCATCTGTACCACCAACCAATAGGTTGGCACCAGATGAGGCACCTGCACCACCAAACCGATGAATGGCAACAGGCGACTGAAGCCCATCTGTACCACCAACCAATAAGTTGGCACCAGATGAGGCACCTGCACCACCAACCCGAAGATTGGCAACAGGCGACTGAAGCCCATCTGTACCACCAATCAATAGATTGGCACAAGATGAGGCATTTGCACCACCAATCCGAAGATTGGCAACAGGCGACTGAAGCCCATCTGTACCACCAACCAATAGGTTGGCACCAGATGAGGCACCTGCACCACCAATCCGAAGACTGGCAACAGGCGACTGAAGCCCATCTGTACCACCAACCAATAGGTAGGCACCAGATGAGGCACCTGCACCACCAATCCGATGATTGGCAACAGGCGACTGAAGCCCATCTGTACCACCAATCAATAGATTGGCACCAGACGAGGCACCTGCAACCCCAACCCGATGATGGGCAACAGGCGACTGAAGCCCATCTGTACCACCAATCAATAGATTGGCACCAGATGAGGCATTTGCACCACCAATCCGAAGTTTGGCAACAGGCGACTGAAGTCCATCTGTACCACCAACCAATAGGTTGGCACCAGATGAGGCACCTGCACCACCAAACCGATGAATGGCAACAGGCGACTGAAGCCCATCTGTACCACCAACCAATAGATTGGCACCAGACGAGGCACCTGCACCACCAATCCGATGATGGGCAACAGGCGACTGAACCTCATCTGTACCACCAATCAATAGATTGGCACCAGACGAGGCACCTGCACCACCAACCCGAAGATTGGCAACAGGCGACTGAAGCCCATCTGTACCACCAATCAATAGATTGGCACCAGATGAGGCACCTGCACCACCAATCCGAAGATTGGCAACAGGCGACTGAAGCCCATCTATACCACCAATCAATAGATTGGCACCAGATGAGGCACCTGCACCACCAATCCGAAGATTGGCAACAGGCGACTGAAGCCCATCTATACCACCAACCAATAGGTTGGCACCAGATGAGGCACCTGCGCCACCAATCCGATGATTGGCAACAGGCGACTGAAGCCCATCTGTACCACCAACCAATAGGTTGGCACCAGATGAGGCACCTGCACCACCAATCCGATGATTGGCAACAGGCGACTGAAGCCCATCTGTCCCACCAATCAATAGATTGGCACCAGATGAGGCACCTGCACCACCAATCCGATGATTGGCAACAGGCGACTGAAGCCCATCTGTACCACCAATCAATAGATTGGCACCAGATGAGGCACCTGCACCACCAATCCGATGATTGGCAACAGGCGACTGAAGCCCATCTGTACCACCAATCAATAGATTGGCACCAGATGAGGCATCTGCACCACCAATCCGAAGATTGGCAACAGGCGACTGAAGCCCATCTATACCACCAATCAATAGATTGGCATCAGATGAGGCACCTGCACCACCAATCCGAAGATTGGCAACAGGCGACTGAAGCCCATCTGTACCACCAACCAATAGGTTGGCACCACATGAGGCACCTGCACCACCAATCCGATGATTGGCAACAGGCGACTGAAGCCCATCTGTACCACCAATCAATAGATTGGCACCAGATGAGGCACCTGCACCACCAGTGCAAAGATTGGCAACAGGCGACAGATTGGCACCAGATGAGGCACCTGCACCACCAATCCGATGATTGGAAACAGGCGACTGAAGCCCATCTGTACCACCAATCAATAGATTGGCACCAGATGAGACACCTGCACCACCAATCCGAAGATTGGCAACAGACGACTGAAGCCCATCTGTACCACCAACCAATAGGTTGGCACCAGATGAGGCACCTGCACCACCAATCCGAAGATTGGCAACAGGCGACTGAAGCCCATCTGTACCACCAACCAATAGGTTGGCACCACATGAGGCACCTGCACCACCAATCCGATGATTGGCAACAGGCGACTGAAGCCCATCTGTACCACCAATCAATAGATTGGCACCAGATGAGGCACCTGCACCACCAGTGCAAAGATTGGCAACAGGCGACAGATTGGCACCAGATGAGGCACCTGCACCACCAATCCGATGATTGGAAACAGGCGACTGAAGCCCATCTGTACCACCAATCAATAGATTGGCACCAGATGAGACACCTGCACCACCAATCCGAAGATTGGCAACAGACGACTGAAGCCCATCTGTACCACCAACCAATAGGTTGGCACCAGATGAGGCACCTGCACCACCAATCCGATGATTGGCAACAGGCGACTGAAGCCCATCTGTACCACCAATCAATAGATTGGCACCAGATGAGGCACCTGCACCACCAATCCGAAGACTGGCAACAGGCGACTGAAGCCCATCTGTACCACCAACCAATAGGTTGGCACCAGATGAGGCACCTGCACCACCAATCCGATGATGGGCAACAGGCGACTGAACCTCATCTGTACCACCAATCAATAGATTGGCACCAGACGAGGCACCTGCACCACCAACCCGAAGATTGGCAACAGGCGACTGAAGCCCATCTGTACCACCAATCAATAGATTGGCACCAGATGAGGCACCTGCACCACCAATCCGAAGATTGGCAACAGGCGACTGAAGCCCATCTATACCACCAATCAATAGATTGGCACCAGATGAGGCACCTGCACCACCAATCCGAAGATTGGCAACAGGCGACTGAAGCCCATCTATACCACCAACCAATAGGTTGGCACCAGATGAGGCACCTGCGCCACCAATCCAATGATTGGCAACAGGCGACTGAAGCCCATCTGTACCACCAACCAATAGGTTGGCACCAGATGAGGCACCTGCACCACCAATCCGATGATTGGCAACAGGCGACTGAAGCCCATCTGTCCCACCAATCAATAGATTGGCACCAGATGAGGCACCTGCACCACCAATCCGATGATTGGCAACAGGCGACTGAAGCCCATCTGTACCACCAATCAATAGATTGGCACCAGATGAGGCACCTGCACCACCAATCCGATGATTGGCAACAGGCGACTGAAGCCCATCTGTACCACCAATCAATAGATTGGCACCAGATGAGGCATCTGCACCACCAATCCGAAGATTGGCAACAGGCGACTGAAGCCCATCTATACCACCAATCAATAGATTGGCATCAGATGAGGCACCTGCACCACCAATCCGAAGATTGGCAACAGGCGACTGAAGCCCATCTGTACCACCAACCAATAGGTTGGCACCAGATGAGGCACCTGCACCACCAAACCGATGAATGGCAACAGGCGACTGAAGCCCATCTGTACCACCAACCAATAAGTTGGCACCAGATGAGGCACCTGCACCACCAACCCGAAGATTGGCAACAGGCGACTGAAGCCCATCTGTCCCACCAATCAATAGATTGGCACAAGATGAGGCATTTGCACCACCAATCCGAAGATTGGCAACAGGCGACTGAAGCCCATCTGTACCACCAACCAATAGGTTGGCACCAGATGAGGCACCTGCACCACCAATCCGAAGACTGGCAACAGGCGACTGAAGCCCATCTGTACCACCAACCAATAGGTAGGCACCAGATGAGGCACCTGCACCACCAATCCGATGATTGGCAACAGGCGACTGAAGCCCATCTGTACCACCAATCAATAGATTGGCACCAGACGAGGCACCTGCAACCCCAACCCGATGATGGGCAACAGGCGACTGAAGCCCATCTGTACCACCAATCAATAGATTGGCACCAGATGAGGCATTTGCACCACCAATCCGAAGTTTGGCAACAGGCGACTGAAGTCCATCTGTACCACCAACCAATAGGTTGGCACCAGATGAGGCACCTGCACCACCAAACCGATGAATGGCAACAGGCGACTGAAGCCCATCTGTACCACCAACCAATAGATTGGCACCAGACGAGGCACCTGCACCACCAATCCGATGATGGGCAACAGGCGACTGAACCTCATCTGTACCACCAATCAATAGATTGGCACCAGACGAGGCACCTGCACCACCAACCCGAAGATTGGCAACAGGCGACTGAAGCCCATCTGTACCACCAATCAATAGATTGGCACCAGATGAGGCACCTGCACCACCAATCCGAAGATTGGCAACAGGCGACTGAAGCCCATCTATACCACCAATCAATAGATTGGCACCAGATGAGGCACCTGCACCACCAATCCGAAGATTGGCAACAGGCGACTGAAGCCCATCTATACCACCAACCAATAGGTTGGCACCAGATGAGGCACCTGCGCCACCAATCCGATGATTGGCAACAGGCGACTGAAGCCCATCTGTACCACCAACCAATAGGTTGGCACCAGATGAGGCACCTGCACCACCAATCCGATGATTGGCAACAGGCGACTGAAGCCCATCTGTCCCACCAATCAATAGATTGGCACCAGATGAGGCACCTGCACCACCAATCCGATGATTGGCAACAGGCGACTGAAGCCCATCTGTACCACCAATCAATAGATTGGCACCAGATGAGGCACCTGCACCACCAATCCGATGATTGGCAACAGGCGACTGAAGCCCATCTGTACCACCAATCAATAGATTGGCACCAGATGAGGCATCTGCACCACCAATCCGAAGATTGGCAACAGGCGACTGAAGCCCATCTATACCACCAATCAATAGATTGGCATCAGATGAGGCACCTGCACCACCAATCCGAAGATTGGCAACAGGCGACTGAAGCCCATCTGTACCACCAACCAATAGGTTGGCACCACATGAGGCACCTGCACCACCAATCCGATGATTGGCAACAGGCGACTGAAGCCCATCTGTACCACCAATCAATAGATTGGCACCAGATGAGGCACCTGCACCACCAGTGCAAAGATTGGCAACAGGCGACAGATTGGCACCAGATGAGGCACCTGCACCACCAATCCGATGATTGGAAACAGGCGACTGAAGCCCATCTGTACCACCAATCAATAGATTGGCACCAGATGAGACACCTGCACCACCAATCCGAAGATTGGCAACAGACGACTGAAGCCCATCTGTACCACCAACCAATAGGTTGGCACCAGATGAGGCACCTGCACCACCAATCCGAAGATTGGCAACAGGCGACTGAAGCCCATCTGTACCACCAACCAATAGGTTGGCACCACATGAGGCACCTGCACCACCAATCCGATGATTGGCAACAGGCGACTGAAGCCCATCTGTACCACCAATCAATAGATTGGCACCAGATGAGGCACCTGCACCACCAGTGCAAAGATTGGCAACAGGCGACAGATTGGCACCAGATGAGGCACCTGCACCACCAATCCGATGATTGGAAACAGGCGACTGAAGCCCATCTGTACCACCAATCAATAGATTGGCACCAGATGAGACACCTGCACCACCAATCCGAAGATTGGCAACAGACGACTGAAGCCCATCTGTACCACCAACCAATAGGTTGGCACCAGATGAGGCACCTGCACCACCAATCCGATGATTGGCAACAGGCGACTGAAGCCCATCTGTACCACCAATCAATAGATTGGCACCAGATGAGGCACCTGCACCACCAATCCGAAGACTGGCAACAGGCGACTGAAGCCCATCTGTACCACCAACCAATAGGTTGGCACCAGATGAGGCACCTGCACCACCAATCCGATGATGGGCAACAGGCGACTGAACCTCATCTGTACCACCAATCAATAGATTGGCACCAGACGAGGCACCTGCACCACCAACCCGAAGATTGGCAACAGGCGACTGAAGCCCATCTGTACCACCAATCAATAGATTGGCACCAGATGAGGCACCTGCACCACCAATCCGAAGATTGGCAACAGGCGACTGAAGCCCATCTATACCACCAATCAATAGATTGGCACCAGATGAGGCACCTGCACCACCAATCCGAAGATTGGCAACAGGCGACTGAAGCCCATCTATACCACCAACCAATAGGTTGGCACCAGATGAGGCACCTGCGCCACCAATCCGATGATTGGCAACAGGCGACTGA
Organism: Harpalus rufipes; assembly: GCA_951394225.1. Taxonomy (NCBI): domain Eukaryota; kingdom Metazoa; phylum Arthropoda; class Insecta; order Coleoptera; family Carabidae; genus Harpalus; species Harpalus rufipes. Next base: position 18,642,111 of record OX596289.1, read on the forward strand.
AGCCCATCTGTACCACCAACCAATAGGTTGGCACCAGATGAGGCACCTGCACCACCAATCCGATGATTGGCAACAGGCGACTGAAGCCCATCTGTACCACCAACCAATAGGTTGGCACCAGATGAGGCACCTGCACCACCAATCCGATGATTGGCAACAGGCGACTGAAAGCCATCTGTACCACCAACCAATAGGTTGGCACCAGATGAGGCACCTGCACCACCAGTGCAAAGATTGGCAACAGGCGACAGATTGGCACCAGATGAGGCACCTGCACCACCAATCCGATGATTGGAAACAGGCGACTGAAGCCCATCTGTACCACCAATCAATAGATTGGCACCAGATGAGACACCTGCACCACCAATCCGAAGATTGGCAACAGGCGACTGAAGCCCATCTGTACCACCAACCAATAGGTTGGCACCAGATGAGGCACCTGCACCACCAATCCGATGATTGGCAACAGGCGACTGAAGCCCATCTGTACCACCAATCAATAGATTGGCACCAGATGAGGCACCTGCACCACCAATCCGAAGACTGGCAACAGGCGACTGAAGCCCATCTGTACCACCAACCAATAGGTTGGCACCAGATGAGGCACCTGCACCACCAATCCGATGATGGGCAACAGGCGACTGAACCTCATCTGTACCACCAATCAATAGATTGGCACCAGACGAGGCACCTGCACCACCAACCCGAAGATTGGCAACAGGCGACTGAAGCCCATCTGTACCACCAATCAATAGATTGGCACCAGATGAGGCACCTGCACCACCAATCCGAAGATTGGCAACAGGCGACTGAAGCCCATCTATACCACCAATCAATAGATTGGCACCAGATGAGGCACCTGCACCACCAATCCGAAGATTGGCAACAGGCGACTGAAGCCCATCTATACCACCAACCAATAGGTTGGCACCAGATGAGGCACCTGCGCCACCAATCCGATGATTGGCAACAGGCGACTGAAGCCCATCTGTACCACCAACCAATAGGTTGGCACCAGATGAGGCACCTGCACCACCAATCCGATGATTGGCAACAGGCGACTGAAGCCCATCTGTCCCACCAATCAATAGATTGGCACCAGATGAGGCACCTGCACCACCAATCCGATGATTGGCAACAGGCGACTGAAGCCCATCTGTACCACCAATCAATAGATTGGCACCAGATGAGGCACCTGCACCACCAATCCGATGATTGGCAACAGGCGACTGAAGCCCATCTGTACCACCAATCAATAGATTGGCACCAGATGAGGCATCTGCACCACCAATCCGAAGATTGGCAACAGGCGACTGAAGCCCATCTATACCACCAATCAATAGATTGGCATCAGATGAGGCACCAGCACCACCAATCCGAAGATTGGCAACAGGCGACTGAAGCCCATCTGTACCACCAACCAATAGGTTGGCACCACATGAGGCACCTGCACCACCAATCCGATGATTGGCAACAGGCGACTGAAGCCCATCTGTACCACCAATCAATAGATTGACACCAGATGAGGCACCTGCACCACCAGTGCAAAGATTGGCAACAGGCGACAGATTGGCACCAGATGAGGCACCTGCACCACCAATCCGATGATTGGAAACAGGCGACTGAAGCCCATCTGTACCACCAATCAATAGATTGGCACCAGATGAGACACCTGCACCACCAATCCGAAGATTGGCAACAGGCGACTGAAGCCCATCTGTACCACCAACCAATAGGTTGGCACCAGATGAGGCACCTGCACCACCAATCCGATGATTGGCAACAGGCGACTGAAGCCCATCTGTACCACCAATCAATAGATTGGCACCAGATGAGGCACCTGCACCACCAATCCGAAGACTGGCAACAGGCGACTGAAGCCCATCTGTACCACCAACCAATAGGTTGGCACCAGATGAGGCACCTGCACCACCAATCCGATGATGGGCAACAGGCGACTGAACCTCATCTGTACCACCAATCAATAGATTGGCACCAGACGAGGCACCTGCACCACCAACCCGAAGATTGGCAACAGGCGACTGAAGCCCATCTGTACCACCAATCAATAGATTGGCACCAGATGAGGCACCTGCACCACCAATCCGAAGATTGGCAACAGGCGACTGAAGCCCATCTATACCACCAATCAATAGATTGGCACCAGATGAGGCACCTGCACCACCAATCCGGAGATTGGCAACAGGCGACTGAAGCCCATCTATACCACCAACCAATAGGTTGGCACCAGATGAGGCACCTGCGCCACCAATCCGATGATTGGCAACAGGCGACTGAAGCCCATCTGTACCACCAACCAATAGGTTGGCACCAGATGAGGCACCTGCACCACCAATCCGATGATTGGCAACAGGCGACTGAAGCCCATCTGTCCCACCAATCAATAGATTGGCACCAGATGAGGCACCTGCACCACCAATCCGATGATTGGCAACAGGCGACTGAAGCCCATCTGTACCACCAATCAATAGATTGGCACCAGATGAGGCACCTGCACCACCAATCCGATGATTGGCAACAGGCGACTGAAGCCCATCTGTACCACCAATCAATAGATTGGCACCAGATGAGGCATCTGCACCACCAATCCGAAGATTGGCAACAGGCGACTGAAGCCCATCTATACCACCAATCAATAGATTGGCATCAGATGAGGCACCAGCACCACCAATCCGAAGATTGGCAACAGGCGACTGAAGCCCATCTGTACCACCAACCAATAGGTTGGCACCACATGAGGCACCTGCACCACCAATCCGATGATTGGCAACAGGCGACTGAAGCCCATCTGTACCACCAATCAATAGATTGACACCAGATGAGGCACCTGCACCACCAGTGCAAAGATTGGCAACAGGCGACAGATTGGCACCAGATGAGGCACCTGCACCACCAATCCGATGATTGGAAACAGGCGACTGAAGCCCATCTGTACCACCAATCAATAGATTGGCACCAGATGAGACACCTGCACCACCAATCCGAAGATTGGCAACAGGCGACTGAAGCCCATCTGTACCACCAACCAATAGGTTGGCACCAGATGAGGCACCTGCACCACCAATCCGATGATTGGCAACAGGCGACTGAAGCCCATCTGTACCACCAATCAATAGATTGGCACCAGATGAGGCACCTGCACCACCAATCCGAAGACTGGCAACAGGCGACTGAAGCCCATCTGTACCACCAACCAATAGGTTGGCACCAGATGAGGCACCTGCACCACCAATCCGATGATGGGCAACAGGCGACTGAACCTCATCTGTACCACCAATCAATAGATTGGCACCAGACGAGGCACCTGCACCACTAACCCGAAGATTGGCAACAGGCGACTGAAGCCCATCTGTACCACCAATCAATAGATTGGCACCAGATGAGGCACCTGCACCACCAATCCGATGATTGGCAACAGGCGACTGAAGCCCATCTGTAGCACCAATCAATAGATTGGCACCAGATGAGGCACCTGCACCACCAATCCGATGATTGGCAACAGGCGACTGAAGCCCATCTGTACCACCAATCAATAGATTGGCACCAGATGAGGCATCTGCACCACCAATCCGAAAATTGGCAACAGGCGACTGAAGCCCATCTATACCACCAATCAATAGATTGGCATCAGATGAGGCACCTGCACCACCAATCCGAAGATTGGCAACAGGCGACTGAAGCCCATCTGTACCACCAACCAATAGGTTGGCACCACATGAGGCACCTACACCACCAATCCGATGATTGGCAACAGGCGACTGAAGCCCATCTGTACCACCAATCAATAGATTGGCACCAGATGAGGCACCTGCACCACCAATCCGAAGATTGGCAACAGGCGACTGAAGTCCATCTGTACCACCAACCAATAGGTTGGCACCAGATGAGGCACCTGCACCACCAAACCGATGAATGGCAACAGGCGACTGAAGCCCATCTGTACCACCAATCAATAGGTTGGCACCAGATGAGGCACCTGCACCACCAACCCGAAGATTGGCATGAGGCGACTGAAGCCCATCTGTACCACCAATCAATAGATTGGCACCAGATGAGGCACCTGCACCACCATTCCGAAGATTGGCAATAGGCGACTGAAGCCCATCTGTACCACCAACCAATAGGTTGGCACCAGATGAGGCACCTGCACCACCAGTGCGAAGATCGGCAACAAGCGACAGATTGGCACCAGATGAGGCACCTGCACCACCAATCCGACGATTGGCAACAGGCGACTGAAGCCCATCTGTACCACCAATCAATAGATTGGCACCAGATGAGGCACCTGCACCACCAATCCGAAGATTGGCAACAGGCGACTGAAGTCCATCTGTACCACCAACCAATAGGTTGGCACCAGATGAGGCACCTGCACCACCAAACCGATGAATGGCAACAGGCGACTGAAGCCCATCTGTACCACCAATCAATAGATTGGCACCAGATGAGGCACCTGCACCACCAATCCGAAGACTGGCAACAGGCGACTGAAGCCCATCTGTACCACCAACCAATAGGTTGGCACCAGATGAGGCACCTGCACCACCAATCCGATGATGGGCAACAGGCGACTGAACCTCATCTGTACCACCAATCAATAGATTGGCACCAGACGAGGCACCTGCACCACCAACCCGAAGATTGGCAACAGGCGACTGAAGCCCATCTGTACCACCAATCAATAGATTGGCACCAGATGAGGCACCTGCACCACCAATCCGATGATTGGCAACAGGCGACTGAAGCCCATCTGTAGCACCAATCAATAGATTGGCACCAGATGAGGCATCTGCACCACCAATCCGAAGATTGGCAACAGGCGACTGAAGCCCATCTATACCACCAATCAATAGATTGGCACCAGATGAGGCACCTGCACCACCAAACCGATGAATGGCAACAGGCGACTGAAGCCCATCTGTACCACCAATCAATAGATTGGCACCGGATGAGGCACCTGCACCACCAATCCGAAGACTGGCAACAGGCGACTGAAGCCCATCTGTACCACCAACCAATAGGTTGGCACCAGATGAGGCACCTGCACCACCAATCCGATGATGGGCAACAGGCGACTGAACCTCATCTGTACCACCAATCAATAGATTGGCACCAGACGAGGCACCTGCACCACCAACCCGAAGATTGGCAACAGGCGACTGAAGCCCATCTGTACCACCAATCAATAGATTGGCACCAGATGAGGCACCTGCACCACCAATCCGATGATTGGCAACAGGCGACTGAAGCCCATCTGTAGCACCAATCAATAGATTGGCACCAGATGAGGCATCTGCACCACCAATCCGAAGATTGGCAACAGGCGACTGAAGCCCATCTATACCACCAATCAATAGATTGGAACCAGATGAGGCACCTGCACCACCAATCCGAAGATTGGCAACAGGCGACTGAAGCCCATCTATACCACCAACCAATAGGTTGGCACCAGATGAGGCACCTGCGCCACCAATCCGAAGATTGGCAACAGGCGACTGAAGCCCATCTATACCACCAATCAATAGATTGGCACCAGATGAGGCACCTGCACCACCAATCCGATGATTGGCAACAGGCGACTGAAGCCCATCTGTACCACCAATCAATAGATTGGCACCAGATGAGGCACCTGCACCACCAATCCGATGATTGGCAACAGGCGACTGAAGCCCATCTGTACCACCAATCAATAGATTGGCACCAGATGAGGCACCTGCACCACCAATCCGAAGATTGGCAACAGGCGACTGAAGCCCATCTGTACCACCAACCAATAGGTTGACACCAGATGAGGTACCTGCACCACCAATCCGATGATTGGCAACAGGCGACTGAAGCCCATCTGTACCACCAATCAATAGATTGGCACCAGATGAGGCACCTGTACCACCAATCCGAAGATTGGCAACAGGCGACTGAAGCCCATCTGCACCACCAATCAATAGGTTGGCACCAGATGAGGCACCTGCACCACCAATCCGATGATTGGCAACAGGCGACTGAAGCCCATCTGTACCACCAATCAATAGATTGGCACCAGATGAGGCACCTGCACCACCAATCCGAAGATTGGCAACAGGCGACTGAAGCCCATCTGTACCACCAACCAATAGGTTGACACCAGATGAGGCACCTGCACCACCAATCCGATGATTGGCAACAGGCGACTGAAGCCCATCTGTACCACTAATCAATAGATTGGCACCAGATGAGGCACCTGCACTACCAATCCGAAGATTGGCAACAGGCGACTGAAGCCCATCTGTACCACCAACCAATAGGTTGGCACCAGATGAGGCACCTGCACCACCAATCCGAAGATTGGCAATAGGTGACTGACGTTTATCTGCATCACTAATTGAAAGATTAGCAACAGATGGGGTGTCTGCATCACCAATCAAAAGACTGGCAACAGACGATTTTTCTGCATCACTAGTCGTAAGACTAGTAACAGAAAGGTTATAAAAATGAGCATTATCAACATTATTCACCAACCAATAGGTTGGCACCAGATGAGGCACCTGCACCACCAGTGCAAAGATTGGCAACAGGCGACAGATTGGCACCAGATGAGGCACCTGCACCACCAATCCGATGATTGGAAACAGGCGACTGAAGCCCATCTGTACCACCAATCAATAGATTGGCACCAGATGAGGCACCTGCACCACCAATCCGAAGATTGGCAACAGGCGACTGAAGCCCATCTGTACCACCAATCAATAGGTTGGCACCAGATGAGGCACCTGCACCACCAATCCGATGATTGGCAACAGGCGACTGAAGCCCATCTGTACCACTAATCAATAGATTGGCACCAGATGAGGCACCTGCACTACCAATCCGAAGATTGGCAACAGGCGACTGAAGCCCATCTGTACCACCAACCAATAGGTTGGCACCAGATGAGGCACCTGCACCACCAATCCGAAGATTGGCAATAGGTGACTGACGTTTATCTGCATCACTAATTGAAAGATTAGCAACAGATGGGGTGTCTGCATCACCAATCAAAAGACTGGCAACAGACGATTTTTCTGCATCACTAGTCGTAAGACTAGTAACAGAAAGGTTATAAAAATGAGCATTATCAACATTATTCATTACGATTTGACCTTCTCGGCGGATATGATAAATTCGTTTATAAATTGCGTTCGACGTATGCTCATTGTACTTTTCCGTAAAGTACTGCACGACGAGTGTTCGGTAACCGCCTTCACGGCCCTTTTTACCCGCGTACAAATCTTGTTGCTGAGAACGAAGGTCTTCCTCACGGGCTCGTGCCTCACATTCGATTAGGAACCGATCCTTCTCGATAGTCCAGCGAGATACACGAGACTCCGTCTCGCCCGGAAGTTGCTTTCCAGCTACAGCACTAACTGCAAACTTATACAACGAACTCGCTGCAAGTTTACACTCAGGGTACGCCTTAACAAATTTCTTATGGATTGCTTTGGCGACCACAGAGCAAGTTCCACCTGCTTCACGAGCCCGGGCAAGACATTCCGCAACAACCCTCTTCTTTTCTTCGTCCCACGCGAACGGTTGTTGCCGCTTACGAACTGGCATCGTCTAAATTAAAGAAATATACAGTTGTATAATATTTCACTATATTTTTTTTATACATAGACAAAAATAAATTCAACTCCTTAAATAATACAACAGATTTATTTTATAAGTTAAAAAATTACATTGTCAAATATAAATTATTTAGTAAATTTATGAAATAATGTTCCTAAAAATAAAATCTGTTGTGAGAAGATTTATATAAAAAAAATGTATATGCAATTGATTAAAAGGAATGTGCTGGTTACATCATTATTTTTATGTGATTAATATTTTACTTTTCTTTTCCATTAGTTAAAATTTTCAATTAATCAGGAAACATTGCAAGAAAGACTTCTACGTTAATGAAATAATAATTTATGTGGAACCTGAAAATAATACAAATGTAAATTTTAAAAAATATATTTCATATTTAATTCTACCTACCTCACTATCTATCTATTTCACTTACTTCCTATTATCTTTTTTCACTGATCACTATTTTTTTATAGTCCGCGAGCCAGGGTACAAATTTGGTCAATCATTTCCTCTCGGGCGATAACTTGTAAAATGCTTCAGAGAGTTGTATCATGAAGCGCCGTGAATGTCAGCTGCGGTTCGGTGGGTGGGTTAAGCAGCGGTAGCCTCCCACGCACGTTGAAAAAAAAATGAATTTTAATCATTTCCTCCCGATTGAAAATTTAACAAATTATAGCTAATCCAATATCTTAAAGAAAAAAAAAGTCAGCTGACTATAAATTGGTGGATAATACGTAAGCTGGTCACACGAACATGATAAAAAAATATATAAAAAAGATTATATCTTTCAGTTAGAGCATAAAGCATAATGTCGAATAACTTTAGATACGTCATTTCCTCCCGGATAAAAATTTGTAAGCTGATAGTTAATATGATCCTGTAAGTAATAAAAATAATCAGCTAGCAATATGCCGAGGGAAAACTCGTCAGCTGGTGCATTTAAATAGGCGATAGATGCTCCTGTCTGGCTCCTGCGTTACACCCTTCAGAGCATAAGCTGACAATCTTCCCACCGAGATATAGCCAGCTGACATGTTTATTTATTCACAATATCATATAAACTGTCATCTGATAAATTTTCAATTGAGAAGAAATGACTGAACATATATATATTTTTATCATGTTCGTGTGACCAGCTGACATATTATCCACCACTTTATAGTCAGCTGACTTTTTCTTTTCTTTAAGATATTGGATTAGCTATAATTTGATAAATTTTCAATCGGGAGGAAATGATTAAAATTCATTTTTTGTTCAACGTGCGTGGGAGGCTACCGTTGCTTAACCCACCCACCGAACCGCAGCTGACGTTCACGGAGCTTCATGATACAACTCTCTGAAGCATTTTACAAGTTATCGCCCGAGAGAAACTTGGTCATGAAAATCTGTTGCTGGCTCGCGGACTATTAGGAATAATGCGTCACAAATTATTTTCATTAAATATTTTTTCTATAAATTTTGCTTCACACACTAAATTTTTCTTGGAAAAACGCATAGCACGTACATTTTTTTTTTCATTGAGCACTTTTTATTTGAAATAAGTCATCGCATATTCGACATTTTCTCATTAAACAATATTTTTTCTTAGAATAACGTGTAACGCATACGATTTTTTATTTCACTAAGCTTTTAGGAATAGTGCGTCACACAAATTATTTTCATTTAACACAATTTTTTCTATAAATTTTACTTTTTTTCACTGAACACTTTTTATATGGAATAAATCATCGCATATTCGAATTTTTTCATTAAATAAATTTTTGTTTTAGAATAATGTGATGAGTCGGCTGTGAACGACGAGAAAAAAGGATCAGGGACGGCAAGAAAAAATGGAGGAACAGAATTGAATGTTTTGTTTAGAATGAATTGAATTTGTATTTTGACAAATAAACCTTTACGTTTTGCTTCTGCGTATTGATTATTTATTACAGGCATAAATATATCAAATTGGCGACGAGGATGGGATCGAAGATCATTACGCCTGATGATTTCTTACAAAACCCGGGAACTCCACCAGTACCTTGGTCGATTTGGATTACTACCGTTGAAGACTTCTTCTACTTGATGAATAGAAATGCTGCTCCAGAAAGTAAACTAGATGATAAAACGAAGAACATACAGCTTTGTCAATTTTTAGGTGCAGAAGGACGACGTGTGATATCAGCTTATCCATTCTTTATGGAAAGAGGCACAAAGCCTTATACAGATTTCGTCGATGAAATTCAGAAACTATTTCAACCGCAAGTTAATCAAGTTCGCGCAGCGTATGATTTCAGAACAAGAGTACAAGGAAACACAGAAACAGTTACATCATACATAACAGATTTACGTCCCCTTATATCGTTATGCGGTTATGGAAATAGTGATACTGAGAAAAGACTTTTAGCTGAACAACTTGTCATTGGTTGCAAATCGAAAGCTAGTCAAGAAAAATTGTTAGCAGAAAGTAAAGTTGATTTCGAAAAATTCGTCTCAATTATGTTAGCTGATGAAACCGCGTCAAAAGATTTATGTATTTTACAAAATTCGAATAATGGAACTTATGTGTCAAAAGCAGCGATTGCACCAAGTAAATTCATAAACAAGAAAGATTTAAAGCAAAAGCAAAGTATTATATGTTATGGGTGTGGAAGTAGAAATCATGTTATTAAAACTGAAAAATGTCCTGCCTATAATAAACAATGTAAACTTTGTGGTAAAAAAAATCATTTTGCAAAAATGTGTAAATCAAAAGAATATAAAAGCTGTAGTAATGTAAAGAACTCGCACATAAGAAACTTAACGTCAAATGAAAAATTAAGTGGTCTCAAGATAGAAATTCAATTACCGTTTGCACAATCCAAATTTAATAAATACATAGGTTTTGTAGATACTGGAGCAGAAATATCAACAATATCGGAGTCAATATTTAAGACGGCTCGTTTCAATGTCAAATTATTACCCGTTGACAGAACAATAAAGAATTTTGACGGAACAGAAGTTCGCAAATTTCTTGGAAAATTCAGTACTCAAGTTCAATTTGAAGAAAGAAAAACCTTTGTTACTTTATACGTTATGACAAACGAGTTAACACCAACTATAGGGTTGGATATGATACAAAGATTGAAGTTAGAACTAAAAGGAAGTGAACTAAAGATATCGCAAATACATGAAGCAGAAAATTATTTGAAAGAATTTCCAGAATTACTAAGTAATAACATGGGAACGTATAATGTTTTTAAACACAAAATTCAGTTGAAACCGAATGCTATACCAACACAGGTAAAATTAAGGCAAATTCCTTATGCTCGTCGAGAAATGGCAATTGAAGAGTGTTATAAAATGGTCGAAGAAGGGATATGGGAACCTATTGAAAAAAGTGAATGGGTCCATGCTTTAGTTACAGTGCCTAAAGAAGATGGGTCTGTACGTCTCATAACAGATTTAACTTCACTTAACAAATTTGTCATTCCAGAACGTCATCCAATACCAGATATTACAGATATTTTTCTAAAAGGTAAGAGGAGCTAAAATTTTTACCGTTAGATTTTAAGAAAGGGTATTATCATATACAGTTAAATGAAGAATCAAGACTTCTTACTACTACAATTACTCCAGCTAGACTATTTGCATTTAACAGATTACCAATGGGTTTAACAGATTCAGCCTCAGTTTTTCAAAGAGCAGTAAATAAAACCCTTGAAGAGTGCAACAATGTTCAAGCTTATATCGATGATATAATAATTTACGGAAAAACTAAGGAAGAACATGATCGATGTTTACATCAAGTTTTAAAGAAATTACAAGAAAATGATTTTCGTTTGAACTACAAAAAATGTGAGTTTGCGAAGCAATCAATTAAATATTTAGGACATATAATAACAGAAAAGGGTATAGAACCAGATCCTAAAAATATTATTCCTATTTTAAAAGCTCCAGAACCAAAAACTGTAAAAGAAATTCAATCATTTTTAGGTGCAATTAATTATTATTCTAAACATATCAGAAATTTAGCGGAAATTGCAGAACCATTACGAGCCCTAATACGAAAAGAGAGTAAGTTTAAATGGACAATAAAAGAAAAGAATGCATTTGAAATACTAAAAGAATTAGTTGCTAAAAACACAAAACTAGCAATTTTTGATTTAAAAGCTCCAACTATACCCAAGTAACACAAATGACCTAAAATCGACGTCGCTGTGACGTCCTACTTTACGTCACATAGACGTCCTGTAGACGTCTCAGCGTGGAGCTGTGCGACGTCATTTTAAGACGTTAGGCGAATTTTCGCGACGAACCAAAGCGGTTTGGTTAATGAATTTTATGAACCAGTACGTTCTCGCGACGAACTAATGACGTCAATCATGGACCAGGTTCGTCGGATCATGAACCGAGCTAGCGCGCAGGTTCATGAATCTGGTTCATCGATTCTCTCTTTCTAAACTCAATCCATCTCAGTCTATCTTTGTTTTGTTTATACACTTGAGCGTTTGAGATTTTGATTTAAACTAGAATAAATTACAAACATGGAAAAAGTTACAATTTCCAATGGATTAGAAATGCTTGAAGTGGAAGTTGACAGGGGAACTGTTGATATGTTAAATAAAGGTAAAAGTTAGGTTAAAGTTTTGTTTACAAATAATACAATCAATTATTTGCAGATCCTGTAGTTACAAAATATTTCGAAATGTGTATAGATCGCATACTAAATAACTCATGTCCATCTCCATAAATTCATCTATAATATAACTCATATACTTCTCCATCGTTTAAAATTAACCGCCGAATGATGCAACTGGTTTAACCAAACTGATTTCTCGCGATATCCTATCTTAAGTCATAACAGTGACGTTTTCATGAACCAAATGTATAACCGTGGTTCATGTTTGGTCCGTCGCGAAAAATCGCCTGTTGTTTAGACGTCATTTTAAGACGTTGTATAGACGTCATTGTAAGACGTTGTATCGACGTCATTTTAAGACGTTGTTTCGACGTCATATTAAGACGATGTATCGACGTCAATTTCAGACGTTGTTTCGACGTCATATTAAGACGTGGTATCGACGTCAAATTAAGACGTCGTATCGACATCATTTAAAGACTTTGTTCCGACGTAATTTTTATGGTATAAAACGTAAATAATTGTAGGAAAAATAAATAGTTTAATTCTATTTTTATTATTCTGTATAATATAAAAAATGAATTACAAATTATAAAAGCAGAATATATCTACAATAAAATATGAAACAAAGTTATATTTACGAAAAATACAAATTAATTAAATAATACATCCTATTTCTATAAGAAAAAATATATTTTTTTATTTATTTGCTCGTTAAGGTGCATATTTCAGATAGTTTACCATTGCTTGTTTATATTCTTCATAATAACACTTCGCTTCGAGTTTCCATACCTATAAAAAAAAAATTATAATATGCAATATAAGCACATTTTTATTTATATACTTACAATTCAGTGTTCTCTCGTAGTAATTAAAATTGCTGGCAATTTCAACTGTATAATTTTCTTTGATCACAGTCTACAATAATAATATTTTTTGTTTATTTTCCAATATTCGTTCTTTCAAAAAACACCATCAATGTTTTACTTTCTGCTACTATCTCTTTGCAGTGTGTAGCTTTTTAACTTACATTAGACATGGCACCATAGCCAAGACATGACACAAAATGGCGGAAGGTGCGTTCAATATTGTGCGTTCATACATTATGCACATGTGTATATTTCCTGAAACCGTCAAAAAAATTTATGGCTATCTTAAGTCTTGGAAGTTCATATTTGCAGTACTATAATAGTCATATAAAATTTTACCTGACTTTTTTGAGTACTGTAATGAAAAAATTTCACCATGGATACAATGTCTGACTTTTTTGATTATTTTTTTTTTAAATACAATTGACAAAATGACATAATTTGAGAATTTACGAGTAGTTTTTAAATAATTTCAGCGATTTCGGAAAAGTATTATAATTCATTTATTATTAGATTAAAAGGAAATATTTCATAGAAAAGAAGGAAATTAAATATGATTCCCTGTAGTGATGTCTGAAGGGCTTGGTTATTTATATGTTACGTTACACGTGATCTGAATCTGTTTCCATAATATATTTTTTATTTTTAGTAATTTTTTTTTTTTTCCCACAATTATTATTTTGCGATGATGTGGACATTTCTTTTTCCACTTTCATACAATATTTATTTGCTTCTTCCACAGTGCCTACAATAATTACAAAACTATGCATTATAAATTATTTACAATACACAAAACTTTGAAATAGAGGGTATGAGAAATACATTCTATTTATTTTGCTGTAATTACTTTTCATTTTAGAGAAGAGTTATTGTAAATACAAAAATTAAAATATAATTCTTTCGACTTACCAAATGATTTTAATATCTCCACCTCATACAATTTATACTCTGAATTGGGCTGCTGTGAATTATTAATTCCCCGTACTAATTTGTTTTTCTTGTACTTTAAATTTTCCGGCCAAGTGCAATAAATTTTCTTGTTTTTACTTCGCAACCAACATTGCGGCACAGTTTGGATCGAATTTGTATCAACAAATTCAATGCCAGCAAATGCCATTCTATACAAAAGAGAAATTAGAAATTAAGTTTTCATTTAAAAAAAAAATGCAACTTACTTGGTCAAGATCACCAGAAGCGAAATAAATTTTTAATAATCACTGTGATGTTTCGCTGTCAATGGTTTACTTGAAACTACAAAACCAATTGTTCTAGAATACCTTGAAAGGGAAACAATAGGGAAGATGTAAAGATTCTTGGAAAATTTAGGAAAGTGGGATTTTTGGACATATGGGAAATACACAGGTAAAATCGTAAAACTGTAGATAAATCTCTTTGTTTTTATATTATGTATTTCCCTTTATTTATACATTTGCTTTTGTATTATCAACATTTCTTAAAAAACATGTTTTTAAACACTACTTAAGGTTTTGTTTAAATTGTCGAAAATTAATGTCTGGTTTTTATACCAAAAAATTAACAGATATAAATTGTTTCCGTTTTGCATTAATAATTATGTAAACATGTAATATGTTTTAAATAAATAAAATATAAATATTACCACGTCTAACCCATATCTGGGTGTGCCAAAATCTACGAATAAAAGCAGATTAATATATGCTTATTCGTAGATTTTGGTAATGACGATACATAAATAAATATATAAACAATTGTTTTATATTTTTGCATAAAGAATTGATATTTAAATAAAAATAATAATACCTTTTCGTGTCTTATAAATTGCCAAATTAAATAAATTTAAAATTTGAATATGAATTTTTTATTATATTAAGAATAAAGTAAATATAATCGTCGTAAAGACGAAAAATTAGGCGTTTAAAAAAGGTTTAAATAGACCTCATTATGACCACATAAAGTCGTCACATGGACGTCACAGCGACCACAAATCTGACGTCTAAATAGACCTATTTCTGACCAAAAATCAACGTTGCAAAGACGTCGTATAGCCGTCAGATTAGACGTCTAAGAAGTCCTATTTCAGACCAAAAATCAACGTCGCAAAGATGTCGTATAGCCGTCAGATTAGACGTCTAAAAAGTCCTATTTCAGACCAAAAATCGACGTCGCAAAGACGTCGTATAGCCGTCAGATTAGACGTCTAAATAGACCTATTTCAGACCAAAAATCAACGTCGCAAAGACGTCGTATAGTCGTCAAATTAGACGGCAGTATATGACTTAAATTCAACCTAAAATCGACGTCACTTTTTGGTCGACCGTCGGTCAGTGTTACTTGGGTAGTTACTACGGACGCTCGGATGTTGGTTTAGGTGGAGTTTTATCCCAAATACAAGATGACAAAGAAGTTATCATAGCATATGCTTCACATACGCTTTCTTCAACAGAAAGGAATTACTCCGTAGGAGAGAGAGAAGCTTTAGCATGTCTTTGGGCATGTGAGCATTGGGATAAATTCTTATTAGGAAGAAAATTTGTACTTCGAACAGATCATGCTGCACTGAAAACTCTTTTGATGAAATACACTTCTACAAGGAAATCAGCTAAATTCATTAGATGGATGGACAGACTCTCTATTTTTGATTACGAAGTAATGTATAAAAAAGGTAAAGAAAATGTAATTGCTGATTATTTATCTAGAGCTCCGATTACAAATGCCAAAGAAGAATCTATAGAATCTAGTAGCGAAATAAAACAACTTCTAAAATCTGAAAATCTGTCACTAGGAAACATTTTACGTCATCAGAGAAGGGATGACATGTGTCAACAAATTTTTAAATTTATTAAGAACGGATGGCCTTTAAAAGAAAAGGTAAATACAGAAATTAAAACATTTTACATGGTGAAAGATGAATTATCTGTCGAAGAAAGATTAATTCATCGTAATGGAAGAATTTTAGTTCCAAAAAGTATGCAAAGAAGAATTTTGAAAGTTGCTCATGAGGGACATCCGGGTATAGTACGCATGAAGAGGCAGATACGGAAAGTCTATTGGTGGCCTGGTCAGGATAAAGACATCGAGAATTTTGTTAGGTATTGTTTACCCTGTCAAGATAGTCAAAAATCCCACAAGATGCCAAGTACAGGAACCGAAGACAAGCCAGAAAAGAAAATTGGAAAGCCATGGTCGAAAATAGCTATTGATGTAACTGGTCCATTTGCAATAGCTCCACGTCATCAGAGATATATTGTAGTGGTAATCGATTACTTCTCAAAATATCCGGAAGTTTTCTTAACTAACTCAATATCTTCATGTACTATTATTGAATGGCTGAAAGAATTGTTTGCAAGATTTGGAAACCCAGACATCATTGTTAGCGACAATGGAACAAATTTTACGTCAGATGAGTTCAAAAACTTTCTACACACCCGAGATATTTTACATTGGAGAACACCAAACTACGATCCTCAAAGAAACGGACTGGTTGAAGTATTCAACCGTTATTTAAAATACGGAACTCAAACTTTTACTGCTGCAAAAAAAGATTTTAGGTCAGGAATAAATGAGCTTTTATTTAATTTCAGAGCTACAGCACCGTCCGTACATTCGCAATCCCCTGCAGAACTTTTCTTGGGAAGAGAGTTGCGAATAAACGTCGAACCAAGAAAATTCCACCCACATGATTCGTCGGAAGAACATTCTGCCTCTAAAGAAAACACGACGATCTTCCAGAAAGAAGATTGGGTGCGAACACGGCTTCCTCACGTACCGAAAGGAAATACTCCTTTCTCGGAACCGAAGAAAATAACCGAAGTATTGGGCAGATATACGTATAAGTTAAATGACGGCAGAGTGTGGAGTACAAGTAATTTGATTCGGCATAATCAACCAAGAAGAATGGTAGAACAAGAAGAAGAAAGAAATCGGAAAACTATAACTAACACGGCGGAGCCACAAATCCGTCGTTCCCAGCGAAGAAATAAAGGAATCCCTCCGCAACGTTTTGGTAACGAAGAATTTTCAGGGAGAAGTAATTGATGAGTCGGCTGTGAACGAGAAAAAAGGATCAGGGACGGCAAGAAAAAATGGAGGAACAGAATTGAATGTTTTGTTTAGAATGAATTGAATTTGTATTTTGACAAATAAACCTTTACGTTTTGCTTCTGCGTATTGATTATTTATTACAGGCATAAATATATCATAATGCTTAACGTATATGATTTTTTTCACTAAGCACTATTTTTTTCTAGGAATAATGCGTCACAAAATATTTGCATTCAACACTATATTTTTGTGAATTTTACTTCACTCACTATTTAAAAAAAAAAAAATATTCATAGGACGTATATTTTTTTTCACTGAATACACTTGGAATAAATCGTCGCATATTTGAAAATTCACATTCAACAATATTTTTTCTTAGAATAATGCGTAGCCCTACGAATGTTTTTCACTGAACTTCTAGAAATAATGCGACACACAAATTATTTTCATTAAACATAATTTTTTCTGTGAATTTTGCTTCACGTATTATTTTTTTTTCAGAGAAACATATAGCTCGTACAACTTTTTTCACTAAACACTTTTTATTTGGAATAAATCGTCGCATATTTGAAATTTCTCATTAAACAATATTTTTTTTTTAGAATAATACATGGCGCGTATGAATTTTTTACATTGAACACTATTTTTTCCAGGAATAATGCGCCACACTAATTATGCGTAGTGCGTACGAAGTTTTTTTACTGAGCAATATTTTTTTTAGGAATAATGCGTCACAAATTACTTTCATTAAACACTATTTTCGTCTGTAAATTTTGCTTTACAATTTTTTTTTTTTTTTTGAAAAACGAATAGTACGTAATTTTTTTCACTGAGCACTTTTTATTTGGAATAAATCATCGCATATTCGACATTTTTTTATTAAACAATATTTTTTCGTAGAATAACGCGTAACACATATGAATTTATTTTATTATTTCACTGAGCTTCTAGGAATAGTGCGTCACACAAATTATTTTCATTAACTACAATTTTTCCTGTGAATTTTACTTCACACACTAAATTTTTTTCGGAAAAATGCATAACACTACATTTTTTTTTCATTGATCACTTTTTATTTGGAACAAATAGTCGCATACTCGAAATTTCTTATTAAACAATATTTTCTCTTAGAATAATGCGTAACGCGTGCGATTTTTTTCACAGAGCAATATTTTTTCTAGTCAAAATATTTTCATTAAACACTATTTTTTCTGTAAATTTTACTTCACTCACTTAATTTTTTTTTAAATATACATAGCATGTACAATTTTTTTCATTGACCACTTTTTATTTAGAATAAATCGTCGCATATTCGAAATTCTCATTAAACAATATTTGTTAGAATAATACGTGGCGCGTATGATTTTTTTACACTGAACACTATTTTTCCAGGAATAATGCGTTACACTAATTTTGTTTCACACTCTAAATTTTATTAATAAACACTATTTTTATTTTCGAAAAAATGCTTAGCATCAAAAATTAGGTTGGCCATTACATGATTTAAAATTAACACAAATTATTTAGAAAAACTCAGCATTTCCAGAAATTTTATTGCTGGTAAATTGATTGCAGAAAATTTATCACAAAAAATCATCGCGGATAAAATTGATCGCCGATAAATTAAACGCCTGGAAAATATATTGCTGACAATTTAATCTTAAGATAATTCGTCGCAAGCAAATTTACCGCGGTGCAAATTAATCGTCAGGATTTTTTTGTATACAAAAAATATTATTCAAATGAATTGAGTTACAAATTACAATTAACGCACAAAAATCTGATTTGGAAAATTTGGGCCGTGTTTTGTGCTTTAGGTTAGGTTATTATTGTTACATTTACAAAAAAATCAGGCTTGTTATTATTATTTTTATTTACGATGAACTACTGCGATATTCTTTTGGCGATAAATTTTTCCCCGTGATAAATTTTCCTTGCGATTAATTTTCTAGGGATTAATTCTTCCCGCGATCAATTTACCGCCGATGAATTTTCTCTGCGATAAATTTACCGCGATCAATTTACCCGCGTTGAATTTTCCACGAACCAACGTCCAAAACAAAATATTTACTCGTCATTTTTCAAGGGACATCTATAATCGAAAGAATTGGATATGTGGGTGTGAATTAAATACCTATGGAACTTGTACTGTTTCCGTACATATTATTTTACAACCGTATACAAACAGGAACGAATTCAGAGTACTAAAATAAGAAAGCATACATCATCTTAGTTTTTTTAATTACTGCGCCCATTCAGTTAAAAAGACACGAACCGCCACTATAATATGGAAAAACGGTTTCCTCTTTAATAACCATTTCTTACTCCATTTGTAAAAAACCCTTTTTATTTATTTTATATTTTTCTTTAATGATAACCGCGCACGCCACTGCCATTAAATTCAAATCGTCCAACATTGTTATAGTAATGCTAACTCGTGGGATTTTTACCCTGAATTGGCGAATTTTTAAAATTCTGTGGCGAAAAAAAGGGATATTTTTTTATAAACCCTCCCATTTGTGAGATTTTTACCATCATTGTTAATCAAATATATTTGTACAGAATTTAAAATAGATATGGCTGGCTGACATACTGTTCATAAATAAATTTAAGACAGTTGAGAAGTTTTTAAAACAGTTTTAGATCATTCTGAATAAATTTAAGACAACTGGGATTTTAGAAGAGTTATATGCAATTCTGAAAGTTGAGAAGTATTGAAAACTGTTACAAATAGTTCGGAATAAATTTTAAACAATAGAGAAGTATTTCAAATAGTTTCAAACAATTCTGAATATATTAAAGACAGTTAAGAACAATGTGAAACAATTTTAGGCAATATTGAATAAAATTTCAACATTTGGAAATAATTTAAAAGTTTTAAATAATTGTGAATAAAGTTAACAGTTGAGATGTAAAATAGTTTCAAACAGTTCTGAATAAATTTAATACGGTTAAGAACAAATTAATATAATATAGACAATTCTGAATAAAATTTAGATATTTAGACATTTGTGAAGTATATAAAATAGTTTCTAACAATTCTGAATGAATTTAAGACAGGTGGGAATAATTTAAAATAGTTTTAGACAATTATGAGAGTTGAGAAGTATATAAAACTTTTACAGACAGTTATGAATAAATTTTAAACAATTGAGTAGTATTTAAAATAAGTTCAAACAGTTATGAATAAATTTAATACATT
Organism: Harpalus rufipes; assembly: GCA_951394225.1. Classification (NCBI taxonomy): domain Eukaryota; kingdom Metazoa; phylum Arthropoda; class Insecta; order Coleoptera; family Carabidae; genus Harpalus; species Harpalus rufipes. The sequence continues at coordinate 18,662,407 of OX596289.1, forward strand.
TAATGATAAATTAAAACATTTTAAAAAATACTGAATAAAATTTAAATGTTTTAAAATAATTTAAAACAGTTTTAGGCAAGTCTGAATAAATTTAAGACAGTTAAAGACATATTAAAATAGTTTTTCCATCGACCGTTTATTAATAGGCTATTTTAATATATAGAAAATCATTCATTAATGACGCCTATTAATGCATGATTTTTTATTAATAAACGATTTATTGGGTGCGTTCACCACATGGAACACAGCATGTATTGCTAACGCTAAGTTGTAGCAAAAAGGTAGACAGAATTAAAAGTCATGCTTTTGACACCTACTAGCTAGGTATATTCACGTAGCATACCTTTAAAATGAATTTGAAAGAATAAAATTCCTCAAATAACATAAAATACCGCTTACGTTGTCTAGCATTAAGTAAACTGAACGCACCCACTGAAAACAATTGATGACAAAACTTATTGATTTTCTGACATAAAATTTGACGTTCGGTCAACCATTACTAACCTAAAAAAAATTGTCATGGAATAAAATTAGATTTTCCATTTAAGTAAGTTACGGTCAACGAAAAAATATTGTAACTAACACGTGTGTTAATTGGCGATAAATGATCTCAACAATTAACGCATGAGCGTAACGAAAGCGTTAAAATGTCTCGATCATTAATCGCCCTCATTAACACACTTGATAGTTAAATAACTATTAAACCTGAATTAAACTTAAACAGTTGGGAATAATTTTAATTAGTTTTAGGTGAATCTGACAGTTGAAAAGTATATCGAACTGTTACAGACAGTTCTGAATAAATTTTAATCAAATGAGAAGAAAAAAAATTCAAACTCTTCTAAATACATTTAAGACGTATAAGGACAAATTAAAACCGCTTTAGGCAATTCTGTATAAAATTTAGACATTTGGGAATAATTTAAAACAATTTTAAACCGTTCTGAATAAATTTAACAGTTGAGAAATATTTGAAATAGTTTCAAACAGTTCTGAATAAATTTTATACAATTAAGACTAATTTTAAACAGTTTTACAGAATTCAGAAGAAATTTAAGAATTCAAATGTATATGAAATAATTTCTGAAAATTATGAATAAAATTTGGACGATTGAGGATTTGAAACTATTTCAAACAGTTTTGAATAAATATCAGCCAATTGAGAAATATTTAAAACTGTTTCAGTTCTGAATAAATTTAAGACAGTTGAGAACAAATTAAAACAGTTTTAAGCAATTCTGAATCAATTATAGACAATTAAGAAGTATTTAAAACAGTTTCACACAATTCTGAACGAATTTAAGACAGTTGGGAATAAATTAGAACAGTTTTAGGCAATTCAAAGAACATACGTGTGTGGATGCGTGCGTTTATGATGGTCAAATACGTTCCGGTATGGCCAGTTTTATAGATTATGTATCTATTATAATTGAAGTTTAATTTTTTTATTCATATTAAAACTTTTATTAATAATTAATTATTTATGTATTTATTTTCACGTATTCTACGTAAAACACATGAATAACCTTGTATACTATGTTTTAAAACAATGGGAGCGTTCACACCAAACTTTTGAAGGTGGCAGCACAACTGTTTACACAATTCGTAAAAGTTGACAGTGTATACACTGTTATGAAAAAATGTTTCCTTTACGTTCGATTTTGCGCATTACGAAACATACCGCGTGTGAAATGTAAACAAAAACTGACAAAAACCCGCTCAAACTACAACTTTGATTAAAATGGATTACGGAAACTGGAAGTTACTATCAATTAAAGAAGAATTAAAAAGCGTGGAGCATCAAGAAGTGGAAAAAAGCTGCATTAATAAGAATGCATAATTGATAATTATTTTCACACTAATAGTAATAATATTTCAGACTGGAAGATTATGACAGAAATTACAATTTTAATAGTATCGACGAAAACCATAATAGTCATAATACCTACAAAATGACAGTTCCATCGCAACAGCATTATAAAGATTTACATGGTGGTGTTGTATTACCTACTACAATTAATGTAAATAACATCGAAACGTATCTACAAACATTTCATCTTAATATATCTTCAAAATCAGTGCACTTATTTGAAAGCAAATTTGTGCAATATTTAAAATTTGCTGGAACGTCTGATGGAATATTTATAAAGAGTGCTTGTAGAGCGGAGATGAAAAAAAATGTGTATCATATTGATATATTATTGAAAAATTTAAGCATAGAACAATGTCAGTATGAATGTGCTGCAGGTCAAGGGCCCCACCCACATTGCAAACATATAATTGCAGTATTGCTTGTAATGGAACACTTTTGTTCTAAGAAAATTATCTATACTTTGGAAATATATGTCCTATTTCATTTCTACATTCCTTTACATTGCAGTAAGGCATTTTGTTTAGTTATATACCGAGCGAGCAGTTAAATGTCAGATTGACAGTTGAATGATAACAAAAAATGTGGAGGGGATAAATGTGTAAGTTACAACAGCGCCATTAGTTCCACACTAAACGCTCACATTAATAAAAAAATATTTGAAAATTATTTTGTACCTTCTTATAACTTATACTATGAAATACATGAAAATTAAATGTACTTACAGATAAATCAAGACGAAATCACTCGAAAAACACGTCCGATATCTTGAAACACTGAAGATTCACTGCAAATTGACAGACATTAAATAATTTGTTTAGAAAATAACTTGGTCACAACCAAGTTCACATCATAGGTTAAAAAATGTATTTTTATAATCTTATTTAATTATGATTATATGAATAATAAATTAAAACACACATTTAAAAATTATATAGTTTAATTTGATTTATAATTTTTATAAACAATAATTTTGACATTTAAATTTTTGTTAATATTATGTGCCTTTATAAATAAATAATGATTGTATATCTTTATTTAATATGTATGTGAGCTTCTTTTTAGATGTAACACAAGAAATTCATGGATAAACTTGTATATTGTATTTACAAACGATAAATAAGGTTAGTATTTTAAAATGAGTTTGAACATTTTTATAATTACTTATACTATGAAATACATCAAAATTAAATGCACTTACAGAAAAATCAAGTTCAATTCCTATGGAAAACGCACAAATATGCAGAACGCTTATTCAAAATCAACCCAAATTGACAGAAAACAATTTATTTGAAAAACAAAATGGTTCGCTACCAACATAATAGAACAAAAAAAAATATATTTTTATAATTTTCTTTCATTATAATTATGTTAATAATCAATTAAAATACATATTTAAAAATTATATAATCCTTTTAAGATCAATTAAAATTTTATGAATCATAATCTTTATAATCAAAATTTGGCGGGAAATTTAAAAGTATTATTAAATTAATGATTTGTGACGTACCTACCCCTCCATGTGGGTTGCTGTTTTTACACTCGGGCGCCATTCTGAAATTTACTGTGAGGGAGTAGGAAGGGGTTGCGGATAGCTAGTCGTAGATCCAGGATTGTTATTTGTAAAGTTAAATAAATTGTCTAAAACTTATATTATGTTTATTAATATGCTATGTACAATGTATGAATAAACTGAAGAAAAACTGGAAATGCTGCCCTTAGGCATTTACCGAATGTACGCTTTAATTACCCTTACTAACTGACTAAGTATACAAATATTTACTGAATTGACTTGTACTGTGGACTGACTGAGACGCTATGTATTCTATAGCAAAAACTGATTAACTCCGCGTATTTAGACTCTTGTCGGATTTCTCGCAGACTCACCAATCCGTTGTTTGGGACGCAAATTCTACCGCTGGTCGCTGTGGACGTAGTTGAGCCTACAGGGAACTGTGGACTCGCTGTTGTACTCAGGCTTCTAGGTCTGAGCCGGGAACGGCTACTGCATAGAATAGGCTTCTAGGTCTGAGCCGGGAACGGCTACTGCATAGAATCAGCTTCTAGGTCTAAGCCGGGAACGACTACTGCATAGAATGAATTCTAAGCCTGGCGGCGCAGAATTTATACCCAACTCGGGCCGAGTTTGGTTGAAATTCGCGCGTTTCTGGTGTGGGAACTTTGCCGGTGTTTTGATTGGTCTAAGGGAGGAGTCTCATGGCGGTTCCGATTGGCTGAGGGCCAGTGTTTGAAAATCATTTTTTAGTGACTTTACTTAGTAATGAAAATCTAATTTTCCAGCTTCTCTACGACTAACAATACCAGATGAAATATAAAAAATCAATATAAATTCTGACAGCTGAGCTGACTTGACAAAATTTGGCGGGAAATTTAAAATTAGTATTGATAAAAATGTTGATTGTATTTTTAGACATTGATTTTAAGAAATTATTTAATTGTTGCAATTAATTATAATATAACTTTAAGGTTATAATAATTGTTCCATATGATTATAAATCCACTTTTAATTATATATTATAAATGTCTGAATGCGCATTGGTTAGCCAAAATTTCTTTTCCGAACATGCAATGACGAAGTATTTTTCAATTATGAATTATTCTACTTGAAAACTGTATTCCCAATACTATAATTACTCCCTATAATATTTTTTATTGCAAACTATTGGCAAGTATTGCTAAGCGATATGACATCTGGTGGCAAAATAATGAACTACAGGTTGACTTGGTATTAAAAGTATAATATTAAAAATTTGTTAAATATTATACGTATTTATGTATCTAAATTGACATATATATTGTAATATGAGTAACAAATATTGCTGCTTACTTGAGTGCACATTGTCCCGTTAGAAAGGCAATAAATTATGTTGCCACGAATTCCCGCGTAAACGAAAAGTTCGTATTTACATTAAAAATATACTTGACAAGATGGAAAAAGATAATAATACAGTGTGTGGATCAGAAAATTATAAATTAATATATCCGTCTTGTACTTTGAAGATTTATTCATTATATTTCAAAGAAAACGTTGTTTCAAAACGAGGTTAGTTTTATAAATGTTCACAAAAATATCATTTAAGTTATCTTCACTTCCACGAATACATCCTATTGGCAAGTATTGCTAAGCGATATGACATCTGGTGGCAAAATAATGAACTACAGGTTGACTTTGTATTAAAGTAGTAATATTAGAAATTTATTAAATATTATACGTATTTGTGTATCTAAAGTGACATATATATTGTAATATGAGTAACAATTATTGCTGCTTACTTGAGTGCACATTGTCCCGTTAGAAAGGCAATAAATAATGTTGTCACGAATTCCCGCGTAAACGAAAAGTTCGTATTTACATTAAAAATATGCTTGACAAGATGAAAAAAGATAATAATACAGTGCATGGATCAGAAAATTATAAATTAATATATCCGTCTTATATACTTTGAAGATTTATTCATTATATTTCAAAGAAAACTTTGTTTCAAAACGAGGTTAGTTTTATAAATGTTCACAAAAATATCATTTAAGTTATCTTCACTTCCACGGATACAACCTATACTGATGTTCACAAGTGAATACGAAATATAATCATGCAATTTAGCTATTTTATTTATTTCTTTGAAGATATCATCTAAAACAGAAGTGGTTATATAATTTAAGTTAAAATTTTATATAAATATACTAGGAATTTACATTAATTTACCCTGAATGGATAATATAAAACCTACTATAAAATAATATAAAAAGAAAATTAAATATAATACAGTACTCTGAGAAATACACAATTCTATAAGTTATGTGTTTGCCCATTTGACAGTTGGTTAACCTCATATCTCATTCAACCTGTAGTTCAAAACTTACCACTTCAGCGCTGCGATCTTAAAAATACCCTAAAAAATACTAGGGTACCTATATACTCAGGGTATGGCCATGACGTGCTCGCGTTTCGTCCGCCATTAGAGGGCCACTGTCATATTCGTTTTTGTTGCGCAAATTATTATGTATTTTCGTGGCTACTTGCTTTATTTCAATGCAAAACACATTTAAATATACTTCTAATATTTATTTAAAGTGTAAGTAATACTTTTATTTTATTTATTTGTATATTTTCTTGAGATACTGAGTACGATGACTGGCAATATTGAAAACACATAAAAATGACCAATATTAAGCACAAACATTTAATTTTTTAAAAGGTAAGTTTAAAATATATACTTATTATGTAAATAATAACCACAATTATTAAATTTGATGTGATAATAACAATCTATATTATATGCTATACATAACCTCCAAATCTGTGTCATAATAATAATTGTATTATATATAATTTTGATGTAATTATGAATGAAATCCTACATTCTTAACTTTCGATGACTTTTGGATCAAATTTTGGACAATAGAGCGCGGGCACTCAGCTGATCGCGTAACCTTCGAAACAGCTGATTGTACAGCTCTCGGCTTGTTACTCATTTCATAGCAAGCAAATAAATAGAAATTTAGTCGCCATTTTGCTTTTGCTTCGCTAACTTTTTGTTGGGTTATAGAGCGCGGGCACTCAGCTGATCGCGTAACCTTCGAAACAGCTGAGTGTACTGCCCACTGTCATCTGATATGCAGTTGCATATCAGGTGATAGCTTCTTCTTGAAGTACACATACATTATAGAAACCATTAAATAATCTCGCACAATGAAATACGAGAGAAATTTGTTTTATAAGACAACAAACTTATTTCAGATTTTGAATTAGCGCTAAGGAAAACTTGCTTTGAATAGATGGCGTATATGTCGCTCGACCTCATTTATTTGCTAAATGAAATGAGTAACAAGCCGAGAGCTGTACAATCAGCTGTTTCGAAGGTTACGCGATCAGCTGAGTGCCCGCGCTCTATAGATTTTTATTTTTCGCACAAAAACTTTTATTTATCATAAAAAAAAATATTTTTCACACGGAAATTTTTATTTATCATAAAGATTTTTATTTCTCAATAATTATTTTATTTATCAAATAAAAAAATATATATTTATTGAAAGAAATTTTATTTATCAGTGTAAAATAAATTTATTTATTTACTTTTATAAATGGAACAAACGGCGCCTCATACACTCAGCTGATCGCGTAACCTTCGAAACAGCTGATTGTACTGCCCCCGGCTTGTTACTCATTTCATTTAGCAAATAAATGAGGTCGAACTACAAATACGCCATCTATTCAAAGCGAGTTTTCCTTAGCGCTAATTCAAAATCTGAAATAAGTTTGTTGCCTTACAAAACAAATTTCTCTCGTATTTCATTGTGCGAGATTATTTAATGGTTTCTATAATGTATGTGTACTTCAAGAAGAAGCTGTCATCTGATATGCAACTTCGCTAATTAGCAAAAATCGAGTTTATTTGTAATATTGACCCGCACGATTGTGATGAAAGTGGGTTTTCACAGGATATATCGGATTTTCTGAATATTTTGCCAATGGATATAATCAATTATTTGTTACCAACGAAAGTGTTTAAACCCAAGAGCAATTAAACGGTTTCCAGAGTTTAAAACCGTGTAAGTATTACTGGTGTAGTTGGCTGCGAGATATTAATATGAAGAAATTTGGAAAACTTGAACCTACTAGTAAAAGAAAAGGTGAGTGATCTATTTATACTGCAATGTGTTAATTCAATGCTTTATTATACACATTTTATTACAATAAAAACATTATGTAATTATAATAGAACATGCAAAGTATCAATCCTCTAAAAGTCATTACGAGGAGAATCAGAAATCTCATATACCGTGATGATTTATTTATTTATTTAACATCCATACATTGACATGTAATATTATTTTATAGGTAATGCATTCTCAAAGAGTTATTAGACGTGTGGATAATTGTTATACAAGATGCAAAATCAGAAGAACGGGATGTGTCCGTAACGAGTTTGAAAAACAAATAGAAAGTTTCTCGTAGAAGGCAGGGAAAAATAGCTGACGCTGGACTATGGTCCGAAGAGGCTAAGAAACATCGACTTCTACGGTCCTACGATGTTCCACCACTATCTTCTCAGGATGTATTCTACATTCAATAAATAATGAAAGACTTAGTTAAAGAAGTATATTCATTTTAACAATGTTTTTATTGTAATAAAATGTGTATAATAAAGCATTAAATTAACACATTGCAGTATAAATAGATTACTCACCTTTTCTTTTACTAGTAGGTTCAAGTTTTCCAAATTTCTTCACATTAATATCTCGCAGCCAACTACACCAGTAATACTTATACGGTTTTAAACTCCGGAAACCATTTAATTGCTCTTGGGTTTAAACACTTTCGTCGGTAACAAATAATTGATTATATCCATTGGCAAAATATTCAGAAAATCCGATATATCCTGTGAAAACCCACTTTCATCACAATCGTGCGGGTCAATATTACAAATTAACTCGATTTTTGCTAATTAGTGAAGTTGCATATCAGGTGATAGCTTCTTCTTGAAGTACACATATATTATAGAAACCATTAAATAATCTCGCACAATGAAATACGTGAGAAATTTGTTTTGTAAGACAACAAACTTATTTCAGATTTTGAATTAGCGCTAAGGAAAACTCGCTTTGAATAGATGGCGTATTTGTCGCTCGACCTCATTTATTTGCTAAATGAAATGAGTAACAAGCCGGGGGCAGTACAATCAGCTGTTTCGAAGGTTACGCGATCAGCTGAGTGCCCGCGCTCTATAGTTTAAATATTAAATAATTTTCCTTTATAAGAAGTAAATGTATATGTAAAATACATCTAATTATAATATAATTAGCCTACGATACAATATTTTACCTTTTAAAGCTATTTTAATAAAAAATCAATAAAATATCTAACAGGTGGCTTGACAAAATTTGGCGCGAAATTTAAAATTAGTATTGATGAAAATGTTGATTGTATTTTTAGACATTGATTTTAAGAAATCATTTAATTGTTGTAATTAATACGATTTATATTATCTACCTGTGGAAGAACATTTATAAACTTTACGGTTATAAATGAATTATTAATTACCAAATGAACGAAATATTTATAAAATACTTTAAATTGTTTTATTTTATGCATAATAATCGTTCCATATGATTATAAATCCACTTTTAATTATATATATATATATATATATATATATATATATATATATATATATATATATATATATATATATATATATTATAAATGTCTGAATGCGCACTGGTTAGCCAAAATTTCTTTTCCGAACATGCAATGACGATGTATTTTTCAATTATGAATTATTCTACTTGAAAACTGTATTCCCAATACTATAATTACCCCCTATAATAATTTTTATTGCAAACTATTGTGTGATATTTAAAGATTAGTTCCATTTCAAACCGTTTAATTGCCGATCGGCGCTTCACATTCGGCCATTTTACAAACATGAATATTTATCATATTCTTGCACAGATCTACATATAAATTGACAGATAGCTGGGTGATACGGAACATGGCGCCTAAAAGTGTGCCGATATGTATCTAGTAGCCATATTGAGCCGGGGAACTTTCTGACCAATTAGATTCATTGAAATTACGTCATACGTCACGTGATCGTAATGGCAACGGTAGAGACGCGCTAGTTGAGTTTGTCTTTGTCGTTTACTCGCCATTTTTGTGTATTCATATTTATCCTTGAAACTATTAAATATTTATTAGAATGCAAAGACATAAAAGGAACACTCCTGTGGCAAACTAAAAAAAAAACACCGTTTATAGGTTTTGTAATAACAATTAATTCAATGATAGGAATTTATGAAACAGCCTCTTCTTAAATATTTATTAACCTATAAATGCAGTCAAGATCAGTTGGAATCACAAAGCACAATTGGAATTATTCTTCTGTTCAGTAAGGTACTTTTAAAAAGTATAAAATAATTAAACATTGTATTTAATTGTTTTTTCTTTTTTTGTGGATCTAGAAATGGATGGAATAATAACCCAACCTGCTTTCAGTTTAACCATACTTATAAGAGATTGTTACTACACCATGAGCTAAAAAATTTAAAAGGCAATGCAACATCACAGGACGCCACAACGTTTTTGGTAATAACAGAAACAATCAGACACCATCGGCATTACCATCATCTTCCGCAGATTTCCAAGTAATAAAGAAATACGGTTTAGAAATTACGAACGAAATATATTCAGATCATGACTATTGCATTCCAGTTATTCATGGTTTGACAGATTTTGTAATGACCGTAGTAATTTATGTAAGCGAATTCGTGGTAAAAATAGTAAAAAAGAGAATAAAATGTACAACTTGTCTAGATGTTATAGCGATGGCAAGTGATGACAGTATTGATGATATGTGTATGAAATTAGTACTTAGAAAAGAGTATAAAACAAGTAAGTTAAGGATATTTAAAATATTTTGATAAATTTTAATTTATCTCAATTTTTTTAGATGCTCTTATTCGCCCATCTAAAGATTTGATTAAAATATGCGAAAAAACAGAAATTTTAATACGAAAAATGCTTTTTGTAACTGAAGGTAAATTACCGGCAGAAAGTTCATACATGCAATTATTAGTTGCGAATGTCACAAGTGAGTTCCTAACTGGGAACATTTTTCTGGCATTGAAGTGTTGTGTATTCACACAGAAGACACTTTAGTAATCACACATACAATACTACTTGTATTAACAGACTTTATTGTAATACCAAAAGACATACAGTATACCATTAATTATGACACACAAGGCACACCATGACTCACATGGCAGACATGTTCTGTTGTTAATCATGTGGTTTGTTCACCATGCCTTCATCTCATAATTCTATAAATACATAACATTTTCCCTCCCTACTTTAAGAAAAGGCTCTATAAATTAAGTTTTAATTTTAATATTGTTTCTTTGGCATTTGTACTTTCATCCATAAGTTTAACTTCCAGCCATTTAGATTTATTGTCAATTAGAATTAGAAAAGTAAAATTATATTTATGGAAGAAATCTATATTTACTCTATAAAATTTTTTTGGTGCATTTGGCCACGGAAGTAATACACTACTATTTGAAAAATTTTGCGTTTCCTGGCAAATACTGCAAGAACTTATAAATTTATTAATATCTTCGTTCATTCCTGGCCACCAACAATAAGCTCTCATTAGCATTTTTGTTCTAACGATTCCTAAGTGTTGTTCATGGAATAATTTTAAAACATCATTTTGCAAAACTTTCGGAATTACAACTTTACTTCCAAGTAATAAACAACCATTCTCAACAGATAATTCTAATCGTTTTTTATAGAAGGGTAGTAGGTCATTATCCTGAACAATTCTTGGCCATCCCGTAAGGGTTAAATCCAAAGCTTTTGCTAATATTCTATCTTTATTAGTAGCAGTGGCAGTGGCAATATCAGTGGAATTTAGCGGTACTTCTAAATATAAATTAAATGAAAAAATTGCGTCAGAAATTCCAGTTTTATTGTTCATAGGTAACCGTGATATTCCATCGGCATTCGAAATATGTCTCCCCTTTTTATACTGAATATCATAATCGTAAGCAGACAACGTAATAGCCCAACGTGTAATACGTGCTGCTGCAGTTACAGGAATATTTTTGTTTTTACCAAATATAAATTGTAAAGGTTCATGGTCCGTTATTAATGTAAATTTTCTTCCAAAAATATATTTGTGAAACTTTTTTAGACCAAACATTATTGCTAGACTTTCTCTTTCAAGATTGGAATATTTTTTTTCTGTTTCATTTAAAGTACTAGACGCAAACAGAATAGGTTTATCAATATGGTTTATTTTGTGGCTCAAAACTGCCCCCACGCCATAACCACTTGCATCACAAGTTACAAAAATTGGCTTAGTCGGGTCAAAATGAGTTAGTACGTCATTAGATGTGATTAATTTTTTCTCTCTTGAAAAGTTCGCTCACATTCATCCGTCCATTTGAATTCGGATGTATTTTTACACAAATCATAAAGTGGTTTCAATTTGGAAGAAAGCATGTTAATAAATTTACCATAGTAATTTATAAGTCCTAAATATGATTTTAACTGAGTAATGTTTTGTGGAGACGGTGCTTTTAAAATACATTCTATTTTTTCATTTGTAGGATGGATGCCTTTATCATCTATTTGATGACCAAGAAATTCGACTGATTTCTCAAATAATTTACATTTATTTTTATTAAGTTTAACGTTAAACTTCTTTATTCTATTTAGTACATTTACAACGTTCTGATAACATTCTTCAATGGACGAGCCATGTATAAGAATATCATCTAAATAGCATTTCGTTTTCTTTAGACCAGCTAAAATTGCATCCATGATACATTGAAAAATTCCAGGTGCAGAACTGACACCATAAGTCAGTCTATTAAATCGATATAAACCTATATGTGTATTAATGGTGAATAGTTCTTTAGAAGATTCACTAATCTGTAGCTGTTGATACGCCCCTTTTAAATCTAAGATACAAAAATATCTACTACCACTGAGGCTAGCAAAAATATCATTAGGTAATGGTAACACACAATGATCAGAATCTATAACTTTGTTTAATGTCTTTTTGAAGTCAACGCATATTCTAATATCATTAGTATTTTTCTTAGGCACCACGACTATTGGACTGGCCCAATTACTATGCGTCACCTTCGACAAGACACCATCCTTAACCATTTTTATTATTTCTACTTCTACTTTTGGTTTAAGTGAGTATGGCATTTCATATGCTCTATGAAAAATTGGTTTGCATCCCTCTTTTACTTTAAACTCTGCTTTAAAATCTTTTATAAATGAATTCGGTTCATCTATAAATAAATTAGCAAAATGATTTTTAATATTACTAATTAATTTCTGTTTATCATTATCAGACTATAGGACAAACATTACCAGAATTTGACTTGACTAAATTCCTTTTTGATGAGCTATTTTCTAGGATTACACTACTATCTAGTACATTGTTTTTCCAATTTTTGTTTAACAAATTTAACCAATTTCTCCCTAACAAAGGTACAAAAGGTAGATTTGATTTTAAAACTACTAATGGCAGTGCATACACGTGATTTAAATAGTTTACATGCACACATATTTTTCCTAAAATTTCTACTTTTTGACCTGTAAGGACTCGTAACTTAAAATCTACTGGCTCTAAAGCTAAATAGTGGAACATATTTTTATAATCGCTTTCATGAATAACAGAACGTACAGCTCCCGAATCTACTTCCATTTCAATATACTTATCATCTAAAGACATTCTTACTTTTAAAATATCACTGAAACTGGTCCTCAAAGCTTTTATTGTGCATTCACCAGCGTCCTCTGCTAACAAACCTAGTTCTAGTTCGACATCGGACTCTTCTTGTTCTTGGGCTACTTGTTCCTCTTCTATTTCATGAACTCTATTCTTGCACATTACCGATTTCGCTGTATGGCCAATTTGACCACAACCAAAGCATTTCCATGCTACTGCGGGACACTTACTTTTTTCAAAATGTAATCGACAACACCTTTTACACTTTTGTTTATTCTCACTAGCTTTATTACAGAAACGACTAGACAACTGACTTGATTTCACTTGACTTGCATTTGACTTAGATGGGTATTTTGACATCTGTAATGGCCTATGATTTACTTTATTTACATGGCCATATTCCTGCCCCATAACTTTAAGTTGACCTTCCGCTAGTTCCATTCCAACGGCTGTAGTGTAGGCTTTCTCGAACGTAAGTCCATCTTCCGTCAATAATCTCCTCTTGATACTCTCCGACTTCAGACCACACACTAATCTATCTCTTAATGAATCATTTAAAAAGCTACCAAAGTCACAAAATTTTGCCAGGTTTTTTAATCTAGCAGCAAAAGACTTTATATCTTCTTGTGATTCTTGGTACGCAGTATGGAACTTATACCTCTCGGCGATAATTAGGCGTTTTGGACTGTAATGTTTCTTGAGTTCGTCAACTAATTCTGAATACTTTTTCTGACTCGGCAAAGTGGGCGCTAACAAATCTTTTAAAACACTGTATGACTCTCCTCCCATTAAAGTAAGTAGAAGTGAAACCTTTTTGGGTTCTTCGGTTATATCGTTGCACATGAAAAGTTGCTCCAATCTCTCAATATATGATGTTATTTCACTTTCTTTGGGGTTAAACTGTTCAATGTTTCCTATTAACGGCATTTTGACTATTTTTCTAGGACAAGACTTGGTTATTTTAGACAAGTGGCACGTAAGTTCTCTCTCAGAGCTCGTCGCCAAAATAATGTTGTGTATTCACACAGAAGACACTTTAGTAATCACACATACAATACTACTTGTATTAACAGACTTTATTGTAATACCAAAAGACATACAGTATACCATTAATTATGACACACAAGGCACACCATGACTCACATGGCAGACATGTTCTGTTGTTAATCATGTGGTTTGTTCACCATGCCTTCGTCTCATAATTCTATAAATACATAACAGAAGGAGCATTTTTTTGACACTTCTCTTGTCGAAGAGCCGCATATAAATATACTTATTGAAACAATAGCATTTTGTTACACAAAAATTAGATTGTACAGTCTAGCGAAAGTATGTACTATTTTGCCACCAATAAAATCTATTTGTTAAATTAAATATTGTTTCATTTATCTATTAGTTACTCCCATTATCACATTATTTTATAAAAACGTGTTTACATTTAATAAATATACTTTTCTTTCAAGTAATGAATTTCAAAATTACTAAGATTCGAATATTACTACATTTAAATTTCCCGCCTGTTGTTTCCCCGGCTCAATATGGCGGTTACTCCCATGTCGGCACAGAAAATATATATGGGACAAGCTATCTGTCAATTTATATGTAGATCTGTGTATTCTTGTCAATATTTACTAATTATATGCACATATAAGGTGTAGAATACTGTATTCAAACTTATTATAAGAGAATTAAATCATGTTATATGTTTAAATCAATTGTAAACACTTATCATTTCAGTAACCTTGAAGATTTCACTACCTATGAATGTATCGTTAAATATATCCACAAAAAATGAATAAAATATTAAATATATTATAAATATTTGTTCTACACGTTATGTGATATACATATTATTCGTAAATTTGTAGTTCTTACCTTTCAAAAACCAAAATTCCTTCAATCCAATTCTATTAATATCCAATTACTACCAAAATATGTAAAAATAAGAACATATCTAATAAATATACGTAAATATTACTTGTATTTTATTGTATTTGTATCTATTTGAGTATTTTTAATGCATATAACACATACATAATACATTTACACTTGTTGGCGAAACTAACTTAACCTGCAAAGCACAGTTTAACAAATTTTAAACATTTCTACATAAGATAATGAGTAAAATTTAACACTTACTGTTAGTAAATAAAGCATTATTATATATAATTTTAATGTAATTATTAATGAAAACCTACATTCTCAACTCAGATGACGTTTGGATCAAAAATTTTCACTACCTATGAATGTATCGTTAAATATTCCCACAAAAAATGAATAAAATTCTAAATATATTATAAATATTTGTTCTACACGTCATGTGATATACATATTATTCGTAGTTCTTACCTTTGGAAAACCTATATTCTTTCAATCCAATTCGCTTCGGAATACAACGTAATACATTACCCTAAAATATCAAAATATGTAAAAATAAGAACATATCTAATAAATATACGTAAACAGTACTTGTATTTTATTGTATTTGTATCTATTTAAGTATTTGTAAGCATAAAACACATACATAATACATTTACTGTTCATGAAAATTTCCTTAACCTGCAAAACACAGTTTAACAAATTTTAAACAATTGTACATAAGAAAATGAGTAAAATTTAACACTTACCCTTAGATAATAAAGTATTTATCCTTTTACATAAGTATTATATATAATTTTCATGTAATTATTAATAAAAATGTACATACATAACTCGTATGACGTTTGGCTTTTGATCAATGACATGACAAATCACTTTGATAAGATTAAATGTTTAATACCGTTTAAATGTATTAAATTTATATAAAATACACTAATTATAATATAATTAGTCTACCAAACAACAATTTACCTTTTAAAACCTACTAAAACTACTACATTTAAAATTTAAATTCTTTGTGACATCTGGTTTGACAGATTATATTTCATTCCAAATGTCTTGATTGTAAATGTAATTTTTTACAATTTCTAGACATTCTCCATTCAAAGTTTATATCAAATTTATTAAATTATGTATATTTATTAATATTAAAACAATTTTTACACATTAAAACCTTTTATTTATAGCAGAAATATATGAAACTTGCAACACATTTTTGCTATCACTGGTTTATAGGAAAACTGTTTTTCACCATTTTTAGTAACTTTTGATTTAAAACCACAGTTTATCGTCAAAATTTAACTTTAAATGAAAATTATAAAAAAACCCGACGTCTTTAGACATTTCACCCAAGATATACTTTCTATTTAAAAAATTCTCATCTTTCTATTCATATATATCACATCGCATGGATATAATTTCCCGTAAATGTTGTAAGTTCTATATACATATCTAGACTTCAAACTTCTGACAGCTAACAACGCAGATACGTGGGTTACCGACAGCGGTGCGTCACGACACATTTCATACAGGCGAGAATGGTTTTGTGAAATGAAGGAATGTCATGACATGTCAATCTCACTTGGAGATAACTCGATGTGTGAAGTTCGTGGAATCGGAACGATTAAAATCAAAAGGTATGTGAATGGAAAATGGTTAGAGGGACGCATTGAAGAGGTATTGTTTGCGCCCAAACTAAGGAAAAATCTCTTCTCAGTTGGCGTATGTACATCGAAGGGGTATGAAGTTATGTTCCACGAAGATGAAGTTAAAGTAAAACAAAATGGAGTAACTATAGCAAACGGCGTCAAAAATGATAATAAATAGGGTGGTTGCACATTTTTTTTTACTATTTTATGTGAAAGATTATACAAATTAATTCATAATAAACTGAAAAAAAAAAATTTTTGTTCATTTTTTTTAAAATGAAGTAAAAAGAATCGCGCCAAAAACTACCCCCCACTCTTATGACGTCATAAGGCACCTATTCCCATTTGCTGTCTGAACACAAGCAACCTTTCTTGTTTATCGCATGCAATTGCGTGTCTCTCTATCTCCGTCGCTTGTAAACAAAACTTGTTTGTTTGTGTGCTTTTGTGTTTGACATTTGACTTATTACCGTAATAAATATGGCATTAGCTGCTGAAAATTTTGTTCAGGCTAAATCGGACAATTTGCCAAAAGTGGATAGTTGGATGGTGGCCGAATTCATTTCGGAAAATGAATGTTTCACAGCTGCAGAAATTAGAGGTGTGAAAGAATTAATGTTAGAAATTATTTATTTTGACGTTTTATATCATTAATAATGAATTATTATTTTGTTACAGTTCTGGGCGAGATTCATACATAGAATCTGCCATTGGTTATGTTGATCTGTACCGAGAGAATAATATGTGCACAGTACGATGTAAAATTTGCCCGGAACATAAAGTAAAACAGAAAAACTACACTGTTCTGCTAAAGTAGACGAAAATCTTTGATAAAGTTATGTGTTACTTGTATGGATTGTACTGCATCATTAGGTAGGTAGTTTCACGATGACATTTTTTGTAATAACTCGTAATTAATTGATTATTTTTAAAGGTGGTTGTAAACACGCCATTGCGTTCTTGATGTGGGTGAATAAAAGAACTGAAGAACTTGCACCAACCTCAGTGGAATCCTACTGAAGAAAACCAAAATTATCAAATACAACAACAGCTAAAAACTATGTTATTATAAAAGATTTTGGAGCAGAGGATGTTACGCCAGCAGAAGATGGTGAAGCATTTGTTGAAAATGTTTTACAAACTTTATTGCAAAATGATAACTGCAGTGACGTAGAACTACTGAAGCTCTACAAGGATAAAACTGATGTGCAGATGTTAGACATACATTTAATATTAATAAATTTCGTAGAAGATTGTGGCAGCGATTTTTTCAAGTATGCACAGAATTTTATGTCCGATGCGTTATGCCGAGAAGCAGCAGAACAGTCTGAAGACAAGTTCAAATCTCAGTTCTGGTATAAAGTGAGATATGGGCGTATAACAGCGTCAAAAATTTACGATGTGGCACACTGTAAAAAAGAAGATGGAGTTGTTGTAGAGCAAATAATTAGTTTTTACAAAGTAAGGGAGACGCACGCATTAGAAAGAGGACGTGTTCTGGAAAAGAATGTAAAAAAGGAAATGAATATTAAATTTAAACAAATTGGACTTGTTTTGAGTAAAAACTATCCTGTATTAGGAGAGTTTTTTGTGTTGCTGATCCGAATTTCGAAAGAAATGAAAAAGTAAACGTTGTAGTGGTCGACTTTGATATATTATTTATTATGGATTTAATTCAAAGAGCTGAAGATTTTTGGATTAAAAATATATTTCCGTTGTTGTTGAACTCTGTGAAACACTTGCATGACTTTATTGATATTACAATTACAAATAAATATATCTTATAAAAAATATGTACATATTACTTATATTTTCCTTAGTTACTAAATATAACTATACTAAATTATTCCTTGTATTTTTACTATATATCAAATTAATAATATATATTTTACATGGGGTCTCGTGGCCACGTTCCTGAGTGTCTGGTCGTGAATCTGGGAAACCGGGTTCTATCCAGACCGACGCCAAATATTTCGAATTTTAAATGGCGACCACTGTATATCTTTTGTTTTACTTGGAACACACTGCGTAAATTTACTGCGACACGCTGGTTTGACTTGCACACTAGCATCTACTAAATTACAACAAACTTGAACCGCAATGTCTTGAGTTGTAGTTACAGAAGAGGCAGGAATGTCCAGAGTATGTCTTTCATTATGAGATGTTGACGGCTGTAAAATGTCTACTACAATATCAGACTCTGCAATTGTATTATCTTCATTTAATGTTGAATAATATCCTAATTTGATGATAGTTTAATTTTTTTTTCTGATTCTAATCCTAAATGTGGAACCGCATTTGGCTTCATTTATTTACACCCATCATTTTAAATTCTAAAAAATTTCCAAGTCCTCTTGAAGCTGCAGTAATGATCAAATAATTAGAATGTTATATTATTTTTGTATCACGATTTCGTGGCCGACCAGTGTGTAAGTGGATGGATGTGGTTAGTAGGGTGCTTAAAGAGAGAGAGTTTCCAAGTAAGAAGAGCATGTATGAATGCGATTATGCGTGTGGCCGAAGCGAAAGAAGTCTGCTTAGATAGGAATGTGTGGCGAAGGATGATTGTTTCCTAACTATTATTGTGATCCAGATGCGGTATTTCGCTACCGCAAATCGGTCACTTTAATATGTTTAAGAGTAAGGATTTGTTGTATGATGTTGATCTTATTATTTTCGGGTTTGTGCGAACCCACTAAGTGGGACACGCGTGATTGTATGTATGTATGTATGATTTCGTACTTACATTAAAGTGATTTTCACACACATAAAGATGAGATTTATTAGAATATTGCGTTATTTCTAATCCTATTGCTTCAAACCATAAATTTCTTTTAATTGGATTGTGTGGAACGTTGAAAAATATCTTGTCCGGATTATTCTTCCGAGAATTTTTGCAAATTGGCACTATGCAATATATAGTCATTTTTATTGTTGTAAACAATACTTTTATTTATAATATTAATAACAAACTTTTATCAAACTTGTAAATAATCAGCACGCAACTATTTGTAATTTTGACATCTGCTTTGGCATTTGTCAAAAATCAAAGTGGTACAAATTTTTATCACTAGGATGCGTTGATGCGAGTGCCTTTTGACGTCATACTCTGTTTTTGATCACGTGATATATTTGAAAATATACACATTTTTAAAACAATAATTCATTATATATAGGAATTATTATAATTTTTTTCCAATAAATAATGTTTAAATAAGAAAAATTACGAGGATATAATGTTATTTTATAAATACAAAAATCTTGCAACCACCCTATTATATCGAATGTTATTTGTAATAATTACTGGTTGTGAGGTAAATGCCACCACAGCAAATAAACTCCAAAAGTGGCATGAGAGATTAGGACATGTAAATGTCAAAACAATCATGAATCTTTCGAAAACAGGGCAGATAGGTGAAATCAAGATGAGTGAAGTAGAGAAATTCTTTTGTGAAGCATGTGAACTAGGCAAATCACATAGAAGTTCTTTTCCAAGAAATACAGTCGACCGTAAATGTCAATCTGGCGACATGGTGCATGGTGATGTGTGCGGCCCGATGTAAGTTGAATCACTTGGAGGAGCTAGATACTTTTTATTGTTGAAAGATGACGCCACATCATTCAGGTATGTTTACTTTCTTAAAAACAAATCTGACGTGTTCGATCGTTTCAAAGAGTACTCCACAATGGTTGAAACGAAAGTAGGACATCCCATCCGAGTTTTGCGAGTAGATAGAGGAACCGAGTTTATAAATAATAATATGAAATCATTTTTATCAAACAAAGGCACAATCCTGGAAATGACGGCTCCTTATTCTCCACATCAAAACGGTAAGGCAGAGCGCGACAATCGTACAATTGTTGAGAGTACTCGTACAATGCTCCATGCGAAAAATTTATCATTAATGCTATGGGCTGAGGCAGTAAATATGGCAGTTTATATTATAAATCGCGTGATACCAAGTGAGAAAACGAAAAAGACACCCTATGAGACCTGGACCGGAAGAAAACCACATTTAAAACACATGAAAACTTTCGGATCAGAAGCCTGTTCATACACCTGATTTATTCAGGTAGAAGCTGGACAAGAAGTCGAAGAAGATGGTAATGGTAGGCTACCAAGGTGAGTCCACAAACTATAGATTGTTTGATCCTGTTAGAAGAAAGATCGTTGAGTCAAGAGACGTAACATTTAATGAAAACTCCGAGAACATAACCTCAAACCATCCGAAATTGGAAGCACATCTTCCAATGTTTGGAGAAAATGAAGCAGATGATCTACAAGATGTGAATCAAGAAAACGACAGAGAAAAGCATCATGTTGAAAATGATCACACAGAACAAAATATACCAGTTCAACAATATAGTCTACGAGACAGGTCATTGATACGTCGACCTGTGAGATACGACGTAAATCTTGCAGAATTTTCAGAACCTTCAACCATCGAAGAAGCAATTTCCCGACCAGTTGGTGATAAATGGAAGCAGGCGATCTCCGAAGAATTTCAAGCTCATGAAGAGAACAAAACTTGGGATATTATACCCAAAAATGGTGAGAAACTTATTGATTCTAAGTGGGTCTTCAAAATTCAAATGAAGTGAATAACTACGAGGTATAAGGCGAGACTGCGCACGAGGATTCAGCCAACGACCTGGGGTCGACTATCGGGAGACGTTTTCTCCTGTGGTGAGGTACGACTCCGTAAGAACATTGCTAGCTACAGTGGCAAGCAAAAATTATGAAATGCTGCAATTTGACATAAAGACGGCCTTTCTGTACGGTAAGTTGGAAGAGGATGTGTATATGTCTATTCCTGATGGTCTTAAAACAAGATATGACGATTCTAAATACATTTGTAAATTAAATAAAGCTTTGTATGGTTTAAAACAAGCACCTAGGTGATGGAACAAAACTTTCACTAATTTTCTTTGTAAATATAAATTGAAAGAGTCAGATGCTGATAAATGTATTTTTTATAATAATCAAGGTGATGATGAACTGTTATTAGCTCTCTTTGTAGATGATGGACTGATCGCGGGCAGAAGCAGGAGGACCCTAGATGCTATTTTAGAAGAAATGAGAAAGGTCCACCACAAAAGTATTAGAAATTGAATGCTTCTGCGGGATGGAAATTTCGCGAGACAGAGTTCAGAGAAAATTATTTGTTCATCAAAAGTCATACGCGGAGAGAATTGTAAAACGTTTCAATCTCGAGGAAGCAAAACCACTGTCAGTACCAGCTGATCCAAACGTACAACTGGAAGCAGCGAAATGTATGCACGATTGGTTGTCTTCATAGACCTTCACAGGCGTTTTAAAACACATTGACGTAAAATACAATTTTGTTCGAGACCTTCGTGAAAAAGGACTTATAGATATTGTTTATGTAAATACAAAAGATCAAATTGCTGACATATTGACTAAACCTTTGTTTGGTAGCCAATTTGTTAAACTTCGCGCACTCTTAGGACTTATTGAATTATAATAATCGACAAAATTGAGGATGAGTGTTGAATAAAGCAATTTTATAGCGATAGCGACTAGATTTAGTTTTTGTCAGCAATGTCAATTGTTGTTTGTTAACATATGTCGCACTTCCGCTTCAGAAGTGACACAAGTCAAAAAATATATATTTTTGGTTTAATACGTTATTAATTTCAGTAAAATATATTCTTTCTTCAGAAGAAACGACACATTTTAACTTCTATTAGATTTCGCTAGGTAGCAGCAGTGTCACTTCTGACCAATCGGAAATGTTCCTGCAACAAACACGTGAAGTGACACAAGACAAATTAAAACAGTTGCATCTGAGCATTCGAAGCAGAAGCTTGTATTATAGTGTATCATTTTGAGTTGTGTCACTTCAAATGATTGTATGTGTACTTTTTTTAAAAACTGATTGTATGAATAAGTGTCTTGTTTCAAGTTCTGTCGTTTCTAATATTTAAAGAGTATTTTTTTAAGTATTAATTCAAATCGTGTCACTTTTGCTGTCGACGGTAAGTAATTTTTATTGCATGCTCTTAAATACCAAAATTTTTTTTTATTTTTTTTTATTTTCACAGTAAATACATTTATTTGTTACATACTTGTAAACCGTCATTTATTTGGTATGTACATTAACATTGAAAACCAACCTTTACAACCTATTAACCTGTAAAACTGACAGCTAACCTGTAAAATTTTTACAAGTTAGTAGTTGCATTGTTAACAGTTGAAAGTTCAGTTTTATTATTATCATATAAGTTAAAAATAAATGTACAATTATGATTGCCAGTTATATTAAATTTTTCGACATTTCAATTTTTTGATTGATACAATCATCCACGTATCCTTCCGCAACCGCGCTGGATTTCCATCTTCCAGCACGTTTTAGTGCTAAAATATCTCCGCCCGCGGCTACAACCATCGTTGCTGCAGACCGACGAAAAGAGTGACCTGTATATAATTATGGTTCTTCTAATCCTAAATATCCCGCAATTTTCTTCGGTTGGCGGTGTGCCAATAGTGTGGTGACCAGCATAAAGGGAAATGCATTTTCCGTTACGATATGTTAAGAACAAACGTAAACTCTCTGTTCCGGAAGGACGAAGAGCTGCATACTTTCTATATAAAACACAAGGTTGAAAACTGCAATCATCATCTGTGATGGTAAACCTTCTTATTGTTCTATTTTTTGTATTTCTTAATGTAATAATTATATATTTTTTAGTATCTTCCACATCATTGAGGGTTAAAGAGAGAAGCTCATCACACCGGCAAGCACCAAAAATTCCAAAAATTGTAATAACTTTAAAGAGCAACCAACGGTCGTCGGGAGCTTCCAAAAGAAATTTTTCGACTTGCTCCTTGGTTAAAACTTTGGCCTTTTTCGGAACATAACGCTCATTCCTTCTTTTCAGAAACGCAAATAATTTATGAAATCTACAAATGACAAATAAAAATGTATTTTTTTTTTCGGTAACATCTCTAATATAAAAATAAACCTGCGAACTTCAATATTTTCTTTAATTTCGAGGCAACTCTTCAACATCGACCATTTCGACCATAATGAACTAGGTCTGAATCTCGTGGACAGTTGGTTAAAATAAGCTAATAGAACGTTCTCCGTCACAACAGTTACATTGTTTATTTCTTGCCATTCTTTGAAATCGGCGTATTCTCGTTCATATCTTGCCGCTGACTTTTCTGGTAATAAACTTGAAACCACACTTAAGGCTTCTTTTGTAATAGCTTCTGGCACGTTCATTTTGACTTCCACATTAAAATCAGTGAAAAAAGTAAACAATGAAATAAACTATCCGCATTGCTACAGTAACACTGCAAAATGTTTTCCAAGGCTTATGGGATATCATTCAAGACAATCTATGACAACAATTACAACTGACAAGTTTTGATTATAATCCTAAATATGATTTACAAGTGAGTAACAAATAAAATATTGTACAATACACGCCAGGTAACTGTTTTACTGCCTCAAGGAGGTGACAGGCTCGTCTAACGGCTCGCCAGTCATTTCCTCCTTTCAGCAGTAAAAACCGTTTTACCTGGCTAGTAATGTAAAATACTATTACAACTGACCTAATATAGACCAACCAGCAAATTGGATGTAATGTGTATTAGCATGCGAGAGATAAGTTCCCACTGGAATTTCCTCATTATATTTACATATTATGACATGTTTATAGTACACTAGTGAGTTATCACAGTTCTTTTAAGTCTAATGGTTTAGTTCTTTTTAGGCGTCTAGGGTCGTCTTCGTTGTTTAGAAGTTCCAGGGCTAGTTCGTTTGGGTGGTCGTTCAATTTGTCTTCGTATTTGGATGCGTAGGATTTGATATGTTCTCGGACATATTTTATTTTCAGGTCTTTGTGGATTGTGTGGTTATTGACATACCAGGGGGCGTTTAATATCATTCTTAAGGTCTTGTTCTGAAATCTCTGAATTATGTTGACGTTTGAGTTTTTGGCGCATCCCCATAACTGGATTCCGTATGTCCATATTGGAACGATTATGGCTTTGTACAGTAATAGTTTATTTTCTGTGGACAGTTGTGATTTCCATCCTAGGAGCCAATACATTTTTCTTACAGTCATATCTAGTTGTTTTCTTTTAATCTTCAGATACTTGACCCAAACTAGTCCTTTATCGAGATGCATCCCTAGATATTTGACTTCATCTTTTGTGTCTAATTGTTTGTTGTTTATTTCTATAGGAGGGCAGGTTACTTTTTTATTTGTGAAAACAATGTGGGTGGATTTGCTTTCATTTATTTTTATTCTCCACTTTCTGGCCCAATCTTGGATGTCATCCATGCATTTCTGCAGGACTGCGGATACTTCAGCAGGGTTGTCGCGGGTTGCAAGGATTGCCGTGTCGTCAGCGTAAGTTGCTATTGTGGCATTTTCTGAGCAGGGCAGATCGGCTGTATAGAGTTGGTAGAGAACTGGCCCGAGTACACTACCTTGCGGTACTCCAGCTCGGATTTTGTGTGGCTGGGAAGTACATTCCCCGTGGATTACTTCGAAGTATCTATCTTCTAGATAGGATTTTATTAGAGAAGAGTATTGGTATGGAAGTGTTTTTTTTTTTCATTTTGTATAGTAGGCCGGTGTGCCATACTCTATCGAATGCTTGGCTTATGTCGATAAAGATTCCAGCACATATTTTACTATACTGCAGTGAGTTTTCAATTTCGTTCGTTATTCTATTTACTTGTTGGATTGTAGAATGTCTCTCTCTGAACCCGAACTGATGTGATGGGATAAGATTTTCTTTTTCTATTATATTATTCAGTCTTTTGAGTAGAAGTTTCTCGAATAGTTTTGATAGCAGTGGTAGTAATGATATTGGCCTGTACGATGATGCTTCGTGTTTTGGCTTACCTGGTTTTTGGATTAATATTATTTGTACATACTTCCACTGCACAGGGAAATATAATATTCTTAACATCGCATTGTATATGTAGGTTAATAATATAACAGTTTTCTTTGGTAGTTCTTTTAAAATTTTTGCATTTATCAGGTCGTATCCAGGGCTTTTTCTAGTTTAAATATTTTATATTGGTTTTAATTTCTTCTGGGGTAAAATGCTTTATTGGTGGAGAAAGTTGTGCGGGTGATGTTAGGAATTCTTCAATCTGACTTTCTTCGTCAGCTGTCATTGAAGGTGGGTGAGATTCGAAGACTTTGTGTAAGTGTTCTGCTAATACTTCTACTTTTTCTTTATCTTCTCTGGCCCAACTTCCGTCTTCTTTTTTAATGGGTGATACGTGTGCTGTCGGTCTTTTCAATTTTTTTGTTGCTTTCCAGAGCGAATATTCTTTTTCGGGGTGTGCGGACAGAATGCTAACGTATTCTTGAATTGTGTCATTTTTGTTTTCTTGTATTAGTTTTTTTATTTCTTTAGACAAATGGTTCAACCTGTTTTTATCGTCAGGATGTCGAGTTTTCTGCCATCTGCGTCTAGAGTTTCTTTTTTCAGCTATTTTGTCTCGCAGATATTTCGGTAATTTGGTGACATTTTCATTTGTTTTTTCAATTTCTGGAGTAGAGTTCCACGATGCTTGTTGGATACTCGTTGTTAGGTATTCGACTGCTTCGTCTAAGTCGTCAGTTGTTTTTAGTGAAATGTTTAGATTTATTTTTGCATCTAAATTTTTTCTAAATTTTCCCCAGTCGGTGTGTTTATTATATAAAGTGGGTTTTCTTTCTTTTGTTATAATTGTTGAACTCGTAGTTAGGATGACTGGTGAGTGATCAGACGATAAATCGTAGCATGATTCAATATTGGTGTAGTTTTTTGAGATACCTTTGACTACGAAGAAGTCTAATAAGTCTGGCCTTTTATTGTGATCAGTAGGCCAGTAGGTGGGTTTTCCCGTGCTTAGGTGATCGTATCCTTTGTCTAGCATTTCCTTGCGTAATTCAGTTCCTTTCGGGTTTGTTGTTCTTGATCCCCAGTTCGGATGTTTGGCGTTGAAATCTCCGCCTGAGATAAATCTACTACCAAGTGAGTTGAAATATTCTTCGAAATCGTTTTTTTTAATGTTGTGCTTTGGTGGACAGTAGGCTGCTGATAGGATGAGAGAACCATGGGAATCTTGAATTTTAATGTTTGTAGCTTGGATTTGTTCTTTTTCAAATTTTTCGAGTACGCAGTGTTTTATTTGAACAAAAACATTTCATTTCAGCAATAATAACTTAACTATATTATAAAAAAGTGTGGTGACCTATAAACCAGTGTACCGCAACTGAAAATATTAGTGTGTTACAGTGTAAAACTATAGGTCGTGCCAAATAGAAATGACCTGTCAATCATTTCTTGCGCATATACTGTGTACCACTATTTTTAGAGCGGAGTGGTCTCTCACTATCCATTTCATAGTGATACATGCACCTTTTCCGTGCGCCGCTTACCCAAAAAGAATTCTAGGGACTGCCCAGTAGTCGCTCGTGTAAGTACTGTAATGACATAAATGCAAAACCGATGAAGACACAAGCGTTCAACTGACAATGGATGTGAACACTGTGTTGTGTCAGTGGCGTAGAAATAATTAGGCAACAATAGTATTTAGAATATTTAAATTAAGCTTAAAAACTAAAATATGTACAAAATACCTAAAAATAAATGAAGATCATTTAATATTCTCCATAAATTTGATTACCTTGTACACTAACAACCTACTTTTACTATTTAGTACCATGTTTTCTAGTCAACTTAACTATACACAATGGCCTGTACTACGATCACGGTTTTAACTAAAACGCTGTCAGATATCATTATTTAATAACAATAATAAATAATATTGAATTTATCAAAATATGATTTAAAAGGAGACCATAGTTTGTATTCAAACAAATATTTTTAAAAAAATCGATGTTCAAACATACGTGCAAAATTAAATGTTGAAATTTGAATTTGACATTTTTTAAAACAGCGTTTTAGTTAAAACCGTGATCGTAATACGGGCCAATAAATTTAAATCTTTAATAATATTATTCGGACGCCACTGAGACAAACCCGTTTAAGTACAGTGCATGCGATTGGCCCTTTAAGTAAGAAGGGCGGAGAATGCGTAAATGCGTTTTACGCGCAGGTCATTTCTACTTGGCACGACCTTATAATACACAGTGATAAGTGACACAATCTAAAGTATAGACACGTGCTAAGTGCGAGCAGCGCGACACAGCCCGCGCGCATTCAGCTACCAGACAACTCAGTGTTGCCAACCGTGTCATAAGTGAAAAATTAAAAAAATAGCAAAACCGCAACTATGCCGGAAACAAGTGGAGGAACAAACTTAGTCCTAACACCGTGACAAACGTTACAACAACAGTAGCAACCACACCATACTACACACAATCCACAATAATGACCACCCAAATGTCTCCAAGATGTAGCAATTTGAGTAGAAACGTATATACCAATATACGTTCGGGATCAGTTTCGCCGATGACAACTGAAGCACTGCCCTCCCCAACTTTGACACCCAACATCGAAACTACACAAAACTCGAGTGAATCCAACAAACTTACTTGGCAAACTGTCACTGTACGAAGAACGGCTAAGAGAACAAGAGACAAAGAAACAGATCACCCTAACGGAAATCCCAATAAAAGACAAAACCATATCAATCCAACACCTTCATGCTCGTTTAATACTAATAGATTTTCAGCACTCAATGACGAACCCACTGTGAAAGAAACACAAGACAACAAAAACCCTAAACCTCCGCCAGTATACGTACAAGACGTAACAGATTACTGCCTTATGATAGAAACATTAAAAACAACTCTACAAATGTCTGAATTCATATGCAAAACCCATGAAAAAAACTGTGTTAAAATAAACACAAACACATCCGATGCATATAGAAAACTAATTAGGCTATTAAACACAAATGATGTCGCATACCACACGTACCAACCCCGAGAGGAAAGAGCCTACAGGGTCGTTATAAAAAATATTCACCAATCGGTCCCGACAGAAAACATTAAACAAGCATTAGAAGAGAAAGGATTTGTTATTAAAAACGTTACAAATATAAGAAAGTGGGACACACAATTTCGTGGACCAAGAATCAAACGACAACAACAAGAAAATATATGACTTAAAACATATACTTGGTACCAAGATTACAATAGAAGCCCCAAGAAAGAAAAAAGAAATTCCGCAATGCGCCCGATGCCAAAAATATGGACACACAAAACGATATTGTAATAGGCCATTCTATTGCGTAAAATGCGGCGATAACCATTCGACAAAATCCTGTACAAAAGGAAAAGAAACAGCGGCTTCATGTGCTCTTTGCTCGGGACCTCATCCGGCCAATTACAAAGGTTGTAGAGTCTACCGCGACCTGCAAAAGATCAGAAACAAACCCATCCTAAATAAACCACAGCCACAAACAAACTGGTCCTACGTAAGAGAAAGCCAAAGCTACGCCAAAGCAACAAATGACTATAATCAAAATTCCACTAAACAGCCAGCAGTAGAACACCAAACTGAAAGCAATGGCTTAATGTCAAAACTATTTGAAAAATTCGAACAAATGTTCAGTCAAATAATTCAACAAAACACTATGATCATAAATCTCCTCATAAATCTCGTCAACAAAAAAAAAATGACTAATACAACCAGAATAGTACTTTGGAACGCCAACGGCATGGCACAACATCATAACGAAGTGGAGATATTCCTTAAGCAACAAAAAATAGACATAATGTTAATAAGCGAAACGCATTTTACAGAAAGAAGATATTTTAAAATCCACAACTACACAACATATACGAACCACCAAGATAAAACGGCACATGGCGGGACTGCAATAATTATAAGCGAAAATACCAAAAATGAAATTATTTTGATTAATTTGCAGATTTAGAACTATGGATGGGAATCGTGGAAAACTCATACTGGAACTTTTAAATATGGCAGAAAATAAACCAAAAGTTGTACCTATTGGAAATGATAACTTCGAAGAAGTGAAAGAAATTTTTTCAAGTCCATCAAAAAATAAAACCTTGTGAACATTATCTAAAATAGGCGATCTTTCTACTTCTGAATGTGCTATTATTTCTGACTCACATTCAGTTATCACTGAAACAGTTGACCATTCTGAAATGTGTGGCGAAGATAAGACAACTGCAGATGTTAATCGTAGTTTCTTTTCTTTTTGTAAAAACGGTAAGATCACTGTGTTTTTAATAAATTAAATAAATGATAATTTTATATTTATTTTTAAAATAATGTAATGTTTCTTTGGTTTTGCAGACGTAACTTTGCAGGCAACATCGGTTGTAGAGCAAACCCCCGTTCCTAACTGTAGAATCCCTTCAGGACTACCAAATAGTTGTGAAATATTTTCAGCAAATGACATGTTTACTCCAGGCCCCAGTGTCTCTCTGCAATCAACTGAATCATCAGAACAACAAACAGGATCTCATGAAGGCGTGAAATTTATACTCGTACTACGTAGAGTACACGAAAAAAATTATACAATATCCCCTATCCACAGTGATGAAAGTGATGCATATGATTCAGATAAAGATCCGGAATTCACTGAAAATAAACAAACAAAAGAATCAAGTGAATGGGAAAGTGCTAAAGAACAGGAGAAATGTGAGTTATATAAAGGAAAGAAACGGAAAATAAATATCGAAAACTGGAGCGTTAAAAATCAAAAGGACGAAGAAACAATGGACTGAGCTACGTATCTACGTCAAAAACTAGAAAAGAATACCCAGCAAGAAAGATGAGTACTCCATGTGGAGAGAAATGTAGGCACCAGTGTACAAAAAAAATTGATGAAAATAAACGGCAACAAATATTTAATAGCTCTTGGGCATTGGGTGATTTGCATAAGCAACGATTTTTTATTGCAGGCTGTATGATGACCATTACACCTAAATACAGATACTCATCTACCGAAAATCATCGGAATTTGATTCAAGCATTTTATTTTGATTTAGATGGAAGAATTAGGGTATGCAAGACATTTTTTAAAGCGACATTAGGTATCAATGATCGCCCAATCAGAACTGTTATTGCCAAAAAAAAGGATACTGGTGTTGTACTGCCTGATTTGCGAGGACATAATCCACACTACAGCGTTTCTACCGACATTAAAAATGGAGTCCGTGATCACAAATTCTATCCCTAAAATAGAATCGCATTATCTTCGAGCTCAAACTACTCGCGAGTATATCGATGGGGGTCGAACACTGACTGATATTTGGAGAGATTACAAAGAAAATTGTATTAAAGCTAAGAAACCTTACGCAAATTTATGCATGTTTAGCAGGATATTTAATTCTGATTTTAATATAAGCTTCTTCACACCGAAAAAAGATCAGTGTGAGCTTTGTACTGCTTTTACTAATGCAGAAGGAGAAGATAAAGAAAAATTGCGACGTAAGTACGATGAGCATCAAATGGAAAAGGATTTATCTAGAAAAGAAAAAAATGAAGACAAAAGTAAAGTAGAAAATAATTATATTGTTGCTGTGTATAACTTACAAGCTAATCTTATTTGTCCTCGTGGTGAAGTTTCCTTATTTTATTATAAATGAAAATTAAATTGTCATAATTTTACAATTACTGAACTTGTAACTAGTAAGACTGAATCCTACTTTTGGCACGAGGGAGAAGGCAAGCGCGGTGTGGAAGAAATTGCAAGTTGTGTGCTTATGTTTATAGAAAAGATTGTTTCAAGTAATAACACTGAATTTGACATTGTATTTTTTTCTGACAATTGTTGTGGGCAACAAAAAAATAAATTTATGGTTTCTGCTTACTATTATGCAATCAGGAAATTCCCACAGATAAAATTTGTCACCCACAAGTATTTAATTACTGGCCACACCCAAAATGAGGGAGATTGTGTTCATTCAGTAATTGAAAAACAGATAAAAAGAACTTTAAAATCAGGACCAATATACATTCCGGCGCAATATGCTCAATTGATACGTACTGCTAAAAAAACAGGTACTCCTTACAATTTCTTGGGTAATTCCTTGACTGTTGGTATGTTGTAAAAGATTACAGGTAAATAATTGGAGTTGCAGTCTGGTGAACAATGTTTATTAGGATTTTTTTAACATGCCGACGTTTCGGTTCCAATTGAACCTTCTTCTACACTTTAACTAACCATGAAGAAGGTTCAATTGGAACCGAAACGTCGGCATGTTAAAAAAATCCTAATAAACATTGTTCACCAGACTGCAACTCCAATTATTTACCTGTAATCTTTTACAACATACTCCTTACAATGTCAACGAATTGGCTCATAAAGATTTTTATGCCATTAAAGCACTTACTGATCAGATGCAACTAAATTTTAATACACTAAAAATAACTGAAGTAAAGGTTTTGAAAATTGATAGAAATTATCCAGGAAAGCTTTTTATGAAAAAAACGTATTCTGCAAATGAATTTACGGAAATAAATCTAATTAGAACAGGCACTGAATCTTTCCAGAATGTTCCCACTTTGAAACCTGCTTATAAAAATAAATTAAAGATAAAAGAAAGCAAAAAAGAAGATCTTTTATCACTATTACGTACTAATCACATTAAACAATTTTACGCTAATTTTTTGAAAATTTATAAGATTGTTATAAAAATGTTTATTTGTTCAATTTTTTGTACTAACTTGAAGATATGTACTTTTGACGTTTGTCTATAATAAATGTATTTTTTTCCATAATATTAGCATTTATATTTGTTGAAATAAAATATTGACCAATGAATGCAAAAGCGTCACAACTCAAAATTTTTATCGGCATCAAATTATTTTAAAATAACATTACTTTCAAAATTCGCTTTTCCCAAAATTTATTAAAAACAATCAACAGGGTAAACTCTACACAAGTATAAACTCATACTGTAACATTTTAATAAAATACATAATAGCTATACGTAGTTTGCAATGAGATATTTAATTTACAATCATTTTTAAAAGGTTCAAATTTGAAATTAATACATTTTGAGTTGTGTCATTTCTGAAGCAGGAGTGCGATGTATCTATGAATATAATTTTGTAAATAAATAATAAATGTCAAACTTCAATCCTGTGCTAGAGTTTAATTCTTTTTCTGGTAATTAGCCAAGAACTTGATGAAATACTAATTCTAGGATTTTCTGTTACCCAACAACGTGTATTTTGGGTATTGGGTTCATTATTTAACGTGAAAGTGCATCATTATTAGCCCGGTTCTGCATATCTTCGCAAAACACTCTTCTACTTTCTTCATCGTATGGGAAAAGTTCTTGGTGACACTGCATTTTATAAGAATAGTACGAATTTCTTTTTAAATATTATGTATGATGCTGTGATGAACTCCCAACTCATTTCCAATACATCTAGTACTACAGAAGGGGTTTACACTTATCATTCCTAACACTCTTTCTTCCAGCAAGGCACGTTCTTCTGCTCGTCCTACATTCTGATAACGCGGCTCACGTGTATTTTTTGACGACACGCTAGTAGTCTTTTCAAATTTTGTCACCAATTTAGCAATTGTAGTTGCACTGGGAATCGGCCGATCCATAAACTTAACGGAAAATAAATCACGCACTTTGCAGTAACTATTACCTCCATAAAAACAATTTATTATGAAAACACGCTCTTCATTAGTATAAATATTCATTTTTTAATAATATCAGACAACAAAACCAGAGACAAAATCAAATTGTCAGAAACGTCAAATAACTAATGACATCTTTTGAGCTTTAAAACAGTCGGTAATCCTATGACTGCCATTGCAAAAAATACAACCTTTACTTTGTTCCTTTTTTGCGGTTGTTAACAAACTAGCCGCAGTAGGTAATTCTTCCGTAATAGAACTCACATGCTTGAAACAGCGTTCTTTCTTCTTAATATTCCTGTCAGTTGTAACTCCAAAACCAGATTTAGCTAAAGTCACCTTTTGTTTATTTGCAACTTCAGCTGAAATATACTGCATTAATTGATCCAATCGATTTTTTGAAGAGTTTTCTTTATCATTATTATCTTCTTCACATTTTACAATAGACTGAGTCTGTACAACTTGCATTACAGCACTATTTCATTGCCACATACGTAAAACATCTTCAGGCAAACATGATTCCACTAATGGCAAAAGCATGGATGCACATTTTTCAGTAGTAACATTAACAGCGGTAATAATAAACAAGAGTTAAGTTTAGAATAACTTCTTTTTAATACAGTAATAGCTATTCCTAGTTTATCACGAGCTTAACCCATAAATGTATAATAATAAACATGGAATAAGACTTAACTGTAGAATAAATTCTCCATAAACGTCGTTTTATCACAGGGTTAAGAGATATTCTCGGAATACCTAATCTCGGAATAGGAAATTATTTATTATTACCGCAGTAAGTGTCTCTAATGTCCTTAATTGGCACTCAAGTTTATCATAAAGAGAGACTAGAGATATTTTATTTGATGAGAGAGTATTTTGTAAAACTAAACTCAACAATTCTCTTACATAGACTTCAACCAATAAATATTCTCTACCATATCTAGACTTAAGAGCATTAATAACTTTTGGATAATTACCTTCAGTTGCAGGAAAACTTTCAACTAATTCTCTAGGCTTTGACCCCGCGACAGTAGCTTGTAAGAGATATTGGAACTTGTCACCTGCTCCGATGGTCTCATCTTCGTCTATTTTCTTGAACTGAGTCCAAAATTGAAGCCATTCTTTGATGTCCCCATTAAACTTCTTCAGTTCTAGTTGAGGTAGTTTGAAAGAACGTCTTGGATTGCAGATGCTTGTTATTTGTGTAACGCCTCTGTCACTTCCAGCAGCCACTGAAACTTTATCTTCTTCTAACTCTGACATAACAGTTTTTATTCTGGAATAATTTAAAGCGTACTGGTCTGCTACATCTTGTTCTACCTCTAACTGCATTTCAGTTTCATTATTGTCGTCTAATAACAAATTGTTTATTTCAGAATCTAATTCTAAAATGTCACTGTACCTTTTCTCCAATAATTCGAATTGTGATTTAATCTCACGAATGTCCTTTTCCTCTTCTTTCAGCAACGCCTTGATCTGGTTAGAGATCTTCGTGAACGAAGTCCGCGCGGTCCCACGTGCTTTTCTTGCTCGATCCATTGTACTTTTTTCGTCCTGTCACGGTCGCCAGATGTTGGATTTTGTGAGAAAGAGAAAACACTTTATTTTATTTTCTTTAGTTGAAAGAACATTTATTATTAAAGATAAGGATACAAAAAACACTTAAATGATCAAATCTGAATGAATCTGACTTTTTCCCACAGAAAAAACAATCGCTAATTATTTTATATTATTTTTTTGACTTTTTTCGGTAACGTAGTTCACGTCACCGATTATACAACCGCGTTACACTTATCTACAGCTATTTGCCTACTATATACAATTTCGGCAACAAACATCAAGCTTTTATTTATTTTTTGTTTAATTCCATGGCTATCGATATTTTCGACGTAATTTTCGACATTTTCATATTCAATTTTTGTCGTTATAAAGCATGTAAAGTTAATTCTGTTTGATTTAGATGCAGAATTTTATGCCCTAAAACTTTTATTTGACGCGTTACACACGGTATAGTAGTTACAGTAAATACATATTTATTTGAAAGTAAAATTTTATATCATTTGTTTTGATAGTAAACAACCCCATATTATTCAGGGTGAGTCTGGGAAGACCCCCCCTTAATTTTTTTTTATTATGAGTAATAGAAAAAAATGGCTCATATAAAAATTATATTATTTTGACTATATCATTCATTAGGTTATAAACCAATAAGAATACGTGATTTTCCTTAGTTACCACGTATTTCAGCGATTATTATTAAGTAACCATGGTGAACGAATATACGAACCTTTATATATTCGAATATACCTACCTTCGTATATTCACTTATAGCTGCGTTTGATTATTTTGTTCTATGTACTCAGAACTGGCAATGTCATTTTTAATTATATTTACGCACATGATCTTTTTCCTTCGAACACAGTATTGAGTATATAAATGAATCTGTAGTTAGACTTTGACGAGGAAAATCGTCTTTGTATGCTGTAAGTAGACATCTAAAATCACAATGACAGCTCAAGTGCACCGAAACAAATAATTGAACGTATCTATTATTTGACAGCAAGGTATTATTGAAGTAAAAATTTGACAAATAAACAAATAATTATTTGGATCACAAGTCTAGAAACTGTACTGTTGCTAGTTTATTTGTAATACAAGTATTTATTTTGAAATACGAGCATTTCTTTGTAATATTACATTCTACTACAACTATATTTAAAAAGATAGGTTATGTAGCATATAGTTTGACGTTTCTGTCAAAATAAAATATACCACAGCTCTACGTTAAATTTACTATTTACTTTTTAGTTTATTTTTTTATTCATGATATAGTCTACCTGTATACAACTCGACAATAGAAAATTCTCGATATACTCAACGAGTTGCCTATTGAAAATACCACTCGACCTTCGGTCTCGTGATGTTTCCAGGCAACACGTTTCGTATAATCGAGAATTTTCAATCGTCTTGTTGTATAATATATGAATATACTATTTGATTTCAAATGTAGATATTTTTAATGTATTGGAAAAAAAAATGAGAAAAATAAAATAATTGCGATATATGAGAAATAATTCTTATTCATATATTCTAGGTGGCTATGTGAAAATAAAGAAATAGATAAATAAGTAAATAATAAGTAAGTAATAATAATAATAAGTAACAAACAAATTTTCACATGATATTTAAATACAAATTATTTTCCATATATCTCAATTATCTTATTTATCTCGAATTTTTTCAACTACATTAATCAAAACTAATACATCGGTGAAAAGAGAAAGAAATGGAGGTTTATATTTTAGTAAAATAATTATAGGTTGCCATTTAAAAAATAAAAGTTGATAGTCGTATCTTGTAAACCTGACTTTATAAAAAATATCTACATCTGCCATAAAATAGTATATTTAAAATAAAAGAACTTTTATATGAACCATTTTTTTCTTTTCCCTATAATAAAAAAGTTAAATGGGGGGCGTCTTCCCAGACTCACCTGTATATATGTTTCCTTTAAAACAACCTAATGACTTTAGAGAAAAATGTTACATACAAAAAATGATTAAGACTAAGGAGCCAATCTAAAAGCAATAACACACCAAAAATTCAACCAGTAGTTCTCAACCGGTAGAACAAAATTATAATTTTTTTAAATTGTACCCTTTATAATATTTTCTTCCGTTAGAGATTTTTTTCTGGTTTCAACGATATAAATACTGTATAGGGTTTTTAACAATTATTTCAGGAAAAATGGTATTAAAAGTTAGAAGTAATACATTACAAATGGCTTTACTACTAAGTATAACTAGCAACAGTCATATAAATAGTTCTAAATTTTAATACCATTTTTCTCGAAATAATTATTATACAACGCTATACAATATTTATATCGCTGAATTAAAAAAAAAAGATCTAATGGATTAAAAAGTTATGTAGGTTAATTAAAAAAATGTAATTTAGTTTTAGAAATCAACTATTTAAACAAAAACAAATCTCCAGGATACGAGCTCATAAACTCAACAATATTAAAATCTCTCCCAAGGAAAACCATCGTTGCTAGTTTCTGAAATCTATAACGCAATACTGAGAACGTTATATTTCCCAGTACAATGGAAATTTGCTCAGATAATAATAATTCACAAACCGGGAAAAACAACTCACCAAGCCTCATCATATAGACCGATATCTCTGCTCCCACTTCTTTCAAAACTTTTTGAAAAGTTACTACTCAAAAGGCTGAAAATAATCTTGGAAGAAGAAAACCTAATCCCAACACATCAGTTTGGATTCAGGGCTCAACATTCTACCATCCAACAGGTCCACAGAATAGTAGACGAAATAGAAAACTGCCTACAACTAGGGAAAATAAGTTCTGCAGCATTTATCGATATAAGCCAGGCGTTCGATCGAGTGTGGCATACTGGATTATTGTACAAAATTAAAAACACCTTACCAGACCAATATTATATACTACTAAAACCTTACTTAAATGACCGGTACTTCCAAGTAAATCACCAAGGCTCCTCATCTCAGATCTACAAAATCAACGCCGGTGTACCGTAAGGAAGCGTTCTAGGTCCTGTTTTATACCAGATCTTCACAGCCGATCTACCCTGCACTGAAAACGTCATAACTGCTACCTACGCGGACGACACAGCGATAATTGCAGCACACGATGACCCTATAGAAGCATTCAAAATACTAGAAGGATCTCTAGATGAAATAGAAAAATGGGCCTCAAAATGGCGTATAAAAATCAATGAAAACAAATCAACGCACGTAGTATTCACCAACAAAAAAGTAACTTGCCCAAGAGTCAAAATAAACAACAAAGAACTAGAAACAAAAGAAAAAGTAACATATCTAGGTATGCACCTTGGCAAAAGAATGACATGGCAAGAACACATCAAAGCTAAAAGAAAGCACTTGGACATGAAAGTTAAAACGATGTATTGGCTCTTGGGTCATAAGTCACAATTATCACTAGAAAACAAATTACTACTATACAAAGCTGTTATCGTCCCCATATGGACCTACGGAATTCAACTATGGGGCTGCGCTAAAAAGTCCAATATCAGTATTATACAAAGATTCCAAAACAAAACACTGAGAATGATCATTAAACCCCCCTGGTACGTCAATAACCACACCCTCCACAAGGACTTCAAGATCCCATACGTCTATGAAAAAATTCGAAAACACGCCATAAATTACGAAAACAAACTGTATGACCACCCAAACGAGCTAGCGCTCAACCTTCTAAACAACGAAGAAGACCCCCGAAGACTCAAGAGAACTAAACCTTTAGATCTCAAATTTACGTAACATTAAATAACAAAATAAATCTTTATTTAAAATATAGAGGAAACTCCACTGGAAGCTTACCTCACAAATGATATGTAAATAAAAAATAACCAATTTGCTGGTTGGCCTGAACAGGGCCAGTTGTAAATATTATATTGTTAATAAAGATATATAAATATATATATATATATATATATATATATATATATATATATATATATATATATATATATAAATATATATATATATATATATATATATATATATATATATATATATATATATTTATTATTGTGTTTGGTTTGTTCACAATTTTAAAAAGAAATTTAAAAAGTTTCGTCAATTGGTAG
Organism: Harpalus rufipes; assembly: GCA_951394225.1. Lineage (NCBI taxonomy): Eukaryota > Metazoa > Arthropoda > Insecta > Coleoptera > Carabidae > Harpalus > Harpalus rufipes. The sequence goes on from OX596289.1 coordinate 18,701,317, forward strand.
CAATGGCCATGACATTTATGACATAAAAAACAATATTACGAGGGTCATTCAATAAGTAAAGAGACAAATGGCTATAGCTCAAAAATGGTTTATTTCAATCTTTAAAAATTAAGGCTATTTTTCAACATAATCACCCCGCACAGTTATGCACTTGTCCCATCTTTCTTGCAGCTTCCTAATTCCCTTGGCGAAGAATTCTTTCGATTTACCCCGAAGCTACTTTTGCACCGCTTCCTTAACTTCCTCATTGTTAGCAAATCTTTTTCCACGTAGGGCGTCTTTGAGTGGTCCAAACAGGTAAAAATCAGATGGGGCGAGGTCGGGACTGTAGGCAGGATGAGGTAAGACCTCCCAACCCAATTCTTGAAGCTTATCACGGGTCAGCTGGGCTGTATGAGGGCGGGCGTTATCGTGCTGAAGAATGACTCCTTTTGACAAGAGTCCACGGCGTTTGCTCCTGATAGCTGGTCTAACTTTGTGTTCTAGCATATTAGAGTAGTATTGGCTATTGATAGTTCGCTGATCTTCAAGGAAATCGCAATAGACTGGACCCTGTGAGTCCCAAAAGATGGTCAGCATCACTTTACCGGCGGAAGGTTGAACCTTGATTTTTTTGCGAACTGGAGAGCTAGTGTGTTTCCACTCCATACTCTGCCTTTTGGTCTCAGGGTCGTAGTGATGGATCCAGACCTCGTTGCAGGTCACTATTCTTTTAAAAAAAAGCGTCTCCTTCAATCAAACTTCATTGCTTTAAGTCTTGACTAATGGAAAGCCTTGATTCTTTATGAGCGTCAGTAAGCTGTCTGGGAACCCATCTGGCACACGTTTTTCTGTACTTTAAATTGTTCTGAATGACATTGTGAACAGTTCAAACACTTACTTGAACTTCCTCAGCTATCATTTCAACAGTAATTCTTCTGTTATCACGAATAAGTCCGTCAATCCTCGATTCCAACGAGGGACCAGAAACTTCCACTGGACGTCCACATCGGGGTTCATCACCTACACTTGTTCGGCCACTTTTAAACCGATCAACCCACTTGTAAAAATTCGCACGGTTCATACAACTTTTACCGTACTGTATTAACATTCTAGAAAAAAATTCACTTGGTTTTACACTTTCTGCGACTAAAAATCTAATGACTGAGCGCTGCTCTTCTAAGGTGCAATCTTCTAGTGGACTTGCCATGGTGAACTGAAAATTTTGAGGTTATGTTGACATAAAATGATGAAACAGCTGATCAGAGCATATCCCAAGGTTGCCAACTAACACCCCTGAGAAGATTGTACACATTCATTGAATAGTTTTAAAATTATAGAATTTGTCTCTTTACTTATTGAATGACCCTCGTATTTTATTCATGTCAAGTAAATTAAATAATAATGTTAGATTTATAATAAATAATAATGATTATTCGAATGAGGAACGGGTCTTTATCATAAAGAAATATTTTGGTGAAAATAATTATAAAAGAATACGGGATTTATTTTCTATAAGTTAGATTGACGTTTATAATAGTACATTAAGATACAAGTTTCATAAGACATGATTTTAGCGCACGCGTCTTTGTTAGGAACGAGCGGCTTGCCGCGAGTTTTCTAACGGGACAAGTGCGCTGAAATGTCTTATGAAACGTGTATTTTATACTATTTTTTCTATTTTGGTCCTTGTGTCAAAAAAATATTTACAAATATACGTGATTTCATTTTTAGGAATATTTTAATTTTTATATGATTGTTGGTAACAGTAACAGTGATTGATATTCATAACTATGACGTTTCATTGTTATTGTTTACAATTTAAATAATATTTACTTTCAAATGACAAATGTCTAGAAATGTAGGTACTACGTTCCAACCTAACAGAAATTAGGTTTGAGTTCTTTTAAGAAGTACTTTATGACATCCAAATGGGTTTCATAAAGTACATATTAAAGAACCAAAATAGAAAAATTATTTATAAAAACCAGAAAAAACAAAGCACGTGCCATGGCTATTGCTACTAATTGACAGAAGTTTTTAAATTTCTTTTTATTTTGATGTCTGTGTGTGTGCGTGCGTGTGTGTGTGTGTGTGTGTGTGTGTGTGTGTGTGTGTGTGTGTGTGTGTGTGTGGATGTATGTGTGTATGTATGTGGGATGTTGGAAGGACGCTTACTCAAAAACTATAAGACTTAATATTTGTTTAACTACGTATTTCCCAGTCGGACATTCGCGGGGATATCTGAAAAGGTTTTGGTAACAATTGGACAACCGGAAGTAGCAGATTTTTGAAAAAAAATCTTCTAAATACTATTTTTTCAAAATTTTTCTTGGAAATATTAAAGAAAATTAAATTCTCAATCTGACACATTTAAATTTTTTAATATATCTCGTATAGATTAGGAGATAATATAGAATAATCTGTTGTACAGAAATAATCTCGTTGCCTAAAAAACAGTTGAGATATTTAAATGTTTATAATTGACAGACAAATGCAAAATGTCAGTGTAAAAAATTAGATTTTTCTGGGAGGTACGAGTACATTTAATATATATTATTGTATTATTAATTAAATATATATTTAAATTATAGGTGTTAATATTACATATATCCTTAAGAAATACCGCTAATACTGTTAATGAATTTGAAGAATTTTGAACATATTAGTATAGTAGGACAAAATTCCTCATAGAACGTAAGAAGATACAATTTCAATTATTATGTGTACAAGAAATGTTAAGTTCGTTACTTATTAAGTGTTTCTCACCAGCATTAGGGTACCTTTATATACAGGGTATGGCCATGGCGCAAGATCGCCGCCATAAGCGACCCAATGTCAAACATATTGATAATTCATTTTCCTATTTATTTGTAAGAAATGTGATATTATGTTATACAGGAATATTAAATAATCACACTATGAATCTATAAAGGTAATAAAAATTCATTTATTTAAGAGATACACAATTATTATTATGACATAGATTTAGAGGTTATGTAGCGCATAGGATATAGGTTGTTATTATCACATCAAATTTAATAACTGTGGTTATTATTTACATAATAAGTATATATTTTAAACTTACCTTTTAAAAATTTAAATGTTTGTGCTTAATATTGGTAATTTTTATGTGTTTTCAATATTGCCAGTCATCGTAGTCAGTATCACAAGAAAATATACATATAAATAAAATAAAAATATTACTTACACTTTAAATAAACACTAGAAGTATATTTAAATGTGTTTTGTATTAAAATAAAACAAATAACCACGAAAATACATAATAATTTGCGCAACAACAACGAATATGACAGTGGCCCTCTAATGGCGGACGAAACGCGAGCCACGTCATGGCCAAACCCTGAGTATATAGGTACCCTAACCAGCATCAACAGATAGCGCTATACTACCCTCCCGTGGCAAGAGATGTCGACACTATCACAAGGAATAAAGAATCTTTTAGTGTCCGTATAAGATTAATCTATGCTTATACAACAGTTAATCATGGCGTAAAGAATTTCTATCAAGAAGTGTTGTTTTCGGCGAAAATTCTTGTGATTAATGTTACTTTTACAATTTATAGATTTTAAGTATTAAAAAGTATATATAAAACGTATATTATAATACAAAGTGATTCTTCATGTAATGTGAAAAACACTAAAATATCTGGTAGCCAGAGACCTTATTGTTCGTCAATATACCTTTCAGATTCAGTGGCGTATTTCTATTAAAAGAATGGAGTCTGGTAGTGATAAAGATGAGTTCTCATTATCTTGGGACAACTTCCAAACAAACATGAATTCAGAATTGAACTCATTACTGGAATCGGAATATTTAGTGGACGTAACATTAGCAGTGGAAGGTCGTTATCTTAAAGCCCATAAATTGATAATGGCTATGTGTAGTACTTATTTTAAAGAACTCTTTCAAGTGAATCCATGTAAACATCCTATAGTTTTTTTCAAGGATATCACATATAACACTTTGAAAAATCTCCTAGACTATATGTACACGGGAGTAGTAAAAATCCATAATAATGATTTAGATACATTCATATCAACGGCAGAAGCATTAAAGATTAAGGGACTAACTGCAGATCAACTGACTAATTGTGAAATAAGTCCTAAGCCTGAAGTAACTTCCCCATCAGATTTAGACGAAGATGTTACATTAGTCCATAAATCTCGGGAAAAAACCTTACGTCGTCGGAAACGAAGACTTGGCTCGTCTTCGAAAGGAATTAGAACTGAAGAAGAATTCAACGAATCCCAGCAAACTGAACATAAAGTTAGTGAAAACTCTCATATTGAAACGCAAAAGACTGTGGTTAATTATTCGGCTAAGGTAAAAAATCCCTCAAACAATGATAACGTACCTGCTTTTAAAATGGAATCCAAAGAAGATATGAACTATAAGGCTTCGCCTGTTGACGCAGTGGGAGGAACAAGCACCGAAGTGGTTAATGCAGAGATCCCTGAAAAAAATGATGTTATAGAACCAATGCAGGTATTTGAAGGCCCTCGAGGAGACAGAACTGCAGAAGCATTAACGATTAAGGGACTGACTGGAGATCAACAGACTAAATGTGACATAACTGCTGACCCTGAAGAAATACCATCTCCAGTCAATACTGGAGATTTAGATGAAGTAGTTACATCAATCCATAAATCTCGGGGGAAAACCTTACGTCGTTGGAAACGGATTAGAACTGAAGAAGACTTGAACGAATCTGAAGAAAGTGTAAATAAAATACAACTTAAAGAAGATATGAACAAGGTTTCGTCTGAAGACACAGTGGCAGGAACGAGCACTGAAGTGATTAATGCTGAGATCCCTGAAAAAGATGAAGTTGTAGAACGAATGCGGGTACTTGAAGGCCCTCGCGGAGGCATGCGTCTGGCTATCGAGGATTACGTCTTCACGAAGAATTGTGTAAGCAAACAGAGAGTTCTTTGGAAATGTTGGCACCGGAAGCAAAAGTGCAAGGCTAGATTGTATACTCACAGATCCGGAGAAATCGATTTAATTGGGACTCATTGTCATGAACCCAATCTGGACCTCACAACTAATCGTAAAGTTTTGTTTCAGGCGGAAATCATTCATTCTAATGAATAATTTATATATAAAGTACATACAGGTGTTTAATAAAGGATGATTTTTTTATCAGGTATACATGATGTTCATTTTATTTTGTCCACTCACTATGCCTATCTTGAGAACTATAAGAGCAACGAAGTCGGTTAAATTAGCAAACAATTTCTATTTTACAAAACTATTACAGTGAACAATTTTTTTTTGTACCAGTGGTTCTCAAAGTACGTATACAACTTTCTTATTTTAAATGGGAACCTACTCTTTTTATTCGCTTATTCGTTTTAGTATTTTTTTCTGAATTCGACGATATACATATGTCATACCCTAATATTATAAAATATATGATATCATTGAAATCAGAAAAAAGTACTGAATCGAATAAGCGAATAAAAGAATAGATTCCCATTTAAAATAAGAAAGTTGTATCCCGTAGTTTGAGAACCACTGGTATAAAAAAAATTTCTTGTTCATTGTAACAGTCCTATAAAAAAAATCTGATGTGGCCAGCACAATACCTTCCGTCAATCCTGTGTATTATGCACAAATTCCATTCATAAAATGTCTTCCAAAAGATTATAAATTTCCAATAATATTATTTCATGCAAATGGCACTTGAGACTAACATTTTCTTCTTCTTTAGCTTTTCCCATTCGTTAGGGGTCGCTAATTTTTATTTTTTTCTTCCATTCATTTCTATTTTGCGGGGCATCCTCATGTCAAAATTTTTCATTCAAAATTTATTTTTTTGGTATTTTATGATTCCTTTTCTCGGCAACTGAATTCCACACCCCTGATAATAAATATACCACATGAAATAAGAAAATCATGAAATTTTGAATGAAAAATTACGACATTTGTAAGTAATAGACGTAATTCATAGCTGTCATTTTGACACGGGTCCACATATCTGCTTGCCAGTCAGCAAAGTCACGTCACTGCACTCGCCCTACACATAATTTTTTTTGCAAAAGATCCTATACTTCCAGTTAAATTATTTCATAAACAAAATATTCGCATTGCACTTGACACTAACATCTTCTTCTTTAGTTTTTCCCATTCGTTAGGGGGTCGCTATTTTTTATTTTCTTCTTCCACTAATTTTTGTTTTGTTTGTCGTCCTCATTCAGTTCCTTTTCTCTCCTTTCATATTATATTTGGTCTTCCTATGTTTCTTCCAACTTATGTTATAAGCTATTCATTCTTCCAATATACTCATCTCTCCTCATGACATGTTCAAACCAATGTAATCGTCTCTCTTATATCTTTCTAGAAACGCCCAACACTAGGGTTATTTCCCTTATTCTTTCAATATTTACTTTTTATTGATATTGACATCTGTCAATTTGAATTACCTGAATATATTAGCAGTTTCCATGGTTAAGTTAGCACAGCTGGCTGATATATGAAATTTTATAATTATTACAATCTTTATAATTCTTTAACTTTATATCTGTTAAATATGAAATATAAAATGCAATCAAATCGTATAGAGAATATTATATTCTTTAAGTTATACTAAAATTTAACTGAGTTTTTCAAGAAAAACTGTTAAAATCTTCAAATGAGGATACTTCCGGTTGACCAATTATAACCAAAATCTAATCAAGTCTGCATATGGTTGTACGGAAGAGGAATATGCAAGAATTGTAATTTTTGGAATTCTAGTATTGGAGATATCGTGCATGAAACTGCGGTCACATACACACACACACGCACATACGAACACACACACACACACATACAGACATCATCGTAAAAATAGTAAAATCGTATTGTAAAGACCCTAAAACGTGCTTATTCAATGAAAACTCACCACCGAATTTTTTGACCAAAGACAATACCTTCCTTACCTAGAGGTGACGGCAGGTAAAACTTGTTTGCTAATTTAACCGATCTCGTAGATCTTATAATTTTCGAGATTGCAATAGTGGACAAAATAAAATGAACACCTGTATACGAGTACAGTTTGATGTAAGGATTCTCAATCAAAAAGATTTTTTCAAATTTCGGGAAATGTAAACAGCCTGGTTCGTTATTGAATTGTATATTTTTAGTGCCACAATAAAAATTTCGTGTCGGCCAGTGGCTCTAAAAATTACACTTCAAGAAATATGCCCTTAATTATCCGAATTTTGAAAAAGTTTTTTCTGATTGAAAATCAGCATATCGAAGTGTACATATCCTTGAAAATGTTTACATATTTTTTAACACCTGTATTATATGTTATTTATACAGAATATTCAGGTGTTAGTTTACAGTTTTTATTATATTTGACAGTTTGTTTCGTTTTGATTAGTGCTTTATTATTTTATTTATAAAGACCAGACCCAGTAATAAGTTCTTATTGGAAATTTCTTAATATCCAGTGCAATATGCAGATAATTTATTTTTGTGACTTTTCTTTATAGTTTTGCTTAATCTAGAATTTTGATATATTAAGATATACTATATTTAGTAGTAGCTTTTTACTATCGTTTTAATTGTAATTTGCTTGAATTTAATTTACGATAATATGTTTAAATTAAGAAGTATGTTTACTTCTCTGATATCTAATACTTTCCTTTCGTACTATTTTTTTGTAATTAACCATACATTATAATAAAAATTTAATCAGAAATTTTGCATTTAAGTTCAATTTAATTTCATTTTTTGTTCCTTCTCCAATTTAGTTTGTTCAGTGTTGCCACTAGACCGGTTTTCACCCGAACAAGCCGGTTTGAACGTTCTTGTTCCGGGTTAGTTATTTATTAATTTGTACGGTTTTCATAAAAATGATGAAATTATGCATTTTTAAAATTATTTAATGAATATTATTAACGGATAAGTTAAACTTGACATTGATGTGAAGCTAGTTGACGTGTGAATCACACATCTCAATTATTTCAAGTGACAGTTGAAAACGTAATATTTTTCTAACCTACAAATAAATAAATATTGTAAATAATTGTATCCCTTAGATTAGAAAAATGTAAGTTGTAAACAAATGCGATAATTTCAATTGATAATTCGCGGTAAGTAAATAACTTTTTAATACTTATTATTTAGTTTATTTTGTTATTAATAATATGTAAATAAAATAAATAATTAACAAAATAATATTCATATATTTTTTTCTTGCTGATGTTTAACATTTTTACAATAATTTTTTTCTTCAAATTAAAAAAAAACAGATTAAGTTAATTTTTTTTATTTCTAGGGCAAAATGACAACTCAAAATAAAGAAAACAGTTCAATTGAAAATAAATACTACAAAAATTGGAAGATCATATAAAAGGTGAAAAAAATAATTCCCAGTTATGGACATTTATATTAAAGAAAGGAAAATTTCCAGAAATTGAATTTATATTTAGTGTTTCCAATATTATTATTTTTACTCAAATGTCCTGGTCAACAATTTTCCGAAGATGGCAACACTGTGTTTATTTACTAGTGAATTATAAAAAAAATGTCACTCTCACATAATTTTAACTCCTCTCAATAAATAATGTATTTAAAATAATATTAGGCACGAAAATAAAACTAACCACAGTCTTTGTTATATAGATCAGCCATTTTCATTATTTTCACGACAAAAATTACACTCAAAGAATTTAAAACACTCACCCTATGGGCTCGTGGCTTAAACTTTCTTTTCATGAATAAACATCTTAATTCTCTTGCTATATAAATAGCTATTTTCTACATCCTTTAAACAATATCGAAAAGATATCTTTTTAGGCAACTGTTACATAGTTTTACGTATCCTTTGGCAACCGTAAAGTATCACTAGTTTTTTGACACCTGTCAAAGATTACTTTACGGCCGCTTTTACTTTACGCCTGCATTTACTTTACGAACTGAATTGTAAAAAAATGTTTAAATAGCAAATAAATTTAGTGCTGTATTCCACGCAGCTTCATAAATGTTAAGAGGGAGTATTGGAAAAATCGTTATCGCCATCCCTGTCGCTCATTTCCTTGCTTAACAAATTAATTATTGTGGTTAATTTTTAATTTATTTTCATTTTTAGGTTGCAATATATTTTGACAGTAAGCAAATTATTTTCTGAGCTGTCAAGATGATAAACATAACACTCATATGCATATTATGTATAAAAGTATTAACTGTAGCTAACAAATTCATAAAAAAATGTTTCAACCTAACACAATTTATAACCTTCAAAAAAAAAACATTTGACATGTCTACAATCATCATTCGATATTCAAAACGGCTGTAGAAGAAGGAAATTTTAGTTCCACGTAAGCGGCGTTTCGTTAACTAATTTTGCCAATAGTAAAATGAATAGGCAGAAAACGCACGTCATCAACATATAAAATGAAATATAACTAGTAGAAATCATTAGATGTTATTTATTTAAAAAAAAGAAAAAAAATATAGTATATGTAAGTTATATTTCGACGATCCGAAATAGTGTTTTTAAAAAGGGTTTTTTATTGTGAATTTATTATATCAAAACTATCATTTGTTACACAAAAATTATTTAATGTTTATTTAATAAAAATACGACTTATTACATTTATTATATTTTAATGTTACTTATTTGGATTCTTCACTCTGACTAAACTAAAACTACTGCAAAGTCTATAAACTGGAAACGGGAAACTCAGGTGTCGGGTTCGACGCCTGGGAACTGCAACTCATCAGTTTGGACAGCGGTAACTCCTCCCTTGCTAAAATTGGGCTTCATCGGGTAGCTTCAGCGCCGATCTAGGGGGTGAAGTGGACGGTTGAAGTTCAATGTCTTCGGCCTTGGGTTGTCTTTTCTTTTTATATGCGATGAATGTCTTTTGTAGGTAAGCTGCGACCGTGATGATGGCACCGGTGATTATGATTACGTACAGTGCCCACACTGGGTAGTTGGTAATGTCAGCTTCGGTTTCGATTTGGTCGTTGTGGTACTCTGTATCTTCGAACTTGTTTAATGGTTTTAGTTCGGAGATAGAATTTAGTTCGATTGCCATTTTGGGAATATTTGTATTGTTGTAGTCGATTTCGAAGTTTTCAATTATTAATGGTTTGCCAAATGTGCCTTGTTTAAAAATTAAGTCATGATTTTGAAGTTTGAGTTTGCATTCATCTTCTTTAATTAAGAGTACGCCTTGTAGGTTGCTTATACTGTCATCTTGATTGCATTTGGCTTGTACGTTTTCAGGATTTGGAAATATTGCTAGATATTGATTGATTTCTTCAATGTATTCGATGTGATTTCTTTTTATGTTTAATTTGACGAAGTGACAATTTTCTACTTTGCTCTGTAATATGAAGTTCTTTTCGCAAGAATTTTCGCTGATTTCTTTAATTTTGTTCGGACATTGGTAAATGTTTCCCTTATTGCGGACACACAGATCATACAAAGATCTTAAGTCACCATTTTCAGACTTCAGAATGTACTCATGGTTAGGGATTATAGTTACAAATTCGTTATTTTGTTTAGTGGGTGTTGGAATAAGGTGAATAAGTTCAAAATGGGTTTCATAATTTATGGGAATGTCGATAAAGTATATAATTTTGTTTTCTTGTAATTTACAGTTAATTGAGATTAATTTTTCGATTTCTGACATGTTTTCTGAATTGGTTTCAAATGGTAGTTCATTGTTATAGAATTTTGAAATTTTATTTAATTCTTCGTAAAGGTCATGTGATTTGATAATGCTAGGATGCATTGTGTGGAGTTTGCAAAATGTTAGAGAGTTTTCTATATCTTGAAGAGTGTTAAACGTCATAGTGTATAAAATGTTTAACTGATTGTAAATATCTTTAATAAATAGTTTATCATGATCTTTGATTCCTCCGATGACAATGTGTATTAGTTGTTCAATTTTTGACTTTAAAATATTTTCGTTGCGTTTAATTGTTTCGACAGTTTTATTGAAATATTTCATAATTTGGTGACTAACAGAGTACTGGTGCTTAATTTTGTCATTTAGTTTAAATTGATTTTCTTTCAAATGATTTAAAAATTTTGTGTATCGATTATCATCTTCAGCATCTAGATTTCCTGTTATTGATTTTATAACAGATCCTAAACCGTTTAATATTCCTCGTTTTGTTCTCACATGCGTAGATAAATGGCTAATTTTTTCATTAATATTATTTTTCAGGTACTCTATGATTTTGTTGTTATTATCAAACTCAGCAGCGATTGTGTTATCTGCGTTGATAGTGTGTTTGAGAGTTGTGTACTGCTTGTTTAAACTTTCGTATTGTGCCCATAATGGGTTTAAATCATAAAATTGTACGAGTGTGTGTTTCGTTTTTTGTAACTTTGCATGTCCAAGGTTAATTGTCAGTAGTCCTGGGTTTAGGGTAATATCTTGGATATTTATTCCGAGTGTATGCGTGAAGTAGAGGGACCTGGAATAGCCGGATATTTATCAATTATTTTTCTAGGTCTCTTTACGTTTGAAAGATGAATTTTAGATTGTTTTTTATCATTATTCTCTGTGTCAATTTCTGCAATTTTTAAGTTCTTGTTAACTTTTTTAATTTTTTCCTTTTTGAATTTCGGGTTTTTCGTTTTATTAACTTTTTGTTTGTTATGAACGTAGACTGTTTCGGGTATGTCGGGAAGTTCTTCGCGATTTTCGTTTAATTTAGTAATAATTTTGGTTTTATCTGATTGCAATTTGCTATTAATATTTTTATAAACTAATTTTGTTTTTTCCTTATGTTTTTGAATATAATCTTGCATTATTTGTTTCTCGAGTTCTATATCCAGTGGGGAATTTGTATCTAAGTGTCCGTTAATAATTTCAACTGGTTTTAAATTTGTCGTGCTATGATTTGTATTGTTATAAGCCAGGATTGCATAGTTTACTTTATCTTTTATTAGTTCACTTTTGAAATTTTCTTGTAAGTTGAATAAACGAATGTGCTCTATCAGAGTTGAATGAAAACGTTCGACTAGACCGTTGGAATTTGGATTTTGTGAGCAAATGAAATGAATTTCGATTTTATGTAGGCTTAATAATTCTTTTATGACATTATTTTTAAATTCAAGCCCATTATCTGCTATTATTAATTTGGGTATACCGTGATGTGAGAAAAATCGTGTTAGTTTATTTGCAATTTCTATAGCATTTGTGGAGTTAACTTTATATGCTTGAGCGTATTTAGAAAAAGCGTCAATTATAGTAAGAAATTTGGTGTTTTCTAGAGAAAGTGTGTCAATGTGGATGATGTCTAATGGTTTATTGGGAGTTGGGGTAACATTTAGTTTCGGTTTGATAGGGTTCCTTTCGTACTTAGCAGCTAAACAAATTTCACATTGATTTATAAAGTCTGTGACGGTCTTTAACTGATTCGGCCAATAATATCGTTTTTTAATTTGAGTGTGAACTTCGTTTATTCCACGGTGGTTTGTCTTACCTTCGTGAAAATTTTTTATTACTTGTAAGATTTCATCTTTTTCTTCTACATCTATTAATTTTACGTTGCTCTTGATAAATTTTATTTCAGAGTGTTTAAAATAATTTTGTAATACGTTACTAAATTTCTCATAAATGGGTGTTTCAAAGTATAAGTAGTATTTCACATTCGGTGTAATGTATTCTTTTATAAAATTTATTGTATCTTGTTCGAAATCTGTTTCAGAAAGTTGGAGAAGAATTCTCATTTTATCGCAATGAAGTTTTTGTATTTTTGGCTTAGAAGGGGAATGTTTGACTTGGGATATAAAAATTTGGTTTTTTCCAAAATTTACTGGTGATTCAGTGATTGTTATACCTACAATAGGGTTTTCGGGGTTTGAGTGAATTGTTTGGTCAGTTTCGGGATCATGCTGTTCTTCTTCGTCTGGTTCTACGATTAAGGATTGCTTGTCATTGTCAGGGTTGAAATAGGTTTCGTTAAAATTTTCAATGAGATCGAAAAGGTTTTGCGATTCTGGATCTAAAGTATTTATGTTTAATTCGATACGTGATAGTGCGTCTGCGTTTTTGTTTAGAGAGCCTTTTTACCTCTCGCTAAGAGAGGTATTGCATTCATGCTAAAAATCGCATATCCAGATTTTATTGAATAAGCACGTTTTAAGGTCCTTACAATCCGATTTTAACATTTTTACGATGATGTCTGTGTGTGTGTGTGTGTGTGTGTGTGGATGTGTGTGTGTGTGTGTGTGTGTGTGTGGGATGTTGGAAGGACGGTTACTCAAAAACTATAAGACTTAAAATTTGTTTAACAACGTATTTCCCAATCGGACATTCCCGGGAAGATCTGAAAAGGTTTTGGTAACAATTGGACAACCGGAAGTAGAAGATTCTTGAAAAAAAATCTTCTAAATATTATTTTTTGAAAATTTTTCTTGATAATATTAAAGAAAAATAAATTCTCTTTCTGATACATAAGGTTTTGGTAACAATTGGACAACCGGAAGTAGAAGATTCTTGAAAAAAAATCTTCTAAATATTATTTTTTGAAAATTTTTCTTGATAATATTAAAGAAAAATAAATTCTCTTTCTGATACATTTAAATATTTTTATACATATTTTATAGATTTAGAAATAAAAGGAATATAATATATAAAATAATGTTGTAATTAATTTTACAACCGAAAGGATGCCATGAAAAATAGTTGATAATTTAAATTATTTGTAACTGACAGATAAATGTCAGTGTCAGAAATAATGAGTAATGAATTAAAAATGTACTTGGAGAATCCCTTAGTTCTTGATCTGTGACTATTATGGAGATGACAAGTCTAGGTTGAAGGACTTAAATTTGTTTCAAACATTATGGGACAATGTACACCAGTACTGTAGACTAGAGTAACTTTGAATTGCGAAAAAGCTATCAAATTCTTCTCAAGTAAGTTGTAAATATTGACAAAATTACACATCGATATAAGAATAATCGGGGTGCAATCTATCCGTCACTTTATTAAAAGGAATTAGTGTTATTTAGATATAACAAGTATGAAAAAATAAAATGTAAAAGAAGATATATAAGAATAGATGCACAATCCAGATATATACATTTTAGACCGCCCAAAATTAATGTTTTTACTAGAAGAATATGAAGAGAAAGTAAACAAAGTTGTTCGAATTGAAAATTGCTGTTACCAGCCTAATATTTATATATGGTAAACTCTACTTTGTAATTTATTGTAACATAATTTATGGTAAATATCTTTATGTTGAGACATGCTATTATTGAATAATAAAGAAGTTTATACGTCATAGATTTATATGAATATATTATTTGTATTTATAAAAATATTCTTTGCTTTATGCATACAGCCAGGTAAAATATACGGCGAGAGGTTATGTGCTGGCCACATCAGATTTTTTATGAATGACTTCATAATCATACTCTTCTAATTTGAGTCGCCATCTCATTAATTTTGAATGGGGTTCTTTCAGTGAATGTAAGTATTGTAAAGGTTTGTGGTCAGTTATGATTTTAAATTTTCTTCCATACAGGTAATGTCTGAAATATTTCGTAGCCCATATGACAGCAAGTAATTCTTTTTCGATTGTGCTATAGTTTGTTTCTGAGCTATTTAGTGTTCGACTCGCATATGCGATGGGTAGGTCAGATCCTATAGGTCCTTGTGATAAAATAGCGCCGATGGCATATTGGCTTGCGTCTGTTGTCAAGTTAAAAGGTTTCTTATAGTCCGGGTATTGAAGGATGGGATCGTTTATCAGGAGGTTTTTACAGGTGTTAAAGCAATTAATGTATTCTGTATCATTATAGTTAATAGTAGCGTCTTTTTTCAAGCACTTCGTGAAGGGTTTTGTAAGATATGCGAAGTTTTTAATAAATTTCCTGTAGTAGCCTAACAGTCCGAGAAATGCTTTGATTTGTGTGGCTGTTTTTGGGATGGGGTAATTTTTGATAGCATGGATTTTATCCGGGTTAGGTTTGACACCATCTGGAGTTACTATATGGCCTAAATATGAGACTTCTGTACGTAAAAATTCGGATTTATCTGGTTGAATTTTGAGATTAGCTTTTCGTAAACGATTAAAAACTGATCTTAAATTTTGAATATGCTCTTGGAGAGATGTACTAAAAATGATTACATCGTCGAGATATACGAGACAAATTTCGTTGGTTAAATTTCGAAGAACGTTGTCCATCACTCTTTGAAAAGTGGCTGGCGCGTTCTTTAATCCAAAGGGCATTCTTAAATATTCGAAATGACCGTTTTCTGTGCTGAAGGCAGTTTTTTGTATATCAGATTCACTCATTTCAATCTGGTGAAATCCTGACGCTAAATCCAAAGTTGAAAAATATTGGCATCTACCAAGTTTATCTAATAAAGTGTTGATGTTAGGTATTGGATATTTGTCATCAATTGTTTTCTCGTTTAATTTCCGATAGTCGATTACGAGTCTCCATTTCTTTTTTCCGGAAGCATCTAATTTTTTTGGTACGATCCAGACGGGGGATGACCAAGGTGAATGAGAAGGGCGGATAATATTCTGGTTTAACATTTTTTGAATTTGGGATTGCACTTCTTTTCTATGTACTTCGGGGTATCTATATGTCTTTGCATATACTGGAAGTTCATCTTTTGTTCGAATAGAGTGTTTTACTTCATTAGTAAAAGATAAAGGTTCATTGTCACAGTGAAAGATATCAGAATACTCAGTCAGCAGTTTTGTTATCTCGCGTTTTTCTTCCTCATTCATGTGCCCAAGTCTAATTTTGCTCGTATCTAATTTATTTTTTATTTCACTTTGTTCAAAATTTAAATTATTTATTTCGAAATTGTTTAAAGGATGGATTCGTACACAATCTACAGAATTTAGAATTTCTTCATTTTCGCCTAAGTTTATAATTGGATAAATAATTTCATAATTTTGAATGTTAGCAAGACCTTCTGGGATAATTATATTGTTTATTTTGGTTTCGGGGATGAATGCTTCACCATTTTGGATGTTGTGAACGAATATTTTGGAGATTTTTTCTGATTTAGGGGGGATTTTTATGTAATGAGATTTTGGTAGTATTTTATGATAATAAATTTTTATTTCTTGATTGGGAGTAATTATTTTGTCATTAGTCAAATCGATGTTTGCTCCCAATATTTTTAAATTATCTAATCCTAAAAGAATATCAAAATTTTTATGGAAATTAAATAAATGATATTTCAACATAGTATTAGGTGAGTTAAATAATTTTGAAGAGGGTATTATAATACTGAATTTTTCAATAGATGTTCCATGTGCGGTAGTAATTTTGAATGGGTCGTTTTTAATATTGTTTTTGAATAATTTATTTGCAATAGTGGGATTTATAAAAGAACGTGTACTGCCAGTGTCTATTAGAGCTTTCAGATTCATTTCTGGGAAAATAATGAATGGTAGTTCACTGTGGTTATGAATTACATTCATCAGTTCAATGTCTGTTCCGAGGCTGTTAAAGGAAAAAACTCGGTGTGCTCGTTTTGATCGGGTTCTGTTACGTAATAGTCTGATATGGGTTCAATTTCACAATGGTCTGAGTTTTGTTCGTTAATTTCGTGTTCTGTGTAGTCGTCTATTTCGGTGTTAAACAGTTCTTCAGCGATAACGTTGGGTCTGTTTTGCGACTGGAAGAATTGTTGCGGACGGTACTGGTTTGTTCCTGGCCTGGGTGTCATTGACTGTCTAGTACTGACACTCATAGGCGTAGGCTTGGGGGCTTTATAGTTAGGATTAGGTTTGAAAACGTTTTGGGATTGATTATTAAATGTTTTATTTACGTGATTGGGGGGATATTGATTTTGTATGTAAGGTTTCCTTATTTGATGATTAGGATATTGATTAATGGTAGGTTTAAAATTTGAGTTAGTAGGTGGATTCGGTCGGTACATTAGTTGTGGATATTGTGGTTGTCTATTTTGTGTAGTATGAATTATTTGTTTTTGTTTATGTTGAGTATGTGTGTTAATTTTGTGATATTGTGGACGACTGTGCGTTTCTAACTGAAAGTCGTTTGTGAGCATGTTTAATGCGGTGTTCATATCACTGGGGTTCTTTGTTCTCATTAGAGTTCCTAGAGGATCTTTTAGTCCTCGGAGAAGAATTCTTAAAGCATAATTTTGGCAATAGTCCGTTAAATAAGGCTTAGCAAGTGCTAGACTATGATTACTAATGTAGGAAATTTGGAGATTTAGTAAATCTTGAATTTTATTGTAAAATTCAAATGGCGTTTCATTGCCTTGTCTTAATTCTGTTAATTCGATACTCAGGGTGTATAGATCTCGTTTATCTGAGTAGGCGTTTAACAGTGCTTGTTTCACGTCTGCCCATTTACTTATTGAGCTACTGGCGATGTTTACTGCGGCATCACCTTTTATTTTTGCTAGAATGCTCGACATAAGGTACTCATTTTGAAAGTCTGCTTCGTCGACCAAATTATAAAATTTATTTACTAATTTTTCGCAGATTTCAAGAAAGCGGGATAATAATTTACCATCACCGTAGAAATCTGGGATCATGTCTAAGTAATGTTTTTCGAGACGTGGTGTAGGTTGTACTAGTGATCCTATTTGTTGTTGTGCCATTTTGACTTTGTTTTTTGTTAATTTGCGTTTACTGTTATAAGGTTTGGACGTTACGAGTGTGGACTCGGAGTCAGAGGAAGTTTCAGGGTTTGTATGTGTATCCGATCCTGTATCTGAGTCAGAATGGTATTGATAGTTGTGTGACATGTGTGTACTCACAATAACAGAAGCAATTTGTCCATTGGATGCGTTGATTCCCGGTTAGGTCTGTATTCAGCAGCGCCTTGTTCTTTCGTCCTCGATGTTCGCTCGCAGATGAAGGAACTGGGTGATTTTGCACTTGGACGTAGTCGCTTCTTCTCCCTGGGGTTTTGGTTCTTCTCGGTGAATCGTAGATACGAACACGAGTTTCACTTTTCAATGTGAAAATTCGCCCGAAAAATCCGCTCCGACTGCGCCAGTTATATTTCGACGATCCGAAATAGTGTTTTTAAAAAGGGTTTTTTATTGTGAATTTATTATATCAAAACTATCATTTGTTACACATAAAAATTATTTAATGTTTATTTAATAAAAATACGACTTATTACATTTATTATATTTTAATGTTACTTATTTGGATTCTTCACTCTGACTAAACTAAAACTACTGCAAAGTCTATAAACTGGAAACGGGAAACTCAGGTGTCGGGTTCGACGCCTGGGAACTGCAACTCATCAGTTTGGACAGCGGTAACTTGTATATTAATGATATTAAGAAATATTTTTAAATTAATCGTTATTCCTTTTACGGTATATAAAATTATTTGAAATAATTGTAGTTCATTTTCGTTGGCACTACTGAAAATGACCATCTTATGTCAAATAATTCTGTATTCCCCAAAAGGAATTAGGATTGACTTAGAAATAATTTTAAATTTATATATACGTTTTTTAATACTAGTTTTTTCTTCTTTTCTAAATAAATAACACTCAATAATTTGTACAAGTTCATGACGTCGTTCTCTGCCTAATCATTTTTACTAAATGAACTACTAGTATATATTTTAAATAAAAAAATTATGACTTTGCAATAGTCACCTAAAAAATGTTTCGTGCACCTTGGCTTATCCATCCATGTCGTCTAGTGGTGCGCTATCCTCTACTCCCCACATCTCTATGTCCTTATGGCCCTCTTACTTAACAACTGTTGCTATGAAATTGCTGCTGTGCTATTTACTTGTATATTTGCGAATTTTGTACAGTTATCTTGACATTTATACTCTATTAATAATGATTTTGTTCGTTACAAAAAGTATTGTACAAACTTCTTGCGGGAAGACGTCATCCACGCATTCGCGCAAATGAAGCCCTCGCTCGCGAGCTCGCTCGTGCCTCAAATAAGCGCTCATGCGAGATGAGTGTCTTCCCGCCACTTAGTATGTAAATAACTATTGCCTTGTGTTCAATCCAGACTTAAAACGAAAATACCTTACTCCTCAAACTAACAACCATATTAAGTGGCCATGGCAAATTAAATAGTTACTTTTATAAATTTAAAATAAAGGATAGTACGGAGTGTAAATGTAGTAACGAAAACCAGACAGTGGACCACATCATTTACGACTGTGCAATACTACATAGTGAACGCACAATTCTCCGAGACAGTGTCACAAGAAGAAATGGAAATTGGCCCCCTTCACATCATGAACTTGTACTAATATATAACCTAGATTTTATTAAGTTTGAAAATTCTATAGAGTTTGAATATTTGGTATAAAACTATGAACAGTTTTAGAGAATAATACGGCACACCGTAGATAAGTTGAATTTAATATTTTATAATACAAATATATAAGTATCTTAAGGCAAATTCTGTAATTAAATAAAATAAACAATGTAATTTAGATATATTTATAAGCATGTATTGTATTTATATGGAGCATACGCAACGTTCTAAGTTTTTTACAAATAATGGTCCGTATTTAATGGCTGGACACGCTGACACAACTAATCCTATAAATTTAGCAAGATCTCTAATTTTACAAGAACCTTTAACAATTAGCTTTCCAGCTTCATGACAAATTCGGTTTCTTTTCTCTTTTGGTAATCTGATGTTGAACTGCTCGGTGTTTAAAAGAAAACCTAAGAACTTCTGTTCGGTGGAGGGGTTTACGTTACATTTTTTATTGTTTAAAATAAAACATAACGATTGAAGCAGTTTTACTGTGGTTCTAGTATTTTCTAAACATTCCTGATAGGTTGATCCTATTAAAAGAAGTCGTCAAGATAATTTACAGAAGTATGACCGTTTGATCTTAACTGCATTAGGACCGGTTTCATTATTTTGGTGAATATGTAGGGGGCTGAACTTAAGCCAAATGGAACAACATTGAATTCATATGTGATTCCTAAGAATTGAAATCTGAGAAATTTTCTGTAGGATTTGTGGACAAGAATGAGAAAATATGCATCTTTAAGGTCAATTGTTGTTAAGTAGCATTTTGGTGAGATTAATCGAAGCACAATTTTCCAATCCTCCATCTTAAAATGGGGGGCGTCTACATGTTCGTTCAATTTCTTTAAATTAAGAATGAATCTTTTCCCCCCATCTGGCTTGTCTACTAAGAAATATGGAGATAAAACCTGGTCTTTTGTCGGTTTTACTATCGATATTGCTCCTTTTTCGAGCAGTTTATCAATTTCTGTTCGATAGAATTGTTTGTCCGACTGTGAAATAATAGGATCAGGTTTCATTCCACTAGGTACTGGTATGGATATTAAAGGAAGTTTATAACCTCTAATTACTTGGAGGATAAAATCATCTTCAGTGATTTTCCTCCAAACATCATAATGATGTTGTAATTTACCAGCAATTCTTACATCTAACGACGATTCGACCAATTGGATGTCGTCTTGTAAGGTCTCGGCTTCTGTGCCCCTGTCCGCCGTGGTGCCTTCGTTCCTTTCTTGACAGGGGCTTTCCAGTTTAAAGACTTATTTGGGTTGGATCGTGGGTTAAACGATGGGCGAGTAGTCTGGCTGGGCGCCTTGAAGGATTGGGATGTTGTTGATCTCGTGAGTCCTTTCGCTGATTTTTCCACCGTTGTCGCCGTTTTCACTTTCTCAGCAAAGTCCTCGCCAAAAAGGAAGGTGTCGGTTTCGTAAGCCTCAGCCGCACTTTTTGCTGTGAAATTGAGACTAGGTAGAATTAGCACCTTTCTGGTTTTTGAAATTCCGTATAGTGCTTCCGATGCAATACGAGCTGCATCTGCCAGTGTAGCGATTATACTCTGATTTTCCGATTTCTGCCTGTCCTCGCTTTTGAACATAGCAGAAAGAGCGATCCCAATTGCTGAAACCGATGAAGCAATTTGGTCCTGTATTGTCTTATGACAAGCATCCTTCTTTAAGGCAATTTCCGTCATAACCGCTTTTATTTCTGGGTTTAGTACTGGCCCTTTCAAGGTGGGAAAATTTGACGGTGTTGGAAATTTGTCAAGCAGTGTCTTTTTGTCCTCTGTTTTCAGTCCGAACTTTATTATTTCGCCCCATCTTGAAACCAAATCCTTACATATTGGAGGTCCTGCTTTCGTCTTCTGTACAACATCACCTAGGAGCCCCAAAATGTCCTCATCGATTGGGTAATCTTCTTCTGCTTTATCAGCTGGTCCATTATCCCCATTTGTATTCGAGTTGCAAACGATAATATCGTCCGTCTTCATTTGTGTCATACTCGGATTGGTCGTATTATCTGTTACTTCGTTGTTATGATCCTGATCCGGCGTGTGCACATTGACACTTGGTGTTGCACTGCGAGAGTATCGCCTGCGAGAATCACGATACTCTCTGTAATAATGCTGAACGCTTGGTGATCTGCTACAAGAACACTCAGTGCGTCTTCCCGAATGACAACGATAATATCGCACGCTTGGTGTTCTGCTTCGAGAATACTCATTGCGCCTGTGGGAGTGTCGGGAGTATTCGGAATTAGGCGTGCTGCGCCGAGCACGCTCGAACCGATCTTTGTAATACTCACGGGATCTGGACCTTGGGCTACGAGACGCTCGTGATCTCGTGTCGCTGCAAACCTTACGAGAGCCGTGTTTATATTTGCGTCGCGATGACGACCTACGATTTTTTCGCGCACGACTCTCGTGGCCTCGGTTTCTATCGCTAGACTCGCGACTATCGCGAGACTTGCGACTCCGTTTTTTGGAACGGCGTTTGTCGCGTGATGTCGAAATTCCTGAAGTTGACGAGGAGGAGCTCGATGACGACGATGATGTCGATATCTTGCGAGCTCGTTTTCGCGCCTTTTCCTTTTTACCTCTCGCTAAGAGAGGTATTGGATTCATGCTAAAAATCGCATATCCAGATTTTATTGAATAAGCACGTTTTAAGGTCCCTACAATCCGATTTTAACATTTTTACGATGATGTTTGTGTGGGTGTGTGTGTGTGTGTGCACGCGTGTGGATGTGTGTGTGTATGTGTGTGTGTGTGTGTGTGTGTGGGATGTTGGAAGGACGGTTACTCAAAAACTATAAGACTTAAAATTTGTTTAACAACGTATTTCCCAATCGGACATTCATGGAAAGATCTGAAAAGGTTTTGGTAATAATTGGACAACCGGAAGTAGAAGATTCTTGAAAAAAAATCTTCTAAATATTATTTTTTGAAAATTTTTCTTGATAATATTAAAGAAAAATAAATTCTCTTTCTGATACATTTAAATATTTTTATATATATTTTATAGATTTAGAGATAAAAGGAATATAATATATAAAATAATCTGTTGTAATTAATTTTACAACGGAAAGGATGCCATGAAAAATAGTTGAAAATTTAAATTATTTGTAACTGACAGATAAATGTTAGTGTCAGAAATAATGAGTAATGAAAGAAAAATGTACTTGGAGAATCCCTTAATTCTTGATCTGTGACTATTATGGAGATGACAAGTCTAGGTTGAAGGACTTAAACTTGTTTCAAACATTATGGGACAATGTACACCAGTACTGTAGACTAGAGTAACTTTGAATTGCGAAAAAGCTATCAAATTCATCTCAAGTAAGTTGTAAATATTGACAAAATTACACATCGATATAAGAATAATCGGAGTGCAATCTATTCGTCACTTTATTAAAGGGAATTAGTGTTATTTAGATATAACATGTATGAAAAAATAAAATGTAAAAGAAGATATGTAAGAATAGATGCACAATCCAGATATATACATTTTAGACCGCCCAAAATTAATGTTTTTACTAGAAGAATATGAAGAGAAAGTAAACAAGAACGTTGTTCGAATTGAAAATCCCTGTTACCAGCCTAATATTTATATATGGTAAACTCTACTTTCTAATTTATTGTAACATAATTTATGGTAAAATATCTTTATGTTGAGACATGCTATTATTGAATAATAAAGAAGTTTATACGTCATAGATTTATATGAATATATTATTTGTATTTATAAAAATATTCTTTGCGTTATGCATACAGCCAGGTAAAATATACGGCGAGAGGTTATGTGCTGGCCACATCAGATTTTTTGAGGTTAGGTCGCGCGACGTACTGCGCGATTTTTTGGGGTTACCTACATTTTTCGGCGAAACCGATTTAACTTCGTCTTGCTTCTCGTCATTCGACATTCCTTCTTCCTTTTCTGCAAAAAACTCGAGAATAACTGTGCGTTTTTACTAAAATAACGTGCCGCTTGAAAAAACACACGTGTGATTCCAAGCGCACACAAAAGCGTAATGAAGTTGGCGGCACATACTGTCGGTAAGGTATAGTGGGCAGATCTAGAATTTTTTTGCTTGGGACTAGTGTGAATCAAGTGTATCACTGGCGTTACTACAAGTGATCTAGAGGACGAGACTTCGTAGTATAATTAAACAAAGTATTCTCACGTAAGTCCAAAAGGAAATGATTACTAATAAAATAAAATACATTATTGTAAAACAATAAAATTTGAGTATTATTTATCTTATACATTCAAAGGTATTTTTAACTAAAATCATTAAAATTGTATTTTAAATATTCTTCAGTCGTATAGAAACAGTTTCTCAATAAAAAATATTTAACTGCATTTTTGAAAGCTTTAAATTCTAGATTTTTTATTCTGGAGGGTAAAACTTTATAATAGTCTAGATTTAAGGTGTTATTTAATGATTTTTGTAATCGCAAAAAAGGTTTCCTTATTAAATCTACAAATCTGGTGTTATAAGTGTGTACATCTCCATTTTTCAACATATTATCCTTATTTTTATGAATGTCTATCAGTGTCTGGAAAATAAATAGACAAGGTAACGACAAAAAATTTAAATTTATAAAAGCTTCTTTACAGTGGTCTCTAAATGAAAGATTATAAAGAATTCTCACTGCTTTTTTTGCAGACGAAATATTTTAATAGAGTTAGGCGAATGGCCCCATAAAAGAATACCGTAAGGTAAAACTGAATGAAATAATGAAAAATAAACAATTTTTAATGTAGATTTATCAATCATGGAGTTTATCTTCGTAGTAAAAAGATAATTCGGGATAGTTTTTTAATAATGAAAGAAATATGAGAGGAACCATTTAATGCCGGTTCTATATGCATTCCAAGAATTGAGACAAAAACATTATTATTGAAATTATGATTATTTGAGAAAACTATTTTTTGAGTTTTATCTTTATTTAAAAGTAAATTATTTGCTGAAAACCAATTTTCAGCTTTCTTAATAGTATTATTATTAGCTTGCGTTACATTTTCATAATTAGAATCACCTGTAATTAATGAGGTGTCATCTGCAAACAATACACTTTTAATCGGATCCATATAGTTACTAAAATCATTAACATATATTAGAAAGAAGAAAGGCCCTAAAATAGAGCCTTGGGGCACGCCGTACTCTATTTCTCTAACATTTGATGCGGCATCATGAAAAGAAACACACTGGACTTTATTTTCTAAGAAAGACTTGATAAGATTTAAAGCTGGTCCTGTAATACCATAAAATTCTAATTTATGTAAGAGTAAGGCATGATTAACGCAATCAAAAGCCTTTGACTGGTCACATAATGTCAGTGCCATATGTTTACCTGCTTCAAGGCCAGAAATTATATTTTGTAAAACATTATAAACTGCTTGAGATGTTGAATGTCCAGCACGAAAACCGAATTGCTGACTGTTTAGTAAGTTATTCCTATTAAAGTATGAAACCAATATTTTTAATTATAATTTCAAATACTTTAGAAATTGTGGGTATAATATATATATAGTTTTCAACCTTGCTAATTTCTCCTTTTTTAAATAAAGGGAATACTTTAGTTTTCTTAAAAGCTTCAGGATAAATTCCTTCATTCAAACATTTATTAAAAAGTGCAGTCAAGGGTTCAGTAATATAATAAATTATTTGTTTTATTCAATTGTTACTAATATTATAGAAATCTACATTTAGAATTATTTAACAATTTAATGGCATCGTATACCTCAATTACATCTGTAGGTTGTAATGTAAAGACACAAGAACTAGGTTGAGTAGTACTCATCAAAATATCTTCCGCTTTAAATTGACTGTTTGAAATATTATTTATTATATTAATTGCCACCGTCGTGAAGTAGTTGTTATAATCATCAGGTTTCAAATCTGAGTTTATGTTTTAATTTCTTACTTGATTTCGCTCAAAATTTATTAGATTCAAACTAGCTTTACTTTTATTGTCTGAATTTTTAATGAAATTATTATAGGCATTTGTTTTAGACTCTTTTATTCCTTTTTTATAATTTTTGAGTATACTTTTGTATAAATGTAGAAAAAATTCATTCTGTGTACTACTGAAACAGATGTTAAACATGTAATTCTTCTCTCATTTTTTTGAGATCTGAATTATACCATTTAACCGGAGAGCAGTTAACTTTTTTAGTACATTGTTTTAAAGGAAAATGTAAAGCAATTAAATAAGTTAAATTATCAATTAAGTCAGAACCATACTGTTCAGCCGACATATGACAATCAAAAAAAATATTTGTGAAATCAATAATATTTAAAGAGTTTTTAAAAAATTGAATATTTTTCTGAGTAAATTGTCGGATAAGTACCAGCCCAGTACTTGCATCATTGACATCACTAGGATTAAGAAAAAATTGTCCTTTATGGTCAGAAAGACATGCATCATTATTATACTAGTATATAAAATATAAATTATGTTAAAAATCTGAATTTGTTCACGTTCTTTAGCAATGGGTAATATGCCGTGATGATATATTTATGTATTTATTTATTTATTTATTATTTTTGTTGATTTTAACGGAAAAAATATAATTTGAATTTAGCGGGAAATCAATGAATATTGGGTTATATTTTTGAATTGAGCAGGCGTGAAATTTTTTAAGATGAAAATCTAAGATATTGTAACGTTTTTATTTATATGGGTGAAGTGTAAAACATAGACAAATATTATTAATTAAAAGAATACGTTTATTAAAAGATAAATAATTAAGGATTAAATATTAAAAGATAATAAAATCAACTAACACTATGATTAAATAATTATACACACAAAGAAAATTATTAAATGCTTAAACATTACGATTATTTATTTATACAATATTTATATCACTACACTTACTTATATAACTACATGTATTTATGTTAACAACTGATAAACTGTATATTTATATCACCAAGTTCATTTCTCGTTGCTTGTATATTACAGACTATCCCTCCGCTTTCTTTCGGCCGGTATTTATACCGCTTATAACATTCTAGTAGACTCGGACGCGACAGTGACCTGCATACAAAAGAATTAGGTCACGGCGTAATTAACATGTCTCAACGCATCGGGGATTTCATCATTGCTCTGGTACGTTCTTTCGAAGGGATTACGTCATTGTTCGCGAACATGCGCAAGCATACTTTTCTCTCAGGGGCGCACGTCACACTGCCCCCTCCTTAAGTCCCGGAACAGTTCTTGATGACGAAATCTACATGTATTACCCTTGGTACATTTGGAAGTCCACGTGGTACACCAAACCAGCATACACACTCTTTGACTAAGGTTTCAGCGACCGTGATGGCTTCCTGGTTGGGTAATAGATAGGCTTCAACCCAGTTGGTGAAGTAGTCCATCACAACCACGATGTATTTATTTCCATCTTCTATTTCTGGAAATGGTCCGGCCACGTCAATCGCAATGCGCTCAAATGGACTGCCCACGTTGTATTGACGCATTGGAGCTCTTCGCCGTTTTGCGGACCGTTGCTTCCAGCGCAAACCACACATTTCTTGCACTAGTCTTTAACGTCTTCCTTGCAGTTAACAGTAAAATCGCTGGCGTAATCGTTCTAAAGTTTTGTCGACTCCAAAATGGCCTCCTCCAGATCCGTCATGGATCTCTTTTAACACGTCTGGTACTCTACTCTTAAAAATAACCAACTGAGTTCTCTTCTCAGTTCCATGGAATTCTCAACCACACGCTTTAACAGGCCATCAATCACCATGGAGTCACATTGCGCTCAGTACGATTTTACAATCTGTGACTGTGGTGCAACATCTTCCCATATTAATTTGCTCTCGTCGCTTTCCATTCCAGTAATATTTTCAAAGTCGGGTCCTTGCGTAGTCCATCGGGCTGCCTACTATCGTTGATTACTGTTATTCTGGCAATGGTGGAATGTTTTTCTTCTAGTCGACTACCATATTTGCCTCCCTTAGCATGGCCTTCTGAACAATGCTTCGACGCTATTTCCCTTCCTTTCAAGTTCCTTTCTCTGTCTTGACTTTCTTCTTCTTTATGGTGAGAGGTATGGCATCGTCGTCATCGTTATCTATCTCGAGTTTTCGTTTCCTACTCGAGCTGTCCATACGAATCGCCAAGGGCACGTCTTTCCCGCTGTCTTCAGGCCCCGTTCCAAAGTCCTTAGATTGCAATCGCAGCTGCTCGACGGAGAACTATTCATTTCCGGTTGGCTTTCCTCTACATCTGTAATTTCTTCCTAGATTTCTTCTGTAATTCCTTGCTGAACACGCTCTCTTTCTCTCTCGTGGTCTCTTTTTTTCTCGCTTCCGTCTTCTTTTGTAACAGCGGAGTTTCTTTCTTCTTGCAAACACTTCGTTTATAATTCGTCGCACTTTTTCATCCATGGCTTTGGTGTTTTCATTTCCCTCAGCATAATTATTTCGCACTCGCGATTGGTTACGTGAAACTTGTTTGGTAGCTTCACGATCTGATACATATGAGAGTGCGTCAACCATAGTTTTTGGGCGGCCGAATTGCAGTGCTTGCTGAGTATTGCTGTCTCGAATTCCGGAGATGAGTCCCTGAGTGGCTAGGTACTTCAAATCGCTGTCAGGAACCGTAGAATGTGCGAGATGCCCGAAACAAGCCACGTCGGCCCTAAGCTCCAGAAGGCTTTCTTCACTTTTTCTAGAAGTCTTCTCCAATCTTTGTTCTAATATTTGCTCCAGTAATCCAGAATTCTCTAATTTCCGTTCCAACATTTGCTCCGTAATTCCAGAATTCACCTCCAATCCCTGTTCCAATTTCTGCTCTAGGATTTCATAATTCTCCTCTACTCTTCCAGAATTCGCCTCCAATTCCTCTTCCAATTTCTGCTCAAAAATTCCAGAACCTTCTTCGGCTTTTCTAGAACTTTCATTCAAGTCACGTTCCATTGTTCTAGAATGTTCCATTAATTCTTCGTCCAGTACTCCAGAATTTTCCTCCACTTTTCTAGAACTTTCATGTAATTCCCTTTCCAATGTTCTAGAATATTCCTTTAATTCTTCTTCCAGTGCTCCGGAACTTACCTCCACTTTTCCAGAACTTTCATGCAATTCTCTTTCCAATGTTCTAGAATGTTCCTTTAATTCTTCGTCCAGTGCTCCGGAATTTTCCTCCGCTTTTCTAGAACCTTCATGCAATTCTCTTTCCAATGTTCTAGAATGTTCTTTTAATTCTTCTTCCAGTGATCCGGAACTTTCTTCCGCTTTTGTAGAACTTTCCGCCAATCTCCGCTCAGAACTTCTAGAACTTTCTTGTAATCTTTGTGCGAATACTTTATAATCTTCGAATAAGCAACACGGAACTTCGAATAAGTAATCGTCAGGATTTTCACCAGCTTCGATTAAAGCTTGCTGCAGTCTTTCTTGAAGCTCTATCTTCTTTCCTGTTACTTCCAAATCTAGTTCCTCCAGTTCCTTCTTGAGATCACATACTTTCAATTCACTTAATTTTAATAGTTTAGGCATGTTATTTATTTTTATTTACACTTCACAATTAACAATCCCACTTCTGACACCAATTGTAACGTTTTTATTTATATGGGTGAAGTGTAAAACATAGACAAATATTATTAATTAAAAGAATAGGTTTTTTTTTTTAATTTTTTTTTTTTTATGGCGGACCGACTGCTGAGGTCATTCGCCGCCTATATTGTTCATTAACTTTGGCAACTATGGTTTGCGTGACTAATATTATCAATTATTATCAAGGTCGGATGAATTTTGAATTTGTGAGTCGTTTGCGCTTGTCATATGTTTGTTTTGTTTGGGACAGTGAATTTAGGTTATAAGTTGGTGGTGTTATTTTGAGGTAAGTAAAAAATATACATATATTTATTTATAGGGATATTGGTTCGATAATTATTTGGCTTTTTTGCAATTAGATGAAATGAAAATGAGGATGCTTGATTACACAAAGTATACAAGAGGGAAGTTGGGAGGTGTCAGTGAGGCTAATCACGACAAATGGTTTAAACAAACAGGTGTGGTAGCCATGGAAATGTTTACAATAGAGTAAGGAGGTATTAATGAGAGCGAAAAATGATAATGGCTTTGATTGCGAGTGAAGGTGAGATTTTTTAACAGTATGTTTTATTTATTATTATTAGTTTCTTAAAATAATTTAATAGTTATATTTTAGATATCAGGAAATAATTTTGCTGTCTGAAGAAATTCGATTAAGTTAAGGATGGACTTATTTTCTGGACTATTTTTCAAGTTGTCATTGCAAACCTTGAGACTTGTGCGGAGATTAGAGTATATGGTGCATTCTGATATCAAATGTTTAACTGATATTCGTTTATTACATATATTACATTGAGGTGGGTCGTTTTTTATGAGTATATGACTATGTGTTAAACGCGTGTGACCTATAGCGAGTCTTGTTATTACTACTTGTTCACTTCTAGCTAAACCTGTAAATCTAGATATTGCCCAGGGTTCTATAGTTGGCTTGTATTGTTTTAAGTGTGTTTCCTGTGTATCCCATAATGCTTGCCACTTAATTTTGGCTTGTCGTGTGGTTTGTGATAATAGGTCATCGCATCGCACGTATTTAAATGTATTTTCATTTACGTTTTCATTGTTTTGTTGGTTTACTATTGTTGTGGCAAGATGGTCAGCCATTTCATTTCCGTGTATGCCTGTGTGGCTGGGGAGCCATATAAAGTATGTGTCTATATTGTATGCTGTTTTTAGTGTATATATATCATTGTATAAGGATAGTAGTGTTTTATCATTTGTTGAGTAAATGTTGATAATATTTGTAATTGCGCTCATAGAGTCCGTGCAAATAATGATTTTATTAACATGACGTTGGGAGTGTTGTAAGAGTTGTAAACAGGAGTGGAGCGCCTCACAAATTGCTATTATTTCGGCAGAGAAGATGCTGCACAGTGACGATAGTGCAATAGTTTTTGTGAGGTTGTTCATTGGATCATACACTGCGCAACCAGTATTCCCGGCAATGGATTTGGATCCATCGGTATAGAGTATTATGTTATTATTATTTTCAAAGGGATGTATTATTATTTTAAACTCATTTTGAATTAGTTTATGAGGGGTTTCGTTTTTATTAAATTTTTTTAATTTTGTGTTGCATTTAATTAATGGCGATATAACCCAAAGAGGAGGATTTGAAAGGATTTGATCTTGGGACGTTGTGTTGTAAATATCAAAATTTTGATCATTAGGTCAGGGCATACATGTTCTGTGCGTAATCTGCAGAAATCAACACTACAGGTTTTTTGTGACGAAAAGGTGAATCCTATGTTAGTAGCATTTTCAGTTATAATCTTTATAGCTTTTTGGAGTCGATGTTTAATAGCAAGGATATTTTTTCCACTTGTGAAGATTACGAGGTCATCTACAAATAATAAGGGGTGGACTCGGGCTGGGATACGGTCTGTAATACTGTTTACAGCTACAAGGAAGAGTGTTACAGAGATTGTTGAACCTTGAGGGATTCCGTTGCAGAGGTGATGACTACTAGATAAAACGTTTCCCACTCGCACTTGATACGATCTGTTTTCTAGGAAGTTTTTAATAAAATTGGGAAGATTACCACGAAGGCCCCATTGATGAAGTTTACTCAAAATTCCATGTCGCCATGTCATGTCGAAAGCTTTTTCAAGATCAAACATAACGGCAATTAGGTGATTTCGACGCATCATTGAAGTTTGGATTGCATTTGTGAAATTGACAAGTATGTCTGTTGTTGAATGGTTTCTTCTTGAACCACATTGGTATGGTTTAATTAAATTATTTTTTTCTAGAAACCATGTTAAGCGCGTATTGATAAGCTTTTCATATATTTTGCTCAGATGGCAAGTTAGTGAGATCGGTCTGTAGGATGTTACATTTTTTTTATCTTTTCCTGGTTTTAGTAGTGGAATGACTATAGCTTGTCTCCATAACTCTGGATAAGAACCCTTTGTCCACATAAAATTAAAGAAATCACAAATGTACAGTATCATTTTGAATGGAAGGTTTTTGAGCATCTTATAAGAAATATTGTCTGGGCCTACTGCAGCTGAGGTTTTGCCTGAAGAGTTTATAAAATGGATTAATTCTTGTGCAGAGAATGGACGGTTGTAAGAATTTGCATCAGGAGTTTCATTTTGTTGTGAGAAATTAAGTGGGGTTTCTTGTACTGATTTGTTTTTCCTGAATTCAAGATTGTAATTATCATCGCTGCTAACTGAACTGAAATGAGCAGCTAGTTGCTCAGCGATATCAAAGGGTTCTACAAGGTCAGTGGAGTTATGTGTTATGATTGGTATACTGTTATATTGTTTAGTGCCTGTAACATGTTTTATTTTTTGCCATAATTGACTACTTGTTAGTGTGGGATCAATTTCAGATACATATTTGTGCCATGTTTCCTTTTTTGCTGTTGTTATTGACTTTCGGACACGGGCTTGTGATTTCTTAAATGATATAAGATTTTCGTCATTTGGATACTTTCTGAAGCGTTTCATAGCTTTTCTTTTTTCTTTTATTAGATTTCCTATTGATTCATTCCACCAGGGGACAGGTTTCTTAAGTTTAGGAGTATTTTTGATTATATTTAGCGATGATGAGGACGATGAAGTGGACCCATTACTCGGAGAATTGTTTTGTTGTTCGTTGATAGTGTTTTTTGTTTTGGGAATATATAGTGATGCAGCCGATAGAATGGAATTATTTATTAATGATAGTATATGATTAACATCAGAGTTTTCGTTGATTTCAGTATTTGGCAGAATGACGTGTTCAGTGAATTTATTCCAGTTAGCTTTTTTGTATGACCATTTAGGGGAGAAATTGACATTGTTGTAGGAGAGGGAGTATCGATCTATGAGTATGGGGAAGTGATTACTAAAGGATGAATCTTTTAATAATACGTTCCATGTAAGGATACTACTGAGGCTGGATGAACATAAGGTGAGGTCGATTGTTGAGAAACTTTTGGACCTACTGTTAATGTACGTTGGCTCATTGGGCGTGTTGAGTAGAACTATGTCGTTGTTGTTATCCAAAAAATCATCGATAAGTTTTCCATTGGCGTTAGGTGTTGCAACGCGTGTATTCCAACTTGGGCTATGTGCGTTGAAATCACCGCAGAGCACAAAAGGTCGGGGGAGTTGAAGGACGATGTCATTAAGTTCATGATAAGACCTGGGTTCATTAGGAGGAAAGTATATGGAAGCATAGGTAATTGTATACGGTTTAAGTACTTGTATAGCTATTACGTTTAAGTTAGAGTTAATATTTATAGTTTTGAAAGGAATGTTATTTTTTAGGATGATGGCTACACCTCGTTTTGCACGACCTTCAGAGAGATCGTCACAGCGGAAGACTTCATATCCACGAAGAGAACATTTTTCATTTGAATGTAAATGAGTTTCTTGTAAACAAACAATGTATGGATCTAACTCCGCTAGAATCAATTTGAGTTCATTAAAGTGATATTTTAAGCCGTTACAATTCCATTGTACTGACATTTTATGGGATGTAATATGATAGTTTGATGTATATATATTTATAAGGAGTTTATTTGTAAAGAGTTTTGGAATAGTGATTTATTTTTTATTGAGAGAGTAACGAGATTTGGCTTTTTTTTAGTATTTGTGTTCACTAATTGTAGATTTTTGTTGATTTTCAATTTAAGAGCCGGAGGTCCCGATCCAGAAGGTCCGGGTTCAATAGTAGGGAAAGAAGTACATGGGGATGATAAATCAAGGTTTATAATATTTTCGGTTTGAGGGGCGTCATTTTCGTTGTGTGATGGATTAGTGTTTGTGTTTATTTCAGGATTATAATACGTATTTTCTTGTGTGGACGGAACAAGGATGTTTGGTTGTAAAGCATTGTTATCAGTGATTTGAGATTCTTGAATGTAATTTTGGTTTGACGTAGGTAATGGCTCTGTAGGTTCTTCATTTTCAAGGATTTGGGGTTTATTAAAACCCAATAACGACGTTAAGACTTCTACTATTGTGTTTTTAATTATGGGTATTAATATTTGAGGTAGATTATTTAATTCGATGTTGGATTCACTGTTGTTTTTATTTTGCTTTTCAGCTGCTTTGGCATAAGTGGATTTTGATGGCCGAGAAGAGATAGAGTCAATGTATTTTCGTGCGTCCGCGTAACTGCATTTATTTTTAGTTTTGTATTCTGCGATGGCATATTCATACTTGAAGAAAGGACAGTTACGAGAAGTAGCTATGTGTTGGCCACTACAGTTTGGGCACTGCAGGGCGTCCAAGTTGCAACCTTCACCAGGATGAGGTGTTGAACCACAGATACATATTTTTTCATTTTTACAGTTTATTTCCACATGTCCATAAGATTGACATTTTGTACAACGCATTGGATTTGGAATGTACACGCGCACTGGGAGTGAGTACATTGCAATGTATACGTGTGTTGGTAAATTAAGTAAATTAAATGTTACCACGAATGCACCATTTTCTTTTCTAACTCCAGATTTTACAGTAAATAGAGGGCGTATCTGAATGACATGTTGGTTTTTTGTTTCATTCAATAACTCCTCACTTGAGCAATTTAACAGGTCAGGACAATATATGATGCCACGAGTGGTGTTTAAAAATGGGTGTGGAGAGCAAGTTACTTCTTTTTCGCAGAATTGAGTTAGAGACAGCAGTTTGATACTTTGACTATTATTATTAGTTGTTATCATAAGGCCGTCCTTAATTTTTTTAATGTCTTTGACAGTCCCACATAAGTTTTTAATTTCGAAGTTAATTTTTAATGGGTTTGTGGTTTTAAAATCTCCAGATGTGCATTTAATAACAAGAAATTTGTTTTCGGATGTAAGATCATTGCTATTATTACTTCCGACTCTAGGTCGCTTAAAACGGTTTGTTCCGTCCATCATAATGATGGGCGGCGGGGAGTAAACCCCGTCCGAGGAAAGGTATGTTTGTAATATAGGCTATGTTAGAACATGCAAATCTTATTACTAACTACTTACTACCTTATTTGTTGGTATACAATTTAATAAATTTACACTATATTATCTTTGTATAATATGATTTCAACTAGAATTAGAATATTCAATTATTTTTAACACTAAACACGTGGCACAGAGACCGACAATTTGCATCAGCTCACAAGCACAGTTACGAGCGGAATGACGTTTATTAAAAGATAAATAATTAAGGATTAAGTATTAAAAGATAATAAAAACAACTAACACTATGATTAAATAAATATAAACACTAAGAATATTATTAAATGCTTAAACACTACGATTATTTATTTATACAATATTTATATCACTACACTTACTTATATAACTACATTTATTTATGTTAACAACTGATAAACTGTATATTTATATCACCAAGTTT
Source organism: Harpalus rufipes (assembly GCA_951394225.1). Lineage (NCBI taxonomy): Eukaryota > Metazoa > Arthropoda > Insecta > Coleoptera > Carabidae > Harpalus > Harpalus rufipes. The sequence goes on from OX596289.1 coordinate 18,735,941, forward strand.
ATTGCTCATTGCTTGTATATTACAGACTATCCCTCCGCTTTCTTTCGGCCGGTATTTATACTGCTTATAACATTCTAGTAGACTCGGACGCGACAGTGACCTGCATACAAAAGAATTAGGTCACGGCGTAATTAACATGTCTCAACGCGTCGGGGATTGCATCATTGCTCTGGTACGTTCTTTCGAAGGGATTACGTCATTGTTCGCGAACATGCTATCAGTAACGGCGCAAGCATACTTTTCTCTCAGGGGCGCACGTCACAATATTTTTCACGGTTCATATGTACATGGAAAGTGTTGCCAAATAATTAGGTAACTACATAAAAAACTAATATTTCTAACTAGACCTATGTAAAGTCCGTACACAAATGTTGCCAAACATATCATAAGTAAATTAAAAAATAATATGTAACTAAATAAAATAAAAATCTAACTGCTAGATCATTATAAAGTCCGTAATCAAATGCTGCCAAACATGTCATAAGTAACTAAATAAAAAATAAATATTCCTAACAGCATGGTATCAAATGAAAAGTTTTCTGAAGGGCTGTCATGCAGAATTGTCAAAATTTAGACATCTTGATCGAGTTTTGTTTTTTTGAAAAAGTCGTCAGAAATATGTTGTGCTTGATATCAAATGATATGTTTTTCAATGGCTGACAGGCAGAAATGTCAAAAATTTGAAAACTCGACCGGCTTTTGTTTCTTGTATAAAATTGTCAGAAATATGTCGTAATTGGTATAAAATGAGAGGTCTTGTTAAGGGCTGTCAGTCATTAGTGTCAAAACTTTGACAGGCCGATCTGCTTTTGTTTTTTGCATAAAGTTGTAGGAAATATGTCGTTTTTGGTGTCAAATGAAATGTTTCCTGAAGGACTGTCATGCAGAATTGACAAAATTTAGAAATCTTGATTGGCTTTGGTTTTTTGAAAAGTCTTCAGAAATATGTCATGTTTGGTATCAAATGAGAGGTCTCGTAAAGGACTGTCAGGTACATGTGTCAAAAATGTTAACTAGATGATTGGATTTTGTTTTTGGCATAAATATAATACATTTGAGAGAAGGGAGAACTTAGGTATCTGAGAATACTGTTGGCGTTAGCACTTTGAGATTGAAGTATGCCTGAACGGATTGTACGTACATATAGACCATCAAAAAACACTATCGGCGGAGCCTTACGGGAAGCTCGGCGTAGCCGAGTTTTCGCTAGTCATATATACTAACGTTAGTATATTATATATAATCAATGGCCCAGCAGTTCCGTGACGTACGTCTGGTACGGGGTAAGTACCCTTTCTCCACATTTCGCCTGCTCCCATTTTTTCACGCTAGTCACATACCCAGAAATTCAAAAAGTATTCGTTACATTAATTCAAATTCTGCTGGGGTAGATAATATAAATTTAAAGATGCTAAAATATATTTTTATTATACTTCCCCAGATAACTCATATTATAAACACATGCTTATTATATGGTGTAGTACCAGATATATGGAAAATTGCTGATATAATATTACACAAATGCAAATCTCCCAATAACCGTAATGATATCAGACCTACAAGTATTCTGCCAACTAGGTCAATAATATTAGAGAAAATAGTTTTGAATCAAATTTATAATTACATTAACTGTTACAATCTACTACCTAGTATTCAATCTGGTTTCAGAAAAGGTTTCAGCACTACGACTGCATTACTTAATATTACTGATGATATTATGACACATATTCATAATAATAATAATATGGTCTATCTTGTTTTTCTTTATTTCAGTAAGGCTTTTGACACCGTAAATCATGAGTTGTTGATAACAAAGTTAAAACATATTGGCTTCGATGATATTAGCATCAACTTCTTTACTAATTATCTAAGTAATAGAAAACAAAGAGTATCATACAATAATATGAAATCAGGTTTGGCAAACATATCAAAAGGTGTTCGTTATTATTCTCCTTACATACTTTTGATCTCCCCAAAATTGTCAAGCATAGTAATGTACATTTATATGCTGGTGACACGCAACTTTATTTACCTCTTATACCACGTGACTTTAATAAATCGTTAGATAATATTAATGAATATCTACAAAATATTGCTAAGTACCCTTGCAATAACTGGCTAACCATCAATGAACAAAAATGTTGCGTTATGCTTTTTGGTAATAAGACTGTAAGACAGTTTCTTTTTAATAATAATTTGGTTAAAGTTATATTAAATAATGTTGAACTATCTATTAAACATTCTTCAAAGAATTTAGGTCTAGTAATGGATACAGAACTGAGATTCAAAAATTTGTTACTTTGCTAATTAAAAAAGCATATTTAGCGTTGAAAAAATCTCTATATGAATCGTTGTTCTTTCGAGAATATATAAAATAATTTTAATAAACAGTCTTGTACTTTCTATATTCAATTATTCTGATACAATTTACGGGCCTTGCCTAAGATTCAGGATATTAAAAGAATACAGAAAGTACAAAACTCTTGCATTCGCTTCATATTTGGTTATAGAAAACGTGACATTGTATCATCAACACACATCAGAAATATAGATTGGTCAAATATGAGTGAAAAGAGAAATTGTCATTATGTATTTCTTTTACACAAAACTATTATTACCAAAATTCCATTATACTTACATCATAAATTAATATTTCGAGGTATGCAGCATTGTCGAAATCTAAGAACAAATTTAAAATTACATATACCTAAATATCGAACAGAATCATTCAAAATATTATTTGCATATATATTTCATATTATTTGACGAAATGATGATTTGTAATTATTGTTGTATTTACAAAAAAAAAAATTGTTTCATTATTGCTTTTTTTTGTTTTTAAGTCATCTTTATTAAAATAGATTTTCATATTACATTTGTTATATTAACTTCACTACTGTTAAACTGTAATTTTACAGGTACAGATATTTCATCATTACCGATATCTGTGAACTAAGCAGATTGGCACACCCAGCAATGGGTAATATGCCGTGATGATATATTTATTTTATTTTTATTAATATTATTATTATTATTATTATTATTATTATTATTATTATTATTATTATTATTATTATTATTATTATTATTATTATTATTATTATTATTATTATTATTATTATTATTATTATTATTATATTAAGTTCACTAAGTTGGTTACAATATATGTATATTACAATTTGTTATAAGATTAAGTGTAAGACCAGCTGTAGCTGAACTTAGTCAAATAAAATGGGTTATTATTATTTTTATAAAAATCTTCGGCCATGTTTAAGTTACATAATGAACAATTTATTGTTGTTCATTTATATATTTATTTTTGTTAATGTAAAAGTTTAATTTAATTTTATAAGCCATTACAAATAGGTACATTACATGTTAATTAGTGAAAGATAATTGCTAGAATTAATATTTTCAATATCATTTTCAATTAAATTTGCGCAGTGTGTCTCTATAATAGATTTGTATTAATTATTTGGTTTTCCCTTACATGAGGAAATCCTACTTCTATTAAAAAGTTTTATATGTGAATTTAAAAAGTTTTGTATGTGAATATAACAGTTAAAGTCCACACTATTTGAAATTGAATTGTCGAGGTTGCGTAATCTGTTATATAAAAGTTTTGGTAGTCGGTTATCTTCCATATTTATTAATTTATGCTACCATTTAAGTGCTCTGTGAATAATTTATAAAGCTAATAAAAATTAATTTATTTCTGAGATACACAATAATTATTATTATTATGACATAGATTTATATGTTATGTAGGGCATGGGATACATGTTGTTATTATCACATCTAATTTAATATCTGTGGTTATACAATTATTCAAAACTTATCTTTTAAAAATTTACGTGTTTGTGCTTAATATTGATAACTTTTACTTGTTTTCAATATTGTCGGTAATCATAGTCAGTTTCTTAACAAAATATACAAGTAATTAAAATTAAAATATTACAAACACTTAAATAAAGTGTAGGTCTATAGGATATTGATTGATGTTAATGGAATGTAATTTTAATATCATTATAGAATTGTATTGTCGACACAACTACATATGGAACTTTATTATAAATGTTTATTCATTTAAATAAATTGAAGTTTACCGAAGATTATCTCTTCACAGAAAAATATTTATGATGAGAATTTTAATTTTGGGGATAAATGTACTGATTCTTTTCCAACTAAGCAAATGTAGTTATCAAGATAAAATATTACCGAAAGAAAATAATATGACTTGTATAACACAATTAAGTAAAACAGTGTATAATTCAACTGTATTACTAGTTTCAAATTTAAAAATTCATTGGCCATCATGGAATCCTGACCAAACAAAAATAATCTTAACAAATATGGCAAGTAAACTCCATAAGTTAAATAAAATTGTCTACAATTATGTTGTAATTTATTTAAATTCTACTTCTGATGTGTCCAATTGGTTAGTGTACATAAGAAAAAATACGTATTGGAACCCTAGAGCTAATTTTATTGTCAATATCGTGCAGGCAGAAAACATTACAAAAATTATTGAAATATTGTGGAGTTATTACATTATAAATATTAATATAATAAAAAGTGACATTGTATATACATATTATCCGTACAATAGTACAGATGGGACAATAAATTTTAATCTGTCGTTTATTTCACATTGTGAAAATGTGAAAGAAGTATATTTCCCAGAAAAAGTTCCTGGAAGATTTGCAGGACATAAAATAAGGACATTGTCATATCAAGTATTTCCGTATACTCGTATACTATGAATATAAATAGTAACTCCTATAACCCAAATGAAGTTGGATTAGAAATAACATTGTTAAAAACAATACTCGACAAACTAAATGTAACTAATGTTTTTTTGAACCATACATACAGCCATTGGGGTATTAAAAATCCCAATGGCACTTATACCAACATCTATAATGACTTGTACTATCATAAAGCTGATTTGATGGTAGGTGAGTGTCCACATGAACGGAATGTGGTTTTTGATTTTGATAATACTGTAATATTTTATATCGAAGGAATGGCATGGGTTGTACCGTCAGCTGAACAAAAACCTCGATGGCAAAACATTGCCAAGATATACGAACCATTAGTATGGCTTTTGATTCTTTGTAGTATTTTGCTAAACAGTGTAGTATGGTTTTGTATAGGACGAATAAAAGAACGTCCTAATTTATTTACCAAGTTTTCTGACAATTTGTTATTGTCGTTTTATAGTTTACTACAAGGAGGAATTACAATGCCAGAAAGTACAACAACAAAAATGGTATTTTATTCCTGGATTTTATATACATTGTTGATATGTACGGCGCTGCAAAGTAATTTGACAACTATACTAACTTCACCTCAGTACGAACCACAAATTACCACTTTCCAACAAGTTATTGATAAAAAATTATCTTTTGGATTTATTCCAACGCTAGTCAGATTCTTTAACAATGATCCTAACGATGAACTCAGTATGTACATAGCTAACAATTTTGTGAAATGTGCTCACGATGATACATGTATAAACCGAACTGCTTTTAAAAGAGATTTTGCAGTTATAAAAAGTCGTCGAACAGTATTGTATTTAATAAAGCAGCGATATATATCAATGAGGATGGTAGAAGAATGATTTATGTTTTTAGAGATTATATTTTAATTTTTCCTCGTATGGTCTTCACTAAAGGACACCCCATGTACTATAAATTTGAAAATATTATAATTTGGCTTGAAGATTTCGGCTTACTAAAGAAATGGGAGAGAGACGTCTTGCTTCAAGATGATTATATTATGGAAAATAATAATCTGCCTTTATCTTTTAACAATTTATCAATATCATTTGCGATACTTATTGCTGGCTATATGTTAGCTATAATGACATTCACTACTGAAATAATTTACAAGAAATTTATTCTTAATTATTGCAAATGTAGGCGTGTTAAAAACAGAAAATAATAATAATTTATTTACATATAAATGTATTGTATCCAACGTTATAGCCATGTATGGTGAATTCAAATAAATAAAATTGTACTAATAAATTAAAAATTGTTACGCTGCTATTACCAACGTGAGATAAACATTCATATATTTACAGCATAATACTCTGTACTACTTTTTCTATGTAAAGTTAATTTTTCCCCAAGCCGAATCGTCAAGAAATTTCAATTTTCATGACTATCTTGAGTTTTGAAACTTCATATTTGCAGTTGTACTAGTAATGTAAAATTGTACCTGACTCTTTTGAGTATACTGTAAAGGACAATTTTACCATACATACACAATCTGACGTTTTTGATTGTTTTTATTTGATGTCAAAATGATATTAAAAAATTGCAAATTTATGAATATTTTTTAAATAACAAGCTATTTCGGAACAAATTTGATATGTGTCCTCACAGGGCTCGAAGACTTCCAGTTTCCAGTTCTCACTTACGGCCGTACTGGGCCTACTTGTCCTGTCCTGTAAAAGATCACTTTCCTGACATATAACATAAATCATTATTACATTTTTTACACCATTTAAATTATGTACGCCTTCCAAGAATAGATTTATACAGCTCAGAGTTTTTCGGGCGCAAGTTTATAGCACGTTATTTTTAGATAAGTTACGAAAAATATCCAAACCTTGACAAAACATTCAAAAATAATTTGCTATATATTTTTGGAACTTATTTTCTTGTTTACAAGATCAATTAGCTCAGAACGCCACTTTGAACTATTATTTCCGTAAATTGTACGTCGAAAAATGTCTAATAGAAAAGATTCTATTTATTTTGAAGTTGAGAACAGCATTATGCAGTTTCACTAATATTTTGTGTAGGACCGAATATTTTCAACAAAATATACAAAAATATATTAAAAAAATTAAAATATGTATACATGATAAATTTTACTTTTAAAATTAAATAACATACAAAGAAAATAACAATTCTTGAACACAGTACAGTTTATGCGACACAAATTGAATAATTTATATTGACACTTTTCTTGCTTTAATTTTGGCAAAATTATCTATTATTTCGTCGTAAGTTATATGTTGGGCAATGGCGTGCTCAATAGCAATTATTGCTAATCCAGATAGCCTTTCTTGAAGTAATGCGGATCTCAAGTAATTTTTAATAATTTTGAGTTTGGAGAATGAACGTTCCCCGCTTGCAACTGATACCGGAATTGTCAATAATATTCTTATGACAATTATGATATTAGGATAGTTTTCTACTAAGTTTTTGTCATAAATATAATTTAGTAATTGTAGAGGTGACATTTTAATTTGAATAGCATGACTCAAGAGAATTAGCTCGGTGTGCAAATTCAATGGCTCAATATCATCCGTTAAGTTGAATAAATCGTTGCAGCATTTCAGAATTTCATCCGGCGCCTTGAAGGCTAAGCTTCGTACATCGTACAGGAATTCGAATAAAGAACTATGTCCTTCCAATTGAGAAAACCGTTCCGCAATGGAACTGATACAAACGTCGAGTAAATAGTTAAAGAATTCAACTTCAATTTTTTTCTCAGGATCTTCTACAGGAGTATCACTTCCCTCATATTGGAAAAGCCTAGTTTTTTTACGAACACGAATTGTTTTTGCAAGTTCGAATTTAGCCTCTACCTCCATATCTGTCGCTATCTCTTTAGCAGAACATAACATTTGTTTAAAACCATTAGTTCTATAATTTTCTAAAAATTTCAAAATATTTTTTAAAGCTGTTACACACTCGTTGATAATTATATTTGGACTTTGTAGTTGTTTAGAAACGTTATTTATATGCAGCAAAACATCATACCAAGTTACTACAGAACAGATAAATTTAAAGGAGGAAATTTTTATTGCTAAAGATTTACTTTTATTTCTGGTATCAGTGTCTCTTTCATTGTCCAAAGATATTTCAACAAGAGTATCATACACTTCGCCCAACTGATATCGTAGAGGAGTTATGGCATTTATTCGGCTTTCCCACCTCGTTGTACTAAGACTTTTCACAGTTAAAGATGTAATTTTTTTCCTTAAGAACGCTCCATCTTCGATGTGAGCTTGATAAAAAGACGAATAACTCTTGAACGATAGAGAAAAAGTTTGATATTTCTCCAGATTTTGTTGCAGCATCATTCACTACTAAGTTCAGCGAATGGCATGAACATGGTACAAAAAACGCTTTAGGATTTTCGTTCAAAATGCGCCTTTGTACTCCTGAATTTGCATCCTTCATGATCGAAGTGAACATAGCGGCCGATTCGATTTAAAGCAAGTGTTGCATAGCCCAGACAATAAATGTACTACGGACATCAAAAGTATTGTTGTTTTATGAAAAACAAGAAATTAACAAAAAAAAAATTTTTCTTCTGTTTTTAACATATTCTTATATATATATATATATATATATATATATATATATATATATATATATATATATATATATATATATTATCAAAAAAGTAGTTCATATACCAACAAATATTGTAAATAATATATTTTATTCTGGATAAGTAGCAATATTACCCTGATTCATATAAATATTTATCTACAAGATAATGAGAAATGAATTTGAAAGGGTAGCCGTATCTCGTACATATTTGGTGGGGTAGTTACCATAGCTCCTCTGAGTAATATGATGTATATTTTGTTTAAATAATAAAAGGATGAATATATTTTTTTGAGTTTAGAGTGTTAAAATATTATTGGCACATATAACATCCGCTATCAATTTAAGAACAAGCCGTATCAGAACTATATTTGGTAGGGTACTTAAGACAACCCCCCTGAGTAATTTAAAGTACATTTTGTTTAAAAAATTCAGGGTATGAGATATACATTTTTGAGAATTTAGAATATCAAAATATTATTTGAATATGTAACATCCCCTATCATTTTAAGGAGAAGCCGTATCACAACCATATTTGGTAGGGTACTTAAGACAACCCCTCTGAGTAATTTAAAGTACATTTTGTTTAAATATTCAGGGGATGAGATTTACATTTTGAGAGTTTAGAATATCAAAATATTATTTGAATATGTAACATCCCCTATCAATTTAAGGAGAAGCCGTATCACAACCATATTTGGTAGGGTACTTAAGACAACCCCCCTGAGTAATTTAAAGTACATTTTGTTTAAATATTCAGTTGATGAGATATACATTTTTGAGAATTTAGAATATCAAAATATTATTTGAACATGTAACATCCCCTATCAATTTAAGGAGAAGCCGTATCACAACCATATTTGGTAGGGTACTTAAGACAACCCTCCTGAGTAATTTAATGTACATTTTGTTCAAATATTCAGGGGATAAGATATACATTTTTAAGAGTTTAGATTTAGAATATCAAAATATTATTTGAATATGTAACATCCCCTATCAATTTAAGGAGGAGCCGTATCACAACCATATTTGGTAGGGTACTTAAGACAACCCCCCTGAGTAATTTAATGTACATTTTGTTTAAATATTCAGGGGATGAGATTTACATTTTGAGAGTTTAGAATATCAAAATATTATTTGAATATGTAACATCCCCTATCAATTTAAGGAGAAGCCGTATCACAACCATATTTGGTAGGGTACTTAAGACAACCCCCCTGAGTAATTTAAAGTACATTTTGTTTAAATATTCAGGGGATGAGATATACATTTTTGAGAATTTAGAATATCTAAATATTATTTGAATATGTAACATCCCCTATCAATTTAAGGAGAAGCCGTATCACAACCATATTTGGTAGGGTAGTTAAGACAACCACCCTGAGTAATTTAATGTACATTTTGTTTAAATATTCAGGGGATGAGATATACATTTTTGAGAATTTAGAATGTCAAAATATTATTAGAATATGTAACATCCCCTATCAATTTAAGGAGAAGCCGTATCACAACCATATTTGGTAGGGTAGTTAAGACAACCACCCTGAGTAATTTAATGTACATTTTGTTTAAATATTCAGGGGATGAGATATACATTTTTGAGAGTTTAGAATATCAAAATATTGTTTGAATATGTAACATCCCCTATCAATTTAAGGAGAAGCCGTATCACAACCATATTTGGTGGGGTAGTTAAGACAACCACCCTGAGTAATTTATTGTACATTTTGTTTAAATATTCAGGGGATGAGATATACATTTTTGAGAGTTTAGAATATCAAAATATTGTTTGAATATGTAACATCCCCTATCAATTTAAGGAGAAGCCGTATCACAACCATATTTGGTAGGGTACTTAAGACAACCCTCCTGAGTAATTTAATGTACATTTTGTTCAAATATTCAGGGGATAAGATATACATTTTTAAGAGTTTAGATTTAGAATATCAAAATATTATTTGAATATGTAACATCCCCTATCAATTTAAGGAGGAGCCGTATCACAACCATATTTGGTAGGGTACTTAAGACAACCCCCCTGAGTAATTTAATGTACATTTTGTTTAAATATTCAGGGGATGAGATTTACATTTTGAGAGTTTAGAATATCAAAATATTATTTGAATATGTAACATCCCCTATCAATTTAAGGAGAAGCCGTATCACAACCATATTTGGTAGGGTACTTAAGACAACCCCCCTGAGTAATTTAAAGTACATTTTGTTTAAATATTCAGGGGATGAGATATACATTTTTGAGAATTTAGAATATCTAAATATTATTTGAATATGTAACATCCCCTATCAATTTAAGGAGAAGCCGTATCACAACCATATTTGGTAGGGTAGTTAAGACAACCACCCTGAGTAATTTAATGTACATTTTGTTTAAATATTCAGGGGATGAGATATACATTTTTGAGAATTTAGAATGTCAAAATATTATTAGAATATGTAACATCCCCTATCAATTTAAGGAGAAGCCGTATCACAACCATATTTGGTAGGGTAGTTAAGACAACCACCCTGAGTAATTTAATGTACATTTTGTTTAAATATTCAGGGGATGAGATATACATTTTTGAGAGTTTAGAATATCAAAATATTGTTTGAATATGTAACATCCCCTATCAATTTAAGGAGAAGCCGTATCACAACCATATTTGGTGGGGTAGTTAAGACAACCACCCTGAGTAATTTATTGTACATTTTGTTTAAATATTCAGGGGATGAGATATACATTTTTGAGAGTTTAGAATATCAAAATATTGTTTGAATATGTAACATCCCCTATCAATTTAAGGAGAAGCCGTATCACAACCATATTTGGTAGGGTACTTAAGACAACCCCCCTGAGTAATTTAAAGTACACTTTGTTTAAATATTCAGGGGATGAGATTTACATTTTGAGAGTTTAGTATATCAAAATATTATTTGAATATGTAACATCCCCTATCAATTTAAGGAGAAGCCTTATCACAACCATATTTGGTAGGGTACTTAAGACAACCCCCCTGAGTAATTTAAAGTACATTTTGTTTAAATATTCAGGTGATGAGATATACATTTTTGAGAATTTAGAATATCAAAATATTATTTGAACATGTAACATCCCCTATCAATTTAAGAAGAAGCCGTATCACAACCATATTTGGTAGGGTACTTAAGACAACCCTCCTGAGTAATTTAATGTACATTTTGTTTAAATATTCAGGGGATAAGATATACATTTTTAAGAGTTTAGATTTAGAATATCAAAATATTATTTGAATATGTAACATCCCCTATCAATTTAAGGAGAAGCCGTATCACAACCATATTTGGTAGGTAACTTAAGACAACCTCCCTGAGTAATTTAAAGTACATTTTGTTTAAATATTCAGGGGATGAGATATACATTTTTGAGAGTTTAGAATATCAAAATATTATTTGAATATGTAACACCCCCTATCAATTTAAGGAGAAGCCGTATCACAACCATATTTGGTAGGGTACTTAAGACAACCCTCCTGAGTAATTTAAAGTACACTTTGTTTAAATATTCAGGGGATGAGATTTACATTTTGAGAGTTTAGTATATCAAAATATTATTTGAATATGTAACATCCACTATCAATTTAAGGAGGAGCCGTATCACAACCATATTTGGTAGGGTACTTAAGACAACCCCCCTGAGTAATTTAATGTACATTTTGTTTAAATATTCAGGGGATGAGATTTACATTTTTGAGAATTTAGAATATCTAAATATTATTTGAATATGTAACATCCCCTATCAATTTAAGGAGAAGCCGTATCACAACCATATTTGGTAGGGTAGTTAAGACAACCACCCTGAGTAATTTATTGTACATTTTGTTTAAATATTCAGGGGATGAGATATACATTTTTGAGAATTTAGAATGTCAAAATATTATTAGAATATGTAACATCCCCTATCAATTTAAGGAGAAGCCGTATCACAACCATATTTGGTAGGGTAGTTAAGACAACCACCCTGAGTAATTTAATGTACATTTTGTTTAAATATTCAGGGGATGAGATATACATTTTTGAGAGTTTAGAATATCAAAATATTGTTTGAATATGTAACATCCCCTATCAATTTAAGGAGAAGCCGTATCACAACCATATTTGGTAGGGTAGTTAAGACAACCACCCTGAGTAATTTATTGTACATTTTGTTTAAATATTCAGGGGATGAGATATACATTTTTGAGAGTTTAGAATATCAAAATATTGTTTGAATATGTAACATCCCCTATCAATTTAAGGAGAAGCCGTATCACAACCATATTTGGTAGGGTACTTAAGACAACCCCCCTGAGTAATTTAAAGTACACTTTGTTTAAATATTCAGGGGATGAGATTTACATTTTGAGAGTTTAGTATATCAAAATATTATTTGAATATGTAACATCCCCTATCAATTTAAGGAGAAGCCTTATCACAACCATATTTGGTAGGGTACTTAAGACAACCCCCCTGAGTAATTTAAAGTACATTTTGTTTAAATATTCAGGTGATGAGATATACATTTTTGAGAATTTAGAATATCAAAATATTATTTGAACATGTAACATCCCCTATCAATTTTAGAAGAAGCCGTATCACAACCATATTTGGTAGGGTACTTAAGACAACCCTCCTGAGTAATTTAATGTACATTTTGTTTAAATATTCAGGGGATAAGATATACATTTTTAAGAGTTTAGATTTAGAGTATCAAAATATTATTTGAATATGTAACATCCCCTATCAATTTAAGGAGAAGCCGTATCACAACCATATTTGGTAGGTTACTTAAGACAACCTCCCTGAGTAATTTAAAGTACATTTTGTTTAAATATTCAGGGGATGAGATATACATTTTTGAGAGTTTAGAATATCAAAATATTATTTGAATATGTAACACCCCCTATCAATTTAAGGAGAAGCCGTATCACAACCATATTTGGTAGGGTACTTAAGACAACCCTCCTGAGTAATTTAAAGTACACTTTGTTTAAATATTCAGGGGATGAGATTTACATTTTGAGAGTTTAGTATATCAAAATATTATTTGAATATGTAACATCCACTATCAATTTAAGGAGGAGCCGTATCACAACCATATTTGGTAGGGTACTTAAGACAACCCCCCTGAGTAATTTAATGTACATTTTGTTTAAATATTCAGGGGATGAGATTTACATTTTGAGAGTTTAGAATATCAAAATATTATTTGAATATGTAACATCCCCTATCAATTTAAGGAGAAGCCGTATCACAACCATATTTGGTAGGGTACTTAAGACAACCTTCCTGAGTAATTTAATGTACATTTTGTTTAAATATTCAGGGGATGAAATATACATTTTTGAGAATTTAGAATGTCAAAATATTATTAGAATATGTAACATCCCCTATCAATTTAAGGAGAAGCCGTATCACAACCATATTTGGTAAGGTACTTAAGACAACCCCCCTGAGTAATTTAATGTACATTTTGTTTAAATATTCAGGGGATAAGATATACATTTTTGAGAGTTTAGATTTAGAATATCAAAATATTATTTGAATATGTAACATCCCCTATCAATTTAAGGAGAAGCCGTATCACAACCATATTTGGTAGGGTACTTAAGACAACCCCCCTGAGTAATTTAAAGTACACTTTGTTTAAATATTCAGGGGATGAGATTTACATTTTGAGATTTTAGTATATCAAAATATTATTTGAATATGTAACATCCCCTATCAATTTAAGGAGAAGCCTTATCACAACCATATTTGGTAGGGTACTTAAGACAACCCCCCTGAGTAATTTAAAGTACATTTTGTTTAAATATTCAGTTGATGAGATATACATTTTTGAGAATTTAGAATATCAAAATATTATTTGAACATGTAACATCCCCTATCAATTTAAGAAGAAGCCGTATCACAACCATATTTGGTAGGGTACTTAAGACAACCCTCCTGAGTAATTTAATGTACATTTTGTTTAAATATTCAGGGGATAAGATATACATTTTTAAGAGTTTAGATTTAGAATATCAAAATATTATTTGAATATGTAACATCCCCTATCAATTTAAGGAGAAGCCGTATCACAACCATATTTGGTAGGTTACTTAAGACAACCTCCCTGAGTAATTTAAAGTACATTTTGTTTAAATATTCAGGGGATGAGATATACATTTTTGAGAGTTTAGAATATCAAAATATTATTTGAATATGTAACATCCCCTATCAATTTAAGGAGAAGCCGTATCACAACCATATTTGGTAGGGTACTTAAGACAACCCCCCTGAGTAATGTAATGTACATTTTGTTTAAATATTCAGGGGATGAGATATACATTTTTGAGAGTTTAGAATATCAAAATATTGTTTGAATATGTAACATCCCCCATCAATTTAAGGAGAAGCCGTATCACAACCATATTTGGTAGGGTACTTAAGACAACCCCCCTGAGTAATTTAATGTACATTTTGTTTAAATATTCAGGGGATAAGATATACATTTTTGAGAGTTTAGATTTAGAATATCAAAATATTATTTGAATATGTAACATCCCCTATCAATTTAAGGAGAAGCCGTATCACAACCATATTTGGTAGGGTACTTAAGACAACCCTCCTGAGTAATTTAATGTACATTTTGTTTAAATATTCAGGGGATAAGATATACATTTTTAAGAGTTTAGATTTAGAATATCAAAATATTATTTGAATATGTAACATCCCCTATCAATTTAAGGAGAAGCCCTATCACAACCATATTTGGTAGGGTACTTAAGACAACCCCCCTGAGTAATTTAAAGTACACTTTGTTTAAATATTCAGGGGATGAGATTTACATTTTGAGAGTTTAGAATATCAAAATATTATTTGAATATGTAACATCCCCTATCAATTTAAGGAGAAGCCTTATCACAACCATATTTGGTAGGGTACTTAAGACAACCCCCCTGAGTAATTTAAAGTACATTTTGTTTAAATATTCAGTTGATGAGATATACATTTTTGAGAATTTAGAATATCAAAATATTATTTGAATATGTAACATCCCCTATCAATTTAAGAAGAAGCCGTATCACAACCATATTTGGTAAGGTACTTAAGACAACCCTCCTGAGTAATTTAATGTACATTTTGTTTAAATATTCAGGGGATAAGATATATATTTTTAAGAGTTTAGATTTAGAATATCAAAATATTATTTGAATATGTAACATCCCCTATCAATTTAAGGAGAAGCCGTATCACAACCATATTTGGTAGGTTACTTAAGACAACCTCCCTGAGTAATTTACAGTACATTTTGTTTAAATATTCAGGGGATGAGATATACATTTTTGAGAGTTTAGAATATCAAAATATTATTTGAATATGTAACATCCCCTATAAATTTAAGGAGAAGCCGTATCACAACCATATTTGGTAGGGTACTTAAGACAACCCCCCTGAGTAATTTAAAGTACATTTTGTTTAAATATTCAGTTGATGAGATATACATTTTTGAGAATTTAGAATATCAAAATATTATTTGAATATGTAACATCCCCTATCAATTTAAGGAGAAGCCGTATCACAACCATATTTGGTAGGGTACTTAAGACAACCCTCCTGAGTAATTTAATGTACATTTTGTTTAAATATTCAGGGGATAAGATATACATTTTTAAGAGTTTAGATTTAGAATATCAAAATATTATTTGAATATGTAACATCCCCTATCAATTTAAGGAGAAGCCGTATCACAACCATATTTGGTAGGGTACTTAAGACAACCCCCCTGAGTAATTTAAAGTACACTTTGTTTAAATATTCAGGGGATGAGATTTACATTTTGAGAGTTTAGAATATCAAAATATTATTTGAATATGTAACATCCCCTATCAATTTAAGGAGAAGCCTTATCACAACCATATTTGGTAGGGTACTTAAGACAACCCCCATGAGTAATTTAAAGTACATTTTGTTTAAATATTCAGTTGATGAGATATACATTTTTGAGAATTTAGAATATCAAAATATTATTTGAACATGTAACATCCCCTATCAATTTAAGAAGAAGCCGTATCACAACCATATTTGGTAAGGTACTTAAGACAACCCTCCTGAGTAATTTAATGTACATTTTGTTTAAATATTCAGGGGATAAGATATATATTTTTAAGAGTTTAGATTTAGAATATCAAAATATTATTTGAATATGTAACATCCCCTATCAATTTAAGGAGAAGCCGTATCACAACCATATTTAAAAGGTTACTTAAGACAACCTCCCTGAGTAATTTACAGTACATTTTGTTTAAATATTCAGGGGATGAGATATACATTTTTGAGAGTTTAGGATATCAAAATATTATTTGAATATGTAACATCACCTATAAATTTAAGGAGAAGCCGTATCACAACCATATTTGGTAGGGTACTTAAGACAACCCCCCTGAGTAATTTAAAGTACATTTTGTTTAAATATTCAGTTGATGAGATATACATTTTTGAGAATTTAGAATATCAAAATATTATTTGAACATGTAACATCCCCTATCAATTTAAGGAGAAGCCGTATCACAACCATATTTAGTAGGGTACTTAAGACAACCCTCCTGAGTAATTTAATGTACATTTTGTTTAAATATTCAGAGGCTAAGATATACATTTTTAAGAGTTTAGATTTAGAATATCAAAATATTATTTGAATATGTAACATCCCCTATCAATTTAAGGAGAAGCCGTATCACAACCATATTTGGTAGGTTACTTAAGACAACCCCCCTGACTAATTTAAAGTACATTTTGTTTAAATATTCAGGGGATGAGATATACATTTTTGAGAGTTAAAATATCAAAATATTATTTGAATATGTAACATCCCCTATCAATTTAAGGAGAAGCCGTATCACAACCATATTTGGTAGGGTACTTAAGACAACCCCCCTGAGTAATTTAAAGTACATTTTGTTTAAATATTCAGGGGATGAGATATACATTTTTGAGAATATAGAATATCAAAATATTATTTGAATATGTAACATCCCCTATCAATTTAAGGAGAAGCCGTATCACGACCATATTTGGTACGGTACTTAAGACAATTCCCCTGAGTAATTTAAAGTTTATTTTGTTTAAATACTCAGGGGATGAGATATACATTTTTGAGAATTTAGAATGTCAAAATATTATTAGAATATGTAACATCCCCTATCAATTTAAGGAGAAGCCGTATCACAACCATATTTGGTAGGGTACTTAAGACAACCCCCCTGAGTAATTTAATGTACATTTTGTTTAAATATTCAGGGGATAAGATATACATTTTTGAGAGTTTAGATTTAGAATATCAAAATATTATTTGAATATGTAACATCCCCTATCAATTTAAGGAGAAGCCGTATCACAACCATATTTGGTAGGGTACTTAAGACAACCCTCCTGAGTAATTTAATGTACATTTTGTTTAAATATTCAGGGGATAAGATATACATTTTTAAGAGTTTAGATTTAGAATATCAAAATATTATTTGAATATGTAACATCCCCTATCAATTTAAGGAGAAGCCGTATCACAACCATATTTGGTAGGGTACTTAAGACAACCCCCCTGAGTAATTTAAAGTACACTTTGTTTAAATATTCAGGGGATGAGATTTACATTTTGAGATTTTAGTATATCAAAATATTATTTGAATATGTAACATCCCCTATCAATTTAAGGAGAAGCCTTATCACAACCATATTTGGTAGGGTACTTAAGACAACCCCCCTGAGTAATTTAAAGTACATTTTGTTTAAATATTCAGTTGATGAGATATACATTTTTGAGAATTTAGAATATCAAAATATTATTTGAACATGTAACATCCCCTATCAATTTAAGAAGAAGCCGTATCACAACCATATTTGGTAGGGTACTTAAGACAACCCTCCTGAGTAATTTAATGTACATTTTGTTTAAATATTCAGGGGATAAGATATACATTTTTAAGAGTTTAGATTTAGAATATCAAAATATTATTTAAATATGTAACATCCCCTATCAATTTAAGGAGAAGCCGTATCACAACCATATTTGGTAGGTTACTTAAGACAACCTCCCTGAGTAATTTAAAGTACATTTTGTTTAAATATTCAGGGGATGAGATATACATTTTTGAGAGTTTAGAATATCAAAATATTATTTGAATATGTAACATCCCCTATCAATTTAAGGAGAAGCCGTATCACAACCATATTTGCTAGGGTACTTAAGACAACCCCCCTGAGTAATTTAAAGTACACTTTGTTTAAATATTCAGGGGATGAGATTTACATTTTGAGAGTTTAGAATATCAAAATATTATTTGAATATGTAACATCCCCTATCAATTTAAGGAGAAGCCTTATCACAACCATATTTGGTAGGGTACTTAAGACAACCCCCCTGAGTAATTTAAAGTACATTTTGTTTAAATATTCAGTTGATGAGATATACATTTTTGAGAATTTAGAATATCAAAATATTATTTGAACATGTAACATCCCCTATCAATTTAAGAAGAAGCCGTATCACAACCATATTTGGTAAGGTACTTAAGACAACCCTCCTGAGTAATTTAATGTACATTTTGTTTAAATATTCAGGGGATAAGATATATATTTTTAAGAGTTTAGATTTAGAATATCAAAATATTATTTGAATATGTAACATCCCCTATCAATTTAAGGAGAAGCCGTATCACAACCATATTTGGTAGGTTACTTAAGACAACCTCCCTGAGTAATTTACAGTACATTTTATTTAAATATTCAGGGGATGAGATATACATTTTTGAGAGTTTAGAATATCAAAATATTATTTGAATATGTAACATCCCCTATAAATTTAAGGAGAAGCCGTATCACAACCATATTTGGTAGGGTACTTAAGACAACCCGCCTGAGTAATTTAAAGTACATTTTGTTTAAATATTCAGTTCATGAGATATACATTTTTGAGAATTTAGAATATCAAAATATTATTTGAACATGTAACATCCCCTATCAATTTAAGGAGAAGCCGTATCACAACCATATTTGGTAGGGTACTTAAGACAACCCTCCTGAGTAATTTAATGTACATTTTGTTTAAATATTCAGGGGCTAAGATATACATTTTTAAGAGTTTAGATTTAGAATATCAAAATATTATTTGAATATGTAACATCCCCTATCAATTTAAGGAGAAGCCGTATCACAACCATATTTGGTAGGTTACTTAAGACAACCCCCCTGAGTAATTTAAAGTACATTTTGTTTAAATATTCAGGGGATGAGATATACATTTTTGAGAGTTAAAATATCAAAATATTATTTGAATATGTAACATCCCCTATCAATTTAAGGAGAAGCCGTATCACAACCATATTTGGTAGGGTACTTAAGACAACCCCCCTGAGTAATTTAAAGTACATTTTGTTTAAATATTCAGGGGATGAGATATACATTTTTGAGAATATAGAATATCAAAATATTATTTGAATATGTAACATCCCCTATCAATTTAAGGAGAAGCCGTATCACGACCATATTTGGTACGGTACTTAAGACAATTCCCCTGAGTAATTAAAATTTATTTTGTTTAAATACTCAGGGGATGAGATATACATTTTTGAGAATTTAGAATGTCAAAATATTATTAGAATATGTAACATCCCCTATCAATTTAAAGAGAAGCCGTATCACAACCATATTTGGTAGGGTACTTAAGACAACCCCCCTGAGTAATTTAATGCACATTTTGTTTAAATATTCAGGGGATGAGATATACATTTTTGAGAGTTTAGAATATCAAAATATTATTTGAATATGTAACATCCCCTATCAATTTAAGGAGAAGCCGTATCACAACCATATTTGGTAGGGTACTTAAGACAACCCCCCTGAGTAATTTAATGCACATTTTGTTTAAATATTCAGGGGATGAGATATACATTTTTGAGAGTTTAGATTTAGAATATCAAAATATTATTTGAATATGTAACATCCCCTATCAATTTAAGAAGAAGCCGTATCACAACCATATTTGGTATGGTACTTAAGACAACCCCCCCCCCTGAGTAATTTAATATACATTTTGTTTCAATATTCAGGGGATGAGATATAATTTTTTTTGAGTTTTGAATATCAAAATATTATTTGAATATGTAACATCCCCCATCAATTTAAGGAGAGGCCGTATCACAACTATATTTGGTAGGGTACTTAAGTCAGCCCCACTGAGTAATATAATGTATATTTTGTTTAAATAGTCAGGGGATAAGATATAAATTTTTGAGAGTTTAGAATATCAAAATATTATTTGAATATGTAACAGGGGATGTTACATGTTCAAATAATATGTTAACATTCTAAACTCTCAAGAATTTATATCTCATCCCCTGAATATTTATACAAAATTACATTATATTACTCAGGGAGTTTTCTTAAGTACCACACCAAATATGGTTGTGATATGGCTTCTCCTTAAATTGAGAGGGGACGTTACATATTCATATAATATTTCACAACTCAAATCTCTCAAAAAATTATATCTTATCCCCTGAATATTTAAACAAAATGTACATTAAATTACTTAAGGGAGGTTGTCATAAGTACAGTGCCAAATATGGTTGTGATGCGGCTTTCCTTAAATTGATAGGGGATGTTACATATTCAAATAATATTTTGATATTCTAAACTCTTAAAAATGTATATCTCATGCCCTGAATATTTAAACAAAATGTACTTTAAATTACTCAGGGGGGTTGTCTTAAGTACCCTACCAAATATGGTTGTGATACGGCTTCTGCTTAAATTGATAGGGGATGTTACATATTCAAATAATATTTTGATATTCTAAACTCTCAAAAATGTATATCTCATCCCCTGAATATTTAAACAAAATGTACATTAAATTACTCAGGGGGGTTGTCTTAAGTACCCTACCAAATATGGTTGTGATACGGCTTCTCCTTAAATTGATAGGGGATGTTACATATTCAAATAATATTTTGATTTTCTAAACTCTCAAAAATGTATATCTCATCCCCTGAATATTTAAATAAAATGTACTTTAAATATCTTAGGGGGGTTGTCTTAAGTACCCTATTAAATATGGTTGTGACACGGCTTCTCCTTAAATTGATAGGGGATGTTACATATTCAAATAATATTTTGATATTCTAAACTCTCAAAAATGTATATCTCATCCCCTGAATATTTAAACAAAATGTACTTTAAATTACTCAGGGGGGTTGTCTTAAGTACCCTACCAAATATGGTTGTGATACGGCTTCTCCTTAAATTGATAGGGGATGTTACATATTCAAATAATATTTTGATATTCTAAACTCTCAAAAATGTATATCTCGTCCCCTGAATATTTAAACAAAATGTACATTAAATTACTCAGGGGGGTTGTCTTAAGTACCCTACCAAATATGGTTGTGATACGGCTTCTCCTTAAATTGATAGGGGATG
Source organism: Harpalus rufipes (assembly GCA_951394225.1). Classification (NCBI taxonomy): domain Eukaryota; kingdom Metazoa; phylum Arthropoda; class Insecta; order Coleoptera; family Carabidae; genus Harpalus; species Harpalus rufipes. The sequence goes on from OX596289.1 coordinate 18,757,771, forward strand.
TTACATATTCAAATAATATTTTGATATTCTAAACTCTCAAAAATGTATATCTCGTCCCCTGAATATTTAAACAAAATGTACATTAAATTACTCAGGGGGGTTGTCTTAAGTACCCTACCAAATATGGTTGTGATACGGCTTCTCCTTAAATTGATAGGGGATGTTACATATTCAAATAATATTTTGATTTTCTAAACTCTCAAAAATGTATATCTCATCCCCTGAATATTTAAATAAAATGTACTTTAAATATCTCAGGGGGGTTGTCTTAAGTACCCTACCAAATATGGTTGTGACACGGCTTCTCCTTAAATTGATAGGGGATGTTACATATTCAAATAATATTTTGATATTCTAAACTCTCAAAAATGTATATCTCATCCCCTGAATATTTAAACAAAATGTACTTTAAATTACTCAGGGGCGTTGTCTTAAGTACCCTACCAAATATGGTTGTGATACGGCTTCTCCTTAAATTGATAGGGGATGTTACATATTCAAATAATATTTTGATATTCTAAACTCTCAAAAATGTATATCTCATCCCCTGAATATTTAAACAAAATGTACTTTAAATTACTCAGTGGGGTTTTCTTAAGTACGTTACCAAATATGGTTGTGATTCGGCTTCTCCTTAAATTGATAGGGGATGTTACATATTCAAATAATATTTTGATATTCTAAACTCTCAAAAATATATATCTCGTCCCCTGAATATTTAAACAAAATGTACATTAAATTACTCAGGGGGGTTGTCTTAAGTACCCTACCAAATATGGTTGTGATACGGCTTCTCCTTAAATTGATAGGGGATGTTACATATTCAAATAATATTTTGATATTCTAAACTCTCAAAAATATATATCTCGTCCCCTGAATATTTAAACAAAATGTACATTAAATTACTCAGGGGGGTTGTCTTAAGTACCCTACCAAATATGGTTGTGATACAGCTTCTCCTTAAATTGATAGGGGATGTTACATATTCAAATAATATTTTGATATTCTAAATTTAAACTCTCAAAAATGTATATTTCATCCCCTGAATATTTAAACAAAATGTACTTTAAATTACTCAGGGGGGTTGTGTTAAGTACCCTACCAAATATGGTTGTGATACGGCTTCTCCTTAAATTGATAGGGGATGTTACATATTCAAATAATATTTTGATTTTCTAAACTCTCAAAAATGTATATCTCATCCCCTGAATATTTAAACAAAATGTACTTTAAATTACTCAGGGGGGTTGTCTTAAGTACCCTACCAAATATGGTTGTGACACGGCTTCTCCTTAAATTGATAGAGGATGTTACATATTCAAATAATATTTTGATATTCTAAATTCTCAAAAATGTATATCTCATCCCCTGAATATTTAAACAAAATGTACATTAAATTACTCAGGGGGGTTGTCTTAAGTACCCTACCAAATATGGTTGTGATACGGCTTCTCCTTAAATTGATAGGGGATGTTACATATTCAAATAATATTTTGATATTCTAAATCTAAACTCTCAAAAATGTATATCTTATCCCCTGAATATTTAAACAAAATGTACATTAAATTACTCAGGGGGGTTGTCTTAAGTACCCTACCAAATATAGTTGTGATACGGCTTGTTTTTAAATTGATAGCGGATTTTACATGTGCCAATAATATTTTAACACTCTAAACTCAAAAAAATATATTCATCCTTTTATTATTTAATCAAAATATACATCATATTACTGAGAGGAGCTATGGTAACTACCCCACCAAATATGTACGTGATACGGCTACCCTTTCAAATTCATTTCTCATTATCTTGTAGATAAATATTTAAATGAATCAGGGTAATATTGCTAATTATCCAAAATAATAGTAGTTTATATATCAAGGGAGTAAAGTTCGTCATTATTTGTCGAGAGCGAATATTGAATCCTGAGGGCGTTGCCCGAGGGATGCAATCGCTTGAGGCAAATAATGACACTTTACTCCCGTGTTATATACAATATTTTATATACAAACGAAAAAAAAATGTTATTTAGCTTATAAAAGAGACTAACAGCATGTGAAACTAGTAAAAATGAAGCAAATTCCTATAAGCGAAAAATCTATTTATTTTTTTAATTTTTCACAAATACAATTATATTTTTTTTCAAAATAATTATAACCGATAATATTCTACATATTTGTATGTTAATATCAATTAAGAATTGAACACTAAGAAAATAAAATTATTCCTAGGTGACACTGTCAATGGCCTTGAATCACTTTATTTCCCTAGGGAGTACTTGTCGTTTTTATTTCCCTCGGTAAATAATGAAGCACATTAATTAATGATTTTGATAAGAATAAAGTTAACTTTATTTACCGATTCTATATAAAATATATTATTTACAATATTTGTTGGTATATGAACTACTTTTTTGATAAATATATATATATATATATATATATATATATATATATATATATATATATATATATATATATATATATATATATATATATATATATAAGAATATGTTAAAAACAGAAGAAAAATTTTTTTTTTGTTAATTTCTTGTTTTTCATAAAATAACAATACTTTTGATGTCCGTAGTACATTTACAGTCTGGGCTATGCAACACTTGCTTTAAATCGAATCGGCCGCTAGATTCACTCTGATCCCTTCATGTTCGATCCCTTGTCATACCCTTGCCCGCGCATTTTTTTTAAATCCAAACCTAGATTATCAAGTTCTCTTAAAAGAATTTGAGTTAGCCCCTCTCCTGTTGTTTTCTCAACCGGTAAAAAATTAAAAAAAATACTCTTTAACTATAAATTCTTCCCCAAATTACTTAGTAACGATTCTAACTACTAAAGACATTTGTTCAGTCCGACTTAAGTCAGGAGTACAATCTAATATAATGCTGTAGTATTTCGCATCTCTAATTTTGTCCAATATAGTTTGACGTATCTTGTTAGCGATAAGCGATATAAACTCATTTTGAATGTCATGGCTCAGATAATGAACACTGCCAAAGCCAGATTTTTTTTCTATTCTTCTTAGATGTTCCTTTACCGTAGGATCAAATTTTCCCAGTATTTCCATTATTTTTTAAAAAAATCCGTTATTATGTTGGAATAGTTGATCAGTTGATCCTCTTAATGCCAACATTTGAGATGCACATAACTGAATTACTGCGACTACTCTCTGTAATATTTCTCTCCAATACTGATGTTCTTCATTTAATAATTTTTGATGTTTATGGTCGATAGTATTTTCTTTCTTAAGTCTAGTGTCTAGCTCCATCCACTTAGTGAAACATTCCATATGTTTTGAAGAACATTCATGGACTTTTAAGGATCTTGAAATATTTTTCCAATCATAATAACCATTTTGCGACCAATTCGAAGCTTTTATGTCAGAATTCTTAAAAAGGAAACAACGGAAACAATAAACTAAGTCCGCCGAAACTGAATAAATTAACCATTTTCTATGGAATATTTCACCGTTAGGCATGATCCTTTGATAAAAATATTCAGTAAATTGTCTCTGAGAATCATTTTTTGGAAAAGTAATTCCTCTTATTTGGACGGGTCCTTTTTCAATCAATAATTGATGATTATTATTATTATTATTATTATTATTATTATTATTATTATTATTATTATTATTATTATTATTATTATTATTATTATTATTATTATTATTATTATTATTATTATTATTATTATTATTATTATTATTATTATTATTATTATTATTATTATTATTATTATTATTATTATTATTATTATTATTATTATTATTATTATTTGTTACTATACTGATATAATTTTGCTGAAAATAAAGTGAAGTGTAAGGCGGTAAGAAAATAATTTTTAATAAAATTTTCAAGGTTGTACTCATGAATAAGGCCTTTCTGATCCAGAGAAACATTTTTTCTTTATTTTCGCATAGGAATGAATTTTGCTCACGATTGTGGAAAAAATAATTTACTTACGAGCCGTCCGGCGAGAATGTGATACTATACTTTTCTTCAATCATAGTTTTACAGAATTTTAATTAATAATTCGTAGCTCAACTTTTATTTTTGCAATAAGAGGTTATATTGTGAGTTAATGTTCAACATTATAATTATTAGTAATTATCTGTCAATAATATTTTTTTATAACAGATATATAGAATTAAAATTAAATTATGCAGCAAGGTAGGTATGGAATAAGTTTTTTTAAATAATATAAAATACTATTTCCAAAAACTAATGTCTTGGCAAAAAAATCTGATGTGGCCAGCACATAACCTCTCGCCGTATATTTTACCTGGCTGTATGCATAAAGCAAAGCATATTTTTATAAATACATATAATATATTCATATAAATCTATGACGTATAAATTTCTTTATTATTCAATAATAGCATGTCTCAACATGAAGATATTTTACCATAAATTATGTTACAATAAATTACAAAGTAGAGTTTACCATATATAAATATTAGGCTGGTAACAGCAATTTTCAATTCGAACAACGTTGTTTACTTTCTCTTCATATTCTTCTAGTAAAAACATTAATTTTGGGCGGTCTAAAATGTATATATGGATTGTGCATCTATTCTTACATATCTTCTTTTACATTTTATTTTTTCATACATGTTATATCTAAATAACACTAATTCCCTTTAGTAAAGTGACGGATAGATTGCACTCCGATTATTCTTATATCGATGTGTAATTTTGTCAATATTTACAACTTACTTGAGAAGAATTTGATAGCTTTTTCGCAATTCAAAGTTACTCTAGTCTATAGTACTGGTGTACATTGTCCCATAATGTTTGAAACAAATTTAAGTCCTTCAACCTAGACTTGTCATCTCCATAATAGTCACAGATCAAGAATCAAGGGATTCTCCAAGTACATTTTTTTTTCATTACTCATTATTTCTGACACTGACATTTATCTGTCAGTTACAAATAATTTAAATTATCAACTATTTTTCATGGCATTCTTTCGGCTGTCAAATTTATTACAACAGATTATTTTATATATTATACTTCTTTTATCTCTAAATCTATGGAATATATAATAAAATATTTAAATGTATCAGATAGAGAATTTAATTTTCTTTAATATTACCACGAAAAATTTTCAAAAAGTAATATTTAGAAGATTTTTTTTCAAGAATCTTCTACTTCCGGTTGTCCAATTATTACCAAAACCTTTTCAGATCTTCCCATGAATGTCCGATTTGGAAATACGTTGTTAAACAAATTTTAATTCTTATAGTTTTTGAGTAACCGTCCTTCCAACATCCCACACACACACACACACACACATCCACACACACACACACACACACACACACACACACACACACACACACACACACACATCATCGTAAAAATGTTAAAATCGGATTGTAGGGACCTTAAAACATGCTTATTCAATAAAATCTGGATATGCGATTTTTAGCATGAATGCAATACCTCTCTTAGCGAGAGGTAAAAATAAAAAAAAAATGATGGAAAATATCGAAAAACTGATGCTTTGAGGGTAAAACAAATTTGAAATATGTACAATAACCTTATACCAATCGAAAGACATAATAAAGATTTTTTTTAAGTAAAAATAAAATATGAGTACAATTTAAAAAAATCTGATGTGGCCAGCACATAACCTCTCGCCGTATATTTTACCTGGCTGTATGCATAAAGCAAAGAATATTTTTATAAATACAAATAATATATTCATATAAATCTATGACGTATAAACTTCTTTGTTATTCAATAATGTTGAAGCCACCTGTGTTAAGCTGTCAGCATATAATACTTGCTATTATTTTATTGTTGTATATTTTGCCCCTCCCACTCTTGTTAAAACGTATGAACTATTTTTTGAAAAGCTGTTAACTTTTCCATTTATTTTTTCCTCCAATGTACTCATTGTTGGAGATTTTAATTTAACAAATCTATATCAATACTATAGTAGTGGATATTCAAGTGATTTGAAAGTAATCAAATTTGTTAACTTTTTAAATCTAATGCAATTAAATCAATATAACAATGTGTTAAATTCAAATGAAAGAATACTTGATGGTGTCATTTCTAATAATAAATGTGAGGTCATTAAATGTTTAGATCCCCTTGTCAAGGAGGATGTACATCACCCTTCGCTAACTTGTGAATTTGCATTTTCGAGTAATTTAAAATCTAAAATACTTAACAAAAATGATAGTTATTATCAATTTAAAAATGGTAATTACCAACTACTATACAGCTTATTAAGTGATGTGAACTGGAGCTGGATAAGTGAATGCACTGATATAAATTTTGCTGTTGATAAGTTTTATAAAATTATATATGATATCTTTGATCAATGCATACCAAAAATTCAAAGACGTAGAAGTCAATATCCGACCTGGTTCACTTTAGATTTGATAAAATTAATAAAAAATAAAGAGCGTTACCGTAAACTTTATAAAAATACTGGCCTTAGTTATTATCTTTTTAACTTTAGAGACCTCAGGTCTAAATGCAAATTATTATCTGAAAAATTATATAACAACTATATTGTAAATATAGAGGAAAATATCGCATCTAACAATGATGTGAATACTTTTTGGAATTTTGTAAAAAGTAAAAAGGGTGGAACCGGAATTCCTTCAACTATGTATAACGAAAATAATATTTATGAAGGTGGTGATCGGATTTGCGAAGGATTTGGTGAGTACTTTAAAAGTACCTTTACTAATGATAATAATAACACATTTGCTAATGATTTTTTCCCATCAAATAATACTCATATCATGATAAATGCGATATCTTCCTTGGATGTAATTAATGCAATCAAAGCTCAAAGCAATAGTAAATCTCTTGGTCCTGACAATATACCAGTTTATGTTATTAAAGGTTGTTCAGAATTTTTTTCAGAAGCTTTAACTTATTTGTATAATTTATGTATTCAACTAGAATCGTTTCCTGATAAACTTAAATTAGCAAGAATTCGTCCAGTGCTCAAAGCTGGTGATAAAACTCAATTTAAAAATTATCGTCCTATTTCCTGCTTAAGTCCTTTTGCTAAAATTTTTGAGTACATAATGTTTCAATCTATTAAAAACCAGACACTGCATATTTTATCTGATTGTCAACATGGTTTTGTCGCAGGGCGGTCTACAGTTACTAATTTGCTTTGTTTTACTCAATATGTTTCTGATGCTTTTGCGGACAAATTGCAAGTTGATTGTATTTATACCGACTTCGCAAAAGCGTTTGATACAGTGTCCCATACAATCTTAATAAGCAAACTGAAGGCTATTGGCTTTGCAGATAATTTATTGTCATTACTGTTATCATATCTGAATAATAGAAAACAGTATGTATTTATTGATGGTTTTCAGTCTAATTTCTATATAGCAACTTCAGGTGTGCCACAGGGCAGTATTTTAGGCCCCATGCTTTTCCTACTTTTCATAAATGATATAACTCATACATTATCGTTTAGTTCATGTTTATTATATGCTGATGATTTCAAACTATTTTGCACTATTAATGATATTAACGACTGCTTAAATTTGCAAAAGGACTTACACAGTATCTTTCGATGGTCCAACAAGAATAGATTATTCTTTAACTTGAACAAGTGTGAAGTTGTAAGTTTCACTAGAAAAGTTAATGTTGTTGAGTTTAATTATATTATCGGTACTTTTTCTTTAGCGCGCCAATCATCTAAAAAGGATTTAGGTGTATTATACGACAAGAATTTAACTTTTCATTTGCATATTAATAATACTATTAACTCTGCGTATAGAACTTTAGGGTTTGTACTAAGAATAACTCGTAACTTTAAAAATGTATTATGCCTAAAAACTTTATTTGAATCACTCGTAAGATGTAAATTAGAATACGCAAGTTTAATCTGGTCACCTTTTTACAATTGTCTCGTTCTAGCTATTGAAAGTGTACAAAAAAAATTTTTAAAACATTGTTATTATCGAATTAATTTAGAGTGGCCAAGTCTTGATTACGATTCGTTATTAACTACATTTAGTGTAGAATCATTGAGCGCTCGACGAATTAAGCAGCAAATTATTTTTGTATATAATGTTGTTAATAATATTATTAAAGCTCCTGATATTCTTGCTCAGCTTAATTTTTATGTAAGGCCATTTAACTCTAGGAGTTCCTTACTTTTTGCGTCTAATTTTGCTAGAACGAATTATTATCAAAACTCCCCTGTATATTCAATGTGTAGTACGTATAATAGATATTGTCTTGAATTAGACTTTTCCGTTACTTTGAGTAGGTTCAAAAGTATGCTATTAGAAATTAAGTAGCTTTAGTGCTTGTTTATTATTATATATCTTTTTATGTATATTTTTATTCTTTCTTACTGGGTATTGAAATTTTTTCTTGTTATCTCAAAAACAATTTCTCTTATAATATTGTTTATGTACCGTATTATGTATTATGAATTTATTCTGTAATTGGGGTTTTCCCTGTTGAATAAATATTAAATAAATAAATAAATAAATAAATAAATAAAATAATAGCATGTCTCAACATGAAGATATTTTACCATAAATTATGTTACAATAAATTACAAAGTAGAGTACTATATATAAATATTAGGCTGGTAACAGCAATTTTCAATTCGAACAACGTTGTTTACTTTCTCTTCATATTCTTCTAGTAAAAACATTAATTTTGGGCGGTCTAAAATGTATATATGGATTGTGCATCTATTCTTACATATCTTCTTTTACATTTTATTTTTTCATACATGTTATATCTAAATAACACTAATTCCCTTTAATAAAGTGACGGATAGATTGCACTCCGATTATTCTTATATCGATGTGTAATTTTGTCAATATTTACAACTTACTTGAGAAGAATTTGATAGCTTTTTCGCAATTCAAAGTTACTCTAGTCTATAGTACTGGTGTACATTGTCCCATAATGTTTGAAACAAATTTAAGTCCTTCAACCTAGACTTGTCATCTCCATAATAGTCACAGATCAAGAATTAAGGGATTCTCCAAGTACATTTTTCTTTCATTACTCATTATTTCTGACACTGACATTTATCTGTCAGTTACAAATAATTTAAATTATCAACTATTTTTCATGGCATTCTTTCGGCTGTCAAATTTATTACAACAGATTATTTTATATATTATACTTCTTTTATCTCTAAATCTATGGAATATATAATAAAATATTTAAATGTATCAGATAGAGAATTTAATTTTCTTTAATATTACCACGAAAAATTTTCAAAAAATAATATTTAGAAGATTTTTTTTCAAGAATCTTCTACTTCCGGTTGTCCAATTATTACCAAAACCTTTTCAGATCTTCCCATGAATGTCCGATTGGGAAATACGTTGTTAAACAAATTTTAAGTCTTATAGTTTTTGAGTAACCGTCCTTCCAACATCCCACACACACACACACACACACACACACACACACACACATCCACACACACACACACACACACACACACACACAGACATCATCGTAAAAATGTTAAAATCGGATTGTAGGGACCTTAAAACATGCTTATTCAATAAAATCTGGATATGCGATTTTTAGCATGAATGCAATACCTCTCTTAGCGAGAGGTAAAAATGTAAATTTGTGTTATATCTTCAAAGTAGCAATAGAAAAATTATTTTCGTCCGCCAATGGATAGACAATAAAAATATTTAACTTTTTTATTAGAAACATTTTATTCTATTACTGATAATAGTAGTGTATATACCCATATTCAGCGTCGAATAATTAAAAAACTCATTAAGAGTGGCGCCGGCCTTGGGGGAAAGTTTGTTATTAATTATTGATAGGAATTTGAGATAAATAAATATTTGTTTAAAAATAGATAGGAAAATATGTGTGCATATATTGGTTAGTTTAGTTTGTGCATTCGAAAACTCAAAGTTTAAAAATAACTAATGAGTTTTTAACTGCCATTATCTGTCACTTAAAATTGTATTGTGAAAATATTTTTGGGTAAACGATAATGTTTGAATATTTGCTAATGACTGATAATTATTTTCGAATAGATTTTAAAAATGTCCAGTATCTGATAGAATATTAACTGCCCTATTATCTGTCACTTAAATTCTAATATGAAATATTTTGGGGTAATGATAATAATAAAGAAAGTTGTCTGTAGGAATATAGTTGAAATATTTATTTAAACTTTCTACAGAGTATTTCAAGGATTAAAAGAAAAGAAAGCGTTTTGTGAGATATACGAGTATATAAATGCAAGTTTTATTTTACATATTCTATTAGAATCGAACAGGGCGCTACTGAAGACATCAGTAACAAGAACAAGCTAGGTAAGGTTATATTTAAATTACTTAATTATTTATTGTATTCACTTGTAAAATTTGTTCTTAGATATGGACTTTTGAGAATTGACCAAAGTGTCGATGCCTGCAGGATGCGGTCAACCTCGGTGGCATGGCCTCCCTTATGCGGAGTTTTGTCGCAGGAAATATGGTATTATAGACATTATAAATAAAGACAATTTGTGCTTGCCTCGTGCACTTGTGGTTGCAGACTCTTTGTTAAAAAAAGAACAATGTTTTAAAGACATAGTGAGTGATAGACAGGGTGTCCAGCGTATGAGAGCACGGGATTTATTATTAAATGCGAATGTGTGTATAAATGAAAATGGTGCCGGTATTCCGGAACTTACTGAATTTCAACGTTATTTAACTCAATATAACATATGTGTATATGAGTATAATGGCCGTGGAAATGTGATATTTGAAGGTGCAAGAGGAAAAAATCTTCCAAGACTGAATCTCTTGTATCATCGAAATCACTATACAGTGATTAAAAGTTTAACGGCAACATTTTCATGCAAATATTTTTGTGAGCAATGTCATGTCCCTTACCATGTAAGAACAGGACATTCTTGCGAAAATATTTGTTATTTTTGTAAATTTAGTCCACCGTGCCCTCCTACCCTGGTTTTAATAAAATGTGATATGTGTGATAGAAAGTTTCGTGGACAGGAGTGCTATGACAATCATAAAAATGTAACATGCCAAAGACTTAAAAAATGTGATAAATGTTTAAAAACATACCTGCGGAAAAAGGAGGGGCGTCAGCATGTGTGTGGTGAGGCCTATTGTAAATTTTGTAATGACTATAAAAATTCTGGACATTTGTGTTATATAGTAAAAGACAATTCAAATTGCAAGGACAACAGTTTATTTATATATTATGATTTTGAAACACGTCAAGAAAAATCTGTTGGTGAAAATTATGAACACGAAGTAAATTTATGTGTACCGCAACAATCATGTTCAGCTTGTTACAATAATACCGATCTAAAACAATTTTGTAGCTCATGTGGCATTCGTCAACATATCTTTACTACAGAACCCGTAAAAAAATTTTTAAGTTATGTAGTTCTTCCAAGGACTTTATTTTCTTCTGTAATATGTATTGCACATAATGCTAAATCCTTTGACTGTCAATTTATTTTAAAATATTTAGTAGAAGAGCAGAATATTAAACCAAAATTAATTTTAAATGGTTGCAAAATTATGATGATGCAATTTAATCATATAAAATTTGTAGATTCTCTAAATTATCTTCCTATGCCATTAGCAGCATTACCAAAAGCTATGGATTTACCGGCTTCCTCATTTTTTTAATAAAATAGTTAATAAAAATTATATAGGTCCAATGCCTTCTACTGAATATTATGGGGTAGACAATATGTCTATTTCTGTACGACAATTTTTTTTGAATTGGTACAATAAACAAGTAGAGGAGAATGCTATATTTGATATGGAGAAAGAGATCATCGAGTACTGTGTGTCCGATGTCGATATTCTGCGTCGTGCGTGTGACAAATTTCGTACAACTTTCATGCAAGATTGCAAGGTGTGTCCGTTTTCCGAGGCCGTGACCGTTGCTGCTGCCTGTAACCGTGTATTCCGTAGATTGTTTCTAAAACCAAATACCATCAGTATTATACCACAAAAAGGCTATCGATTGAAGGATAATCAATCAAAAATAGCCTTGATGTGGTTAATACATCAAGAAAATGTAAGGGGGATTAGAAAATACAACATGCAGGCAGTGGTATGGAAGCAGTAATTGGGAATTTATTTAAAGTTGATGGTTACTATGCAGCTGATAAATTAGTATTTGAATTTCTAGGATGTTTCTGGCATGGCTGTACTTTATGTTTTAAAACCAATAGAAATGAACCAGTTTTTAATTCAACAAAAGAAACTTTGGAAGATAGATATCAGAGAACAATAGAAAAATTAGACAAAATTCAAAATTTGAGGTATACTATCATTAAAATTTGGGAATGTGAATTTCGAAAAGACTTAAAATGTGATAAAAATTTAAATACGTTGCTTAGTAATCATGAAATATTAAATAATTTACCTTTACAACCTCGCGACGGTGGTAGGACAGGCAATACCGTTTTATATAAAAAGATGTGTGTTCTCTTTATCCATATGTTTGCAAATATGGTAAATATCCGATAGGCCACCCAAAAATTTATGTTGGTACTGAATGTGATATATTGTGCCCTGACAATAATATTGATCAAGTCGAAGGATTGATTAAGTGTACTGTGTTACCATCCCGGGATATTTTTCATCCGGTACTACCGCGAAAGGCACATGGGAAACTCATGTTTGCTTTATGTCGGACTTGTTGTGATGAGCTACAACAACGTGATTGTTGTCACAGTGACTCTGAAAGACAATTTGTGGGAACCTGGGTTGTAGACGAAGTGCGTCGCGCCGTCGCCGTAGGTTATAAAATTTTAAAAGTGCACGAGGTTTGGCAGTATGAAGTGACAATTTACAATAAAGACACAAAAAGGTGGTTTGTTTGTGGAGTATATAAACAATTTTTTAAAAATGAAGCAAGAGGCCAGTGGTTACCCCGCAGACTGTGTTGACGATGCTGCTAAAGCACGTTACATAAGAAGTTACGAAGACAACGAGGGAATTCAACTTGATCCGTCTCAAATTGAGAAAAATGCAGGGAAACGTTCCAACGCCAAGCTTATGTTGAATTCTTTCTGGGGTGAGATAAAGTTATATTATAATATATTTTATAATATTTAATTATTTTTTCTGATTACAGGAAAATTTGCGCAAGCAGAAAACAGATCGCGTACATCAACTGTTTCTTCGGCTGCTGAATTATATGATTTGCTTGCTAATCCAGCAGTGCAAGTGAATAGGATTATCCCCGCTGGAGATCAGATGATGTACGTAAACTGGGTACACAAAGAAGAAGCGATGGAGCAGCTACCCACGGTGAACGTCGCCATAGCTGCATACACTACAGCTCAGGCTCGACTACGTCTTTATGAGTTTTTAGAACCTCTGGATCGTAGAGTTTTATACTACGATACAGATTCTATTATATATTGTCATTCGTCTGGTGAATATGAACCATCAACCGGAAATTACCTGGGAGATCTAACAGATGAATTAGAAGGTTATGGTTCAGGTAGTTATATAGTAGAATTTGTATGTGGGGGTCCTAAAAATTATGCTTATAAAGTGTTGTCGGCAACAACAGGCAATATGAAAGAAGTATGTAAAGTGAAAGGCGTAACTTTAAACTTTAAAACCAGTGAGACAGTAAATTTTATTTGTTTAAAAAATTTAGTTTTTCATAATCATGAAAATCCCGTACTATATTTTAATAGTATTAGGTGTACAGATGACCATAAAGTGATAACAAAAAAAGAAAAAAAGACATTTAGTATTAAGTTTATGAAGCGTAGATTAATAGATGATGTAAATAGTGTGCCATACGGTGTGAAAAAAGTAAAGTTTAGTAAGTTTTTATTTATTTATTTGTATATTAATTATTGTGTATGTATTTTAGTGTAAGTTTTTAGTTTTATGTAAATTTATTTATGTATTTCCTTGTTTATATATTGTTATTATTTAAATATTATAAAATTATTTTATTTCGTTTAAATGAAATTATATAAACTGTCCCTGATTTTTTCAAATATTAAAGACATAAATTTGTAGTGTTATTGTTAAATTATTAGAGTCAGTTTAATTATTTAGTATGTAAATGTATAAAAAAATTATTTTAAATTTCAGTAATTTTGCGAATATGAACTCGTAAATACAATTATTCAAATGCATTCCAAATATATGTATAAATAAATTTTACTAATAATTGATTTTTAATTACGTGTATATACAGGGTGGAAACGAACTTAATGTCATAAATTTAAGGGTGAGTATTATGATATGTGCAGATTACGAAACAGAAAGAATTTTTTAAAAATTCGCATATTTAAGGGTAGTTTTCATTAAACTAACATTTTTGGTACCACTGGACCACTGGCAACGCATTTGCATTATTTTATCTATTACACAATTATTTTCGTCAAAAATGTTGTTTAATTTAATTATTAAGAATAATATCTTATACAACTAATTTTGAATGTATTTTGATAACCATATTTTTAATGAAATATTAATTAAAACAGCAGTAAAAAAATGTTTCTTTAAGAAAAGTCGAATTTTCGTTTTTCGAATTTTAAAAAAATTCTTTCACTTTCGTAATCTACTCATCCTTAAATTTATGACATTAAGTTCGTTTCCATCCTGTATAAATGGATTTGAAGTGTTTAACTATCACTTTGCAATCCAAGTTTATAGTATTTACGTAAACCAGCAATATTTTCAAGCATGACAGTGGTAGAAGTTTCCAAACATTACGTCGTACAATCATCTGAGAATTGGGATGATGATGAAGATTCTCCCACATATAAACCGCTAGAGAATATAAGAAATAAGAAAATTCTATTACATCCAAGTGGATACCGCCTTTCGAAAACTGTAAAGAGAACTTTCCGTATGGAGGAACGAAGAAGATGGCAGAATTTAACCACTGTGACAAGCCCCAAAGCGGCAAATTGGTAGAGGAACATAAATAAAATTTATTATATATTTTGTATAAAATATATTTATTTATTTTTATATTTACAAAATAAAATATTTATTAACAATTACTGACTTTTATTGAAATAATAATAAAACATGTACCTTACAAATTCATCATTTTCATGTTGATTATTATTGAACAAATTTATAAAATCATTATGTTTATAAAAATTTATTCGAAATAACAAATACATTAAACAATAATAACCACAAACAGATGATGTGGCGTCTTGCAGAGGGCGTGTGTTGTAAGTCCACTTCTTTGTATTTTTTGTAGGAAGTCTCTATGTTGTTGTACATACGGCGGTCGGCCATAACTATCGAAGTAAGTACCATATCCCTCTCGATCAATAAAAATTGCTATCCAGTGGGTACCAGGTAAAGTATCAGGGTCTGTATTAACTATAATGGCACATGGAAAATTAACCTGCCGTGGTAAATTGTTAGCAGCATAAACACCATAGTCGCATGTATTTTTGAAATATTTTCTAAATATTCTTTGTATAAATGCAGCATTCATTTTGTTTAATAGTACAAATGCTTACATCAAACTAAATTTTATTTCATAATTATATGATTATATATACATAGGGGAGTAGTAAATAAGTCAATATATTAACATTTAAATATACATATATTATTATCATTTAAAAATACGAATACACTTTATTAACTACCATAATCTACAATTACATTTCTATTCTTATCAATTTCAATAATGTTATCAAACTCCGCGTATATTACACAATTTACTGTCTCTATTAAAGAAGACTCAAAACCAACTTCGATCCTTAAAGAACCATGACGTGTCAAATTCCAGTGTGTCATTGAATTTGCTGAAAGGTCTGGAGTTAAGTCAAATGCCGCCAAACAATAGCCATCTGGATAACTGGTTCTGTCGATCTCGTTCCCACTGTTTCCAAAGTGTATGCCTGTTCTGGAAAATAATGTATTGTACATCTGAATGTATGATTTTGTATCACCAAAAGACGGCTGTAATGGCTTCGATGGTAGTTGCTGTCCATTTACGCATAGCGACAAGTAATTTATTTTAAAATTTTCAAAGTTAAAAGGATTAGTTTTGTAATCGCCGTTGAATGCTTTATTGGATACAAATCCAATTATGCATCTTTTCGGAAGCTGTCCTAAGAAAATATTATCCATAGATTTTCCTTGAATCCCCGCTGGGATGGTAACAGCTTTCACTTCGGCTCTAGTAACAGGATACTTTGCAGTAGACATTTCCAAAGCTCTATTATGGGCCAAATAAATACTTGGATTTAATTTTACACGACGAACAAGTAATGTGGCCTCGTTAATTTGTACTTTGAAGTTTGAGTCGGTTGCTAGTAAATTAAAACTATCCCTTGATCGAACTAGTCGTACTCTCATTTCAACGCCGTTAAGTAAAATTTTTTCTTGATTGAAAATATCCGCATGAAGATGTCCGATCATATCAACATTTTTACTCTTCTCAGTTAATTTTTGTCGCTTATTATATCCTGGATTGGCAGCTATATCTGTATAATTCATTTTTCCAGCTTCATCAGTATACCATAAAGTTGAAGTAAGGTGAGATTTTTTAGCGTCTTTTCCATAATTTAATAAAGTTTCAATATATGCTCTGTAGGCGTAAGTATTGTTAGGAGGAGATACAAGTTTTTGATTTAAATATATGTCTACTTGACTAAAAATTGAATGAAGCCAGTTATTAATAGGTGCTACATTAGAACCGTCTTCCAAGGCAGAATTATCAGATTTAACAATTTTTGCGTTTATATAAATCATAGTTTGAGATAAATCAAGATAGTCTTCTCCCTGGCCAGGTATTACAAATTCAATGGGTCCGTCTTCAGTGATGGAGGATAAAGGTTTATAATTTACCCATTGTCCACTTTCAATACTAGTTTGTGTAGGAGGTATAGCAAATAAATCTAATTCTGTTTTTATACATTCACAGGACTGAGCGTGTAGAAATGCCATTTTAGTCAAATATGTCTGTCTGTCTAGAGCGTTTCTTGTTCTTTACAGTAGCACGTACAGTTTTATAATGAGTAGGTTTCTTAGTCATTCGCTTTTTTTTATAACCAGCCCCACTGATTATTTTTTCAATTTTATCTTCTGCTTTACGTTTTAAATTGACCCCCGCTTCAGCGAGACGTTTCTTGAATGATTCTTTCGGTGACTGTTTTGTTGTCAAATCACCCAAAAAATTAAAGCCTGTGTTAACTGCTTCTTTACCAAGTGCACCTACACCTTTCTTTATTAACGAAAAAATACTTCTAAACAATCCACTAAAAAAACTTCCTAACCCATGACCCCGTTGATATCGACCTTTATATACAGTACCAACACCATTTCCGGCCTGTAAATTGTAATATTCCTGATACGGACAAGTTTTCATGATGTTCGTCGGAAATGTAGTTTAACACTCAACGTTCCAAATTGAAATGGTGTTAGAAAACCATCATTGGTCTTTATATCTATTTCTATATTTGAAAATTCTCTTCTCAACACAGGAACGAAATGAGGTTGCGCGTATGATATCATTTCATTAGATCCGAAAACATATTTATCAGTTTTAACGTGTACAATTCTTAACAACTGACTAACAACATCACCAACTAGCTGAGGTTCAATGATGTCACAATAAATAAATAACTGTGGAGGAATACCTAGCATTAAATTAGGCAAATTAATTGAAGTCTCTTGCTCAAATATATCAGTAAATGGTGAATAACCAAGTTGCAATGCTAGCCGAGGAGATAGTTTCAGGGCATGGACCTCTGTCTTTTCAAATTGTGCTGACACTCGTTTTTCTATTTTATCATAAGTAAATGTTACATATTTATTAACTGGTGTATCCTCGTTCAATTGTTCTACTGCCTCATAAAGACTTTTATTCATTTCTTGTATTACTGCATCAATACTTTCATAATTTTTTGTAGGAATTTTTGCATGTACAATATTTACTGGTGCATTTTCTTCTTGCTTTGTTTTTAACATCATTTTAACTTTATTTTCTCTTTCATTAACATTGTAGATTGAGCAGGGATATATAATTTCTGACAGTGCAACCTCCCAAGAACCATTTAATTTTATATTTTGGGGCAGCTGTGTAGTATAACTTGTGGTTTTATTATTCGGAAAATATTGCATAGAGCTATTACTAGGCAAAGTTATAAAAAATTCTTTCTCATTCATTTTGTAATACACGAAGTGAATTTGCAGGAATCCAGGAATTAAACTTATCACTGTAACCTCTCCACTTGACAAGTAATTTCTTTCTGTTGCCTGTGCCTTTTGTAGCTAATATTTTATCTACTTTATACATAGTATCAGATTCTATATAAACTCGCTGCAGCTCGGTTTTGTAGAAAGTGCCCTCTATAACTTCATTATTTAAATCTTTTAATTTATAAACAGTTGGAATTTTGTTACTAATCGCATTTATTTTAAATAATTCCTCACTCCAATTAGATTCGTATCCCTTCTCAAACATATTTTTATATTTGGATATACGTACGACATCTCCAATTTTAAATTTTTGCTGATTTTCTTTTATTTTTAGTTTATTTTTATTCTGAATTCTCCATATATCTAATATATTATTATCATTTACTTCAAAAGGAGACATTTTTATTGATCGATGTTTTGTTTTATTATAAGCAGAAACCAGGTCTTGTAAAACATCGATATATCTATATGTATTTTTATAAGTAAAATAACGATACATTTTTGTTTTCAAAGTTCTGTTAAATCTTTCAACAAAACAAGCTTTTATATCGGAATTATGCGTCACATAGAATTTAACATCATTTTCCTTTAAAAATGAGCGAACTTTTTTTGCAATGAATTCCGACCCCTTATCCGTTTGTAAGTAAATTGGTTTTCTCTCATTAAATATATTTTCAAATGCTTGAATGACTGAGGAGGGTTTCTTATCCTCTAATGGGTTAGCCCAAGTATACCTGCTAAAGACATCAATGACTGTTAAAATGTATTTGTAATTATCGTTGTATCGGCTTAACTTGCACATATCATTCAAGTCTGCTTCGAAGAGGTCATTTATATTTGAAACATTGTATTTATTTCTTACAAAATGTTTTCGCGCTGGTTTATGTAATATATATGCATCCTGCGAGCTAATCCATTTTCGTATATCTTCTGCTTTATATTTACCTTTCATAGAATTTATAATATTATTTACACCCGAAAATCCTGCTGGATTTGTCGCACCAAAATAAATTTTCGATAAACTTTTATCCATTTTACAATGTAAATCGCTTCCATTCAATTTTTTTAACTTTTGCTGTTTCAGACGAATCGTCTTTTATATGATCCCGTCTTCTTTTATTTTTCGCAGGAGTTTCGTTGACTGATATAGATTTTAAAAGTTTTTTTCTTCGTGGATTATTAATTAATTCTAACGGAATATTTATATCTTTTAGTGTATTCAAAAAATGTTCCCAACCCTCAGGATTACTACGTTTTCTACGTCTTACAATATCCCCCACTAAATCTGATATATTTGAATTTGGAATTTCTTTTTCATGAATGGAAACTAAACCTTTTTAATTCCATGTAACTGTTCCGTCTAATTTTAATTTTTCTAGTATCAATTGGGCTTTTTCTTGATGAGATTTAGGAATATCATTTATTATATTTTTGGTATTGTCTTTCGTTTCTGCAGCTATTTTTGTTTCTGAAATAGTTTCCTGTTTGATCGCACCTGTTTCACCGTCTTTCTTCTCTAAAGCTAATTTTGAATCTGAAGTAAATTCATGTTCGATAGGTAATTTAATAGGTTCTCTACTTTGTTTCTGAAAGTATAAATATCTTTGCAATATTTCTTGGTACTTTATCCATTTTTCATGTTCTGATGATTTTAAACTTAAAATATTTTTCATGTCTTTATCTAGCTGACAAGATATAGTTTCTTTTTCATTATTATTATTATTATGTAACCGATTTAAATTTTCTGGTGATATTAAGACCATTTTTCTAGCATGCTCCATTTTAATTTTTAAATAAGCTACTTAGAACACCGGTTAACAAAGGTGCTAATAAAAATGGTAGGAATGCTCCACCAGACTGAACTAACACGCGTTTTTTAGCTTTCCAACTGTCGCCACGTTTTGTAAGTTGCCTTAAAATATTTTTATGTCTTACAAGTGAAGCTTGCTGTTTTCGACTGAGGGGGACTGTACCATGTAAAATATTATAAACACATTCACAAATGCATTTAACAGAGTTGCAGTCAGCGTTTTTTAATAACGCTAACCTGTCCTTTGATTTTAATTTATGCAATGCTCGCAGAAATTCTGCATGGTTTATAACAGCACTACTCATTGTTATGAAATAATTGTAGGCATGTGTTTGTTGCTGTATTTATACTTGTTTTTAGGTAAATACACATATGTAAACCCGTCATGTGACGTACGAAAACGCAGCCAATCATGTGTGTTTTGCTTAAGATCAAAAATTAAATAACCGTGTGGTTCTGAAGTTGCATCGCTGTATGCTTCTTGTATAAATTTTATATTTTCCGGAAATATTTGTCGTGACAGATGTAATATTTGCGCTTTGTCACGAGGATTTTTAAAATAAATTATATAATTTGCATTGAGGGATATGTCTCGTTGACCTTTTCCTTGGTGAAATAAATTTTGAGTAAGAAAAAACACAGACAAATTTTTATGATGTGACCATTTTGTAAATATATCAACAACTCGTTGATCTGCTTCAGACATCAAATCATCAATTATTATTAAATGAGGATCATTTCCATCTATGTTTTCGATATCAGGTAGACCTTCAACAAACTCTACTCCTTTTATTGTACTAAATAAGTTTTGCCAGGCTCCATAATGCCAAGAAATTTTTCCAAAATTTGTATCACTCATGTCTCTAA
Organism: Harpalus rufipes; assembly: GCA_951394225.1. Taxonomy (NCBI): domain Eukaryota; kingdom Metazoa; phylum Arthropoda; class Insecta; order Coleoptera; family Carabidae; genus Harpalus; species Harpalus rufipes. Next base: position 18,778,631 of record OX596289.1, read on the forward strand.
TATTAGTTAGAATTTTTTTAACAAAGTATGACTTTCCACTGCCAGAGGGGCCAGCTATTATAGCCGAAAACGGGTGTTGAAATTTATAAACCATGTTGTCAGTATGGAGTATGAAATAATACTAAAGTATTTGTAAATTTATTTAATATATTTATTACTATCAAAATACACATATAAGCAAAATTTATTATTTATACATTCAACATAATATATACATATACTCCGAATAATTATATTTCTACAAATTCTAATAATGTTGCTTGTTTGCCAGGTCCATATTGTTTTACACCTGTATATTTTAAACTCCATGCGGTAACGAATTTTTTCAACTCAGATAATTCTACATCGGATAAATTATCAAAACGGGCGGGAAGATATAGCATGAATTCTTCACACTCTGCAATAATCTTTCTTCCAAACGTTGTATTTACAGCCTTTATGTCAACTAGTTTATACAATTTATCTTTTTCCAAGTCCGATATCTTCGTGCGGGGTTTCGTATCTGCCAACTGACCTCGCTGATTTAGTTTAGAAAAGTCCATATCTAAGAACAAATTTTACAAGTGAATACAATAAATAATTAAGTGATTTAAATATAACCTTACCTAGCTTGTTCTTGTTACTGATGTCTTCAGTAGCGCCCTGTTCGATTCTAATAGAATATGTAAAATAAAACTTGCATTTATATACTCGTATATCTCACAAAACGCTTTCTTTTCTTTTAATCCTTGAAATACTCTGTAGAAAGTTTAAATAAATATTTCAACTATATTCCTACAGACAACTTTCTTATTATTATCATTACCCCAAAATATTTCATATTAGAATTTAAGTGACAGATAATAGGGCAGTTAATATTCTATCAGATACTGGACATTTTTAAAATCTATTCGAAAATAATTATCAGTCATTAGCAAATATTCAAACATTATCGTTTACCCAAAAATATTTTCACAATACAATTTTAAGTGACAGATAATGGGCAGTTAAAAACTCATTAGTTATTTTTAAACTTTGAGTTTTCGAATGCACAAACTAAACTAACCAATATATGCACACATATTTTCCTATCTATTTTTAAACAAATATTTATTTATCTCAAATTCCTATCAATAATTAATAACAAACTTTTCCCCCAAGGCCGGCGCCACTCTTAATGAGTTTTTAATTATTCGACGCTGAATATGGGTATATACACTACTCCGGTCTATCTATTGTATTTATAGAAACAAATACACATAATTATGTTACACATTTATTATGTACTAAATCCTACATTTAATTTTAATGTAGTGCACAGACATATATTATTTGTATTAAAATTACAATTATTTTTTAAAAGTATCTAGTTTCCTTTTCTTATTTTTTGGACTTGGACATAATTCTATATTTTTTCGTTGCTCATGTTTGCAATTATTTTTATTTTTTACATAATTGTTAAGCAATATGTTGGCAAAAACACTACTTAACAAATTCATAATATGTATGTATATAGTCCTCACCACAAACACAAATATTGCGAAAATCATCAGAAAAGGAATCATTTTTCAGACTGAGAATGCTCAGTTCACCTAATAAATTTTATTGATGCTTACATCTTACATTTAAGAAATTTATATTCTAAATCATTATCATTAATAATGTATTGCAAGATAGCATACACGTGTATAAATATTATCATTACAATTGTGGGCAATTTCTCGACTATGAAACTATGAGGTGGATTAGGTGTTAACAATTACTCGAAAGTTCCGTCAAACAGCATTTATTCTTACTAAACCAACGTTTCGGTGCACCCTTGCACCTTCTTCAGGGTAGTAAGATGTTACAAATCATGTATATAAAATACATTCGTATAAAACATTCAGTTAATTTTTTAAACATCATACAAAAAATTCAAAGAGCATACACACATCCATTTGCTCTTTCAATTTTTTGTACGATGTTTAATAAATTAACTGATTTTTTTGTACGAATGTATTTTGTGTACAAGATTTGTAACAATTTGTAAGATCTTACTACCCTGAAAAAGGTGCAAGGGTGCACCGAAACGTTGGTTTAGTAAGAATAAATGCTGTTTGACGGAACTTTCGTGTAATTGTTAACACCTAATTATCATTACAGCCTCTGTAGGAATTGACAATCCTCCTTTTTGTAAATGATTAAAATATTCATTATCCATGAACGACGGTACTGCATTTTCCACCGGCTTTGGTTGTCTAAGCAACAATTGTTGACATGTTCCATCACTTTTATTCAATAATTTATCATATTTAATAATATCACTTTCTGAAAAATGTTTTGCACACACTGCTGATGTAGACTTAGGGATTCATTGATTCATTGTTTTCGTGGAATAGCTTTAATCCATTTTTTGTATAATGCAGGATTCTTTACAAAACTAAAAGTTGTTTGATAATCTTCTTTCTTTAATTGCAAACTGTACGATTTACAATCTGGTACACAGCAGTGACGAGGCATTTAGCTATAAAATAATACCAAAGGATGTAATAAAACACTAACAGAAACTAAAGTTATTATCCTTTATTTTTCATTATTAATGTGTAACTATTTTAATATTAGACATTATTGCTCACAGTATGCATTTTACGATCAACAAGGATTATTTTACAAGTTTTGTTTAATTCTTAAGTAAATAAAATCCTTTAGAAACTTGTTATTGTTAATATGTTATTGAAAGTTATGTTTTTCACTCTTAATTTATGTTATTTAATTAAAAATTATTTTCTATAGTACGACAACATCGTTGGAAATTATAAAATTGAACAAAAACATAGCTTTTTTGGGTTTAACTCAAAAATAACTACAAAAATACAGTGCACATACGAGTCGACACGCGCAAATCTTCGACAGTAGGACTCTCAATAGCGTTGTCAAGTTTCAGCAGCATGGCTTGTATATTAGAGAAGGCTGTGGCCTGAGTGTCTGGTCGCGAATCTGGGAACCCGGGTTCGATCCCGACCGACGCTAAAAATTAATTCGAATTTTAATGGCAATAAATTGACCCCTGTGGTGTAATCTCCACGCCAACATTGAGTGCCCGTGAGGTGACGCCTGGTAAGCGCCCGCACGGTACAAATATTTCATCATTACCGATATCTGTGTATAAAGCAGATTGGCACACCCAGCAATGCGTAATATGCCGTGATGATATATTTCTTTATTTTATTTGTCTTTTTTCTCCTCAGTGCTACTTCTGCAATGTCTCTTGTTGGAGTTATTCAAGAAAGTCTATGTTTTCGGAATACAGTTTTTAATTATAACTCTAGGCGCTATCCTTGATTTAATGGTAACATGTAATATTATTCTACCAGTTTTTTGTGGTAACATATTTAAAAGCACCTTATGAGGTACTACTAACATTGTTGAAATATAAATGAACCGTATTCTATATTATTCCAATTTTAGTATTTTGAACGAAGATTTGATAGTAAAGTACGACTATTATTATCATTATTGTATTGCCTCCATCTTTCCATATATCCTGGAATTATTTTGTATGCATCCACAATATCATTTAGTGAAGCGACTGGTATAAAATTATATATTTGTACAACAGTTATTGGACTTACATGCACAATATATACAATACTAGTAAGTTACTATTTTCTAGAATAATAAAAATGTTAAAATAAAATATAAACTATATAGTTTTGGCCAAGGAATTTCGCAAACCAAAATGGTATAGTGAAATTTGCAGTTGTGGCGTGAATTTGACAAATATTAGCCAGAGGCAAAGAAACAGAATACTTCTTTGATTTTCATTTTAGTTTTACTCGTGTTGTTGCTGTTGTTATTGCATTTCCAGTTATTAAGTCAGAAGAACTTCAAAAATAATCTCTAATACTGTCTACTGCTACATATATTGCCCTACAAACAGAAGGCAATATTATTTTCTATTATTTTTGATGCTCAAATTGATTATTTCAGGAAAAGTAAATTTAATTTCAGAAATTGTAAATTCAATTTCAGAAAAAGTAATATCAATTTCAGAAAAAATAACAATGTCAGAAAAATTAAATTCAACTTCAGCTTCCGTTTTTATTAACAAAAAAAAAATCTGATGTGGCCAACACAATACATTCCGTCAATTCCGTGTATTATGTACAAATTCCATACATAAATTTTCTTGCTAAAGATTCTAAATTTCAAGTAAAATTATTTTATAAACAAACTATGCAAATGGCACTTGACATTGCGCTATTTTTTATTTTCTTCTTCCATTCATTTCTGTTTTGCGGGTCGTCCTCTTTCGGTCTTCCGCAATACAGTCCTTTCATCTTATTTTTGGTCTTCCTCCGTTTCTTCCACTTTCTGTTACGACCCAGATCAGTCACGTGACTTGCTGACCTTGGCAAGCAAATATGGGGGCCCGTATCAGAATGACAGCTATTAATTATGTCCATAACTGGCAAATGTTATAATTTTTCATTCAAAATTTAATTTTTTTTGGTATTTTATGATTCCTTTCCTCGGCAACTGAATTCCATAATTCTGATAACAAATAAACCACATGAAATAAGAAAATCATGAAATTTTGAATGAAAAATTATGACATTTGTCAGTTATGTTATGTTCTACAACATTTACTTGAGTCACAAGAACAAAGGGTCATCAAAAACTCAAGCTCTGAAACTTACTGCAGCAGCTGTTGGAATATCCGACAGAACGATATTCAAAAAAGTGGCTGAGATTTTAACTATAATTTATATGCTTTTTTGGTCATAAGGTAATTTTTGTATTATAAATATGTTTGTAAATTTCTTTATTACATGCATTTTTACAATAAATTTTAATATGTACTAAATGTTTTCGTTCATAATGTAATTTTTGTATTATAAATATGTTTGTAAATTTCTTTGTTACATGCTTTTTTATGGAACAAATTTAAATATTTAATAAATAATAAATGCTTTTTTGGTTATATTCAAATATAATTTTCCAAGTAACTAGATTTGAATTTAACGTCAAATTTTCAAACTAAATTCATAGTCTGTTACAATGTAAATCGGGTTTCTTGTTACTGAAATCTTAAGAGAAATGAAGTATAGGTTGCTGTAAGCTATAATTAAAGCCAATCCTATTAAATATTAAAATGTATTATGTGTTAAATAATTTTATAACTGTAGGTGCACGAATAATTTTAACTCGATTTTTGTATATAATTTGTTTTCAGCAATTAAGCATTTCTTAAATTTGATAACTATCATTTGATTCCGAAATATCGAAAGAAGACTATGACTAATTCTTTAAATGAATTTCTTTTCGGTAACTTTTCTTAAGAAGAGTAAAATGTAATATAATTATTTTACATTTTACTGATAAAAGTAAAGTGTACGAATAGTTTTGTGAACCACTGTATATTTAAAATTTGTTTTCCCAATTTCATGCCCCTGCTATCATAATTTTCTAAATCCGCCGCTGATACGTACCATCCAAGGCACTATAAAAATTGGAAATATTTTTCAAGTTTTCGTGGATTGGAGATGAACCCGAATCGTCAGAAATATAAACAGCCACTTAACGTACTCGGCAATGTGGCTCCATTAATTATTATTTAATAAGTTAATTTTAACTCAAAATCTATGTTTCACAGTCCATTAATATCTACATTTTAAAACAGTCCAAAAAATTTTGTGCATTTTATATTACCATCATATTATAAAATTACTAGTGTAATTTCACGATCATAGTTCTGAGCCATTAGAGTTTTTAATATAATTGAAAAAGTAATAGGAAATAATTGGTAATAATAGTAGAAAAGGTAATACAAAAAGTTGCGTTTTTTTTTTTGAAAATATAAAAAAATAGGCGGTACTGATACAAATATAGTTAATGATTATATTTTGACATTTTATTATCTTGTGCCCATTATTATTAATAGGTATTATTATTATTACGGCCTTGATGCCTTCTGTATACTATAAAAGAGAATCAATTGGTTCTGTCATTCACTCTCAAAAATGAAGTGGCAATTTTTATTCGGTGTTCTCTGCGTTATCATCAGAGGTATGTTTATTTTTAAATAAATATAGTTACAGTACAATACAATTAAATAAAAATAATAATTAAGCAAAGAAATACAAAAATCAATCCGTAAGTTCTTCTTGCGAGAGACTCATATTAATAAACTAATTTACTTAATCCCTCTGTTATTAATAATAACCTGGCTAATGAAAATACTATCATTACTGCAATTGTTTCTTATTCAAAAAACAATATCCATGGTATACTAGATTTAATTTTTAGTTAAATATATAAATTTAGAGAAAAATGGTGAAAATCTCCGAAATTATTGGCTTTAGGCATGGGATACCCTTAATAACATATGAAGATAATACAAAAATACACACAACTGAATAATAAAATATAGGGTGTTCCATTTGAAAATGACGAGTTATAGTCATTTGAAATTGAGCACATTTGATTCGCTTTATTGAACAGCCTGTATAATTACATTTTAAAAAAAATATGTCAGAACATAGAGTATAATTACAGTTATACAGAAAAGAAAATTCTTAATTCTTACTATTAAAATAACTTCAGTAAGCCTTTATTAAGCAATGCGTGTATTCGGTCTTTTTTAGAGAAAAAACGGAATAACTTGGCAACGCCGTGGAAAACTAAAACAAAATTCATATGTTCGTATAGGTGAATAAAATACAATTCAAAATATATAAATATAAAAATATATAAGGTGTTCCATTTAAAAAAAGACAAACAATTCTCGCCGAGCCGTAATGCAACACCCTGTATATGTGAAAATAATTTTACGTTATGCTCCATGAGTAGACGAATAAATTCTGTTAATAAACTTATGCTGTATTTCTAACGACAAGGGAGATATCGATGTATTTGCCTGTCTCATTTAAAATTAAACATAGGGGACAATTTTGACATTTGTCTACTCTGTCAGTGTCAAAAAACCAGTTTGAAATACAATGGTTTATACTGTGGAAGAGAAGGTGCAGATTATTACGTGGTATTATTCGAATTTTAATCCAAGTTTAAGGCAATAAGTGTCGGACTTGTTCCGCGCTTCATTTCCTGACAGGCCTACACCAAGTGCAGCAACAATTTTATGAATAGTGAATACCTTTAGAGGAAATGGTTGCATCCAGCCTACACATAGCAGTAGGAATAGATCCTGTAATATATTAACTGCGCAGAAAAAACATGAAGTTCTGACTTATATACAAATACAAAATAAGAAGAGATTAACATTAAGACAGATTGGGCAAAGCTACTGTACATAGGCTATTTAAAAAGGAGCATTACAGATCATACCATTTTCAAAATCATCAGGAGTTAGTTGTGGACGACACGGAACGAAGAATAAATTTTTGTGAAAGAATGTTTGAAAACGTTAATAACAATCCAGATTTGCTGCAAAATATACTTTTTACGGACGAAGCAACTATTTATTTACATGGCGAGGTAAATTCACAAAATTTTCGGTATTGGTCCAGGGAAAATTTACATTTATATCATAGTACGAGGACTCAACGACCCGAGAAAGTTAACGTTTGGGCTGGCATAATAGGAACCCACATTATTGGGCTATTCTTTATTAACAGGAATATTACTGCTCAATATTTAAATATAATACTTCTGTCAAATTCATCCCCTATGTTTCATTTGAAATGAGACTGGCAATTACATTGCTGTCAATCAAATGTCAAGTCGTAACCATGGATATAACAAATCTCATGTTTCATGCTAAAAAATACTCACGGTATATATAACCTAGGTTAATTTTTTATTATTATTATTTGTAATTTCTGTTCAAGTGAACAAATATCAATAATTTAAATTAACAGATAACTGTTAACTGGAACAGAAATTAGAAATAATATCTAATAAAAATAAATTACCCTCACATGAAAGATAAACCGTTAGACATTTGTTATTTATTTTGTCTCAATTCAATGGCTATTGCCATTTTTGAGATGATTTTCGACATTCTTATACCTAATGTCTGTCGTTATAAGACATACAAAATTAATTTTGCTTATTGATTCAGATGCAGAGTTTTATGCTCTGCATCGTTTATTTGAAGCTTTTTTTTTACCTAAAATGATTAGGGAAGCAGGAAATAAGGAAAGTTTGATTTTACATGTTAAAGTCCTATGTTCGACTGAGTCGGTCACCACCCTGTATGTATATACGTATATATTCATAAACAATGTTTGTAGTAACTTTGTATATGGTTTTTTTAAAAGTACTATAATGTAGAGATTTTAGATAAGTGTTTATGAATACTGTTATACAATGTAGGAGCTAAATAAGAAAAAGAACTTTTAAATTTCGTTTCATTAAATGATGGTAGTGAATACAAATCAATGTCACGTAGGTTGTAATTATTATTTTTTAATACGAGCTTATCGTACAAGTATTTTGAACACCCATAGTTTTTATTTTATACAGAGTGTTCATTTTATTTTGTCCACTATTGCCATCTCGAGAACTACTCGTATAAGAGTTACGAGGTCGGTTAAATTAGCAAACAATTTCTATTTACTAGACAATGAACAAAAAAAAAAAAAATATTTTTTTCGATCAGTGCTTCTCAAAATACGGGATACAACTTTCTTATGTTAAATAGGAACCTACATTTTACCTCTCGCTAAGAGAGGTATTGGATTCATGCTAAAAATCGTATATCCAGATTTTATTGAATAAGCACGTTTTAAGGTCCCCCTCCCTATAATCCGATTTTAACATTTTTACGATGATGTCTGTGTGTGTGAGTGTGTATGTGGGATGTTGGAAGGACGATTACTCAAAAACTATAAGACTTTATATTTGTTTAATCACGTATTTGCCAATCGGACATTCATGGGAAGATCTAAAAAGGTTTTGGTAACAATTGGACAACCGGAAGTAGAAGATTCTTGAAAAAAAATCTTCTAAATATTATTTTTTGAATTTTTTTCTTGGTAATATTAAAGAAAATTAAATCCTCTATCTGATACATTTAAATATTTTATTATAATATTCTATAGATTTAGAGATAAAAGAAATATAATATATAAAATAATATGTGACAATAAATTTTACAGCCGAAAGAATGTCATGGAAAATAGTTGAAAATTTAAAATGTTTGTAACTGACAGATAAATGTCAGTGTCAGAAATCCGGAGACATTACTGAAGATTTTTTCTGGGAAGTACATACATTTTATTTCTTATTGTATTAATAGTTAAATATTTAAAATTATAGATATATTAAATATATCCTTCAAAAATACTGTCAATCCTGACAATGAATTGGAAACATTTCGAAAAATTAGAAGAGGACAAAATTTCTTTATGAAATGAATTTAAAATTAAACAATCTAAATATAAGGAATAGATATAAGTAGAATTTTTGGTGTATAGAGTGTATACAAGAAATGTTAAAAAAATATCATTATTTCTCATTCTAAATTTAGTGATTTTCCAATTCCATGTGGTTTATTTTCCTCGACAAGTAAATTCCACACTCCTGGTGACAAATTAACTACGTGAATTTAGAAAATCTTAAATTTTTTAATAAAAAATTCTGACATTTGACATCTATGTACATAATTACTAATTATCATTCTGAAACGGGCCCCCACATCTGCTTGTAAAGGCCAACAATGTAACATGACTGTTCACGCCCTATACTTATGTAACCAAAAAAGGAAGTGGCGAGAGGTATTGTGCTGGCCACATCAGATTTTTTATATTAAACTACAATTAACATGAAACAAAATATTCAATTGTTTTCTTCATTTGCATTTTTCTCAATTATTTTGTAACCTTACTGCATGAGATATGTATATCGTTGAATTCAGAAAAAAATACTAAATGTAATAAGCGAATAAAAAATGTAGGTTCCTATTTATCCCGTATTTTGAGAACCACTAATACAATATATATATATATATATACAGTGTGTTAATTAAAAACCTGGCCATAGGCGTTTAACATGGAAAATCAGTTTTTCCTTGCGCAAAAGTTCCCAAATAATTTTATACAAAAATACTTCAAATAAATGTTGTAGAGAATTAAATTCTGCACCAGAGTTAGTAATAATATTTTATTTTTGACATTTAATAATCGAGAAAATCAATTTTAAAGTCTTTTGAAGATTGCTGATTTATAGCGATACCCATGCAACTCAATCAAAATTTGTCCACCATTTTATATTTTGAAGCTTTTCTTCATGAGAAAACTGTTACACTTTCAAAGAAATATGTTATTGCGATAATCACAAAATACAAACTTTTTTTGACAGTTAAGATGATATACAATTGTTCGTAATTTTGTTTGAGTTCCATGGCTACCGCTATAAATCAGCTATCTCCAGAAAAATCTTATTACTAATTCGGGTGCAGAATTTACTTCTCTCCAACATTTATTTGAAGTATTTTTGTCTAAAATAATTTGGGAACTTTTGCGCAAGGAAAAACTGATTTCCCATGTTAAACGCCTATGGCCAGGTTTTTAATTAACACACTGTATATATATTGCTCATTATAATAGTCCTAGTAAAATAGAAATTGTTTTGCTAATTTAACCGACCTCGTAGCTCTTACAATTCTCGAGATAGCAATAGTGAACAAAATAAAATGAACACCTGTATATGATACAATCACATTTAAATTAGCTGCAACACTGTACTGAGAGATATGCTCAAATTTCCGAACAACGAATACATATCTTAAACAGCTATTTTGAAAAAGGTTTATTTTCACTATTACTCAAGTTAGGTATGTAAACACAAGAACTACGAAAGAATTAAAACTATTTATAGAATTGTTGAAAATTCGAATGGATTATGTTTCTTACAAATACATAAATAAATGCCATTTTTTTTTATTAAAATCAATTGTTGTGAGCTCTTATTATTTACACAGGGAGTTCATAATTCATTTTTTTTTTAAAATGAAATATCAATAAATACTCATACTCATACTCAATAATCAGAATTCGTACAAAGAAGTAAACAGAGAAAAAAGGTATATAAATCATAATTATATCAACACATGAGTAAAAAATTTATGAATTTCAAAACATACACAAACTACACAAAAACTCAAATAACTTACAACAATGAAATAGTATTATTTTGTACCTGATTTTTTTATCTATACTTTGTATAAATTGAAAAATAATAATAATGTATAGAAAAAAAAGTTGTAATTTATAATTTTGACAAATCCGCGTTTAACGTTAGTGAAAGTAAGTTTAGGAACAAAGTTGCGGCTTGACATTTTACCATCAAAAACATGAGGTACCAAATAAAATAATATATTATACATGACGATATATAGTCTTTATCGACTCGTGAAAGATAGTTCATTCGCTTTCGTTCGTGAACTAACACCTTCCACTTATCGATAAAGTACCTCCTTATCGTCTTGTATAATAAATAACTATTACTCAATAATCTGTTACTAATAAAATTTATTTTTATAATTTACTGCTTTATGTAGCATTACAATTTGTTATAAAAACATGTATTTTTTTAAATTACAGGATCCAGCGCTGGAATTACCTTCCAAGATGTACCACCCGCTATTTACAATAATATCTTTATATATTTAATGCAAGGGTATGTATTTATTAAAACTCTGGTATTAAAAAAAAGTTCGAGTACAATCAAAATATATCGCATTTTCAATGAGTTTGCATAAACAGGGTATACGATTCGAAGTTCGTAATACGTACAAAAACAATCATTTTAAATTTACCAAGCTGGCGCTTTACATTATATTTAATAAGGTAAAAAACGTGTTGAAGATTTCTGCCAAATCAAAGATTCCGATAGAGGGTCTCTTTTCAGATTATAGTCTAAATGAAGTGTCTTTGACGTCTTTACGGCCTAAATAAAGAGAACCGTAATACGTTACCGTGTAAATATTTAGATGTACCTAAATGTCATTTGTCATATTGTCATTAATAACGCGCCTTTATTTGAACCGTAGTATGTATTTAGAATTAGATTTAAATCGTAATAAATTATGTTAATGTACACATATAAATTGTTTCAGACCTCAAGTAACGTACGATGTAAAGATCCCCTTGGCAGATGGTTTGACTATCAAAGATCAAAGCTTTTTCGATCCTACCAAACAGACTATCTACTACTTCCATGGCTGGAGTGAGAGCGTTTACCGTACCAGTGTAACGACTATAGCCAGTGGTACGTGCTTTAATAATACAGCAGAGCTTTGATATTCCGTACACCTTTAATTCGAATCCTTCTGCAATCTGAATTCGTGATCTTTTTTATCTCCCGTTACCCTTGGTAAAGGGAGGTATACGGATCGTGCTAAAAATTGCATATCGAGATTTTGGTAAATGAGTACGTTTTAAGGTCTCTAGAATTCGATTTTAACATTTTCACGATGATGTCTGTCTGTGTGTGTGTGTGTGTGTGTGTGTGTGTGTGTGTGTGTGTGTGTGTGTGTATGTGGATCCTCTAACTCTAATACTATCATTCTGAAAAATTTGAATCCGTGTATCTCTTCTCTACTTTAAAATAGAAAGAAGCCATTAGATTTTGGTGTAAATCAGATACCCGGAAATGGCACTTCTATATATTTTATGAATTTTATTGTCAGAAAAAAAAATTTGTAACTTGACCCTGAAGATGATCATAATTATAATCAAAACAATGATTTAAAATCAAATAATCACCTTAAGACTATGTTCCGACTAATTTATCTTTCCTTCATTATTAACAATTTTATTGTGAATCACAAATCTACAGATGTTGTTTCATTTTAGTTATTATTTACACTACTATAGAATTTAAAAGCTTACAAATTGCTTTTGGTTTTCGATAGATGACAATTCAAGGTCACTTGTTTGGAGAAAGAATACACAGCACTTCAAACAGCAGTAGCTTAGCAACATTTCATTTCATGTTAAAAACAGAAACATTATTTAACGTATGTATATGTAATTTATGTTGTGACAGATATACGTAAATGGTGACATTATATACTTTCTAACCATAGATTAAGAAATATATAGTAGAAGAATGGGTATAAACTGTGATAACAAGTTCTAGTGCCATCTATGGAAAGGTCAGAGAACCAAATTTGACAGCCGAGAATGTGGCGGGAAATAAGAATTCATTTTAAATTATTCTGAAAATTAAATTTCATTTCTTGATAATGTAATTAATAAAAAATCTATTGAAAATATATAATTTATTAAAGACATTATCAAGAAATGAGAAATATATGTTGCTCTGTACAAAAATAATAAAAGTACTCGTATTTAATATGTTAATGTGTGTTTTTATAAATATGTTTGCATTACACTACTTAAATCAAATAAATAAATAACTACAAATCTCATACTACACGGCGACAATAAATAAAATTGAAACATATACTACTAAAGAAATACAAATTTGAATTATTATTATTACAAAAAATTATTTCAGAAAAGGAATATTGCTTTAATGGCCAGTTGCCAGTTGCATAGCTTATAGTTAATGTCTTAACTATAGGTTAATAAAAAAAAGAGCGTATCGAAATTTTGATAGTAAAAACTAACAACTCATTTGACATTTTGTTTCGATATGATATTGTCAACTTAACCAATGGTTAACAATTTAACTATAAGCTGTGCAACTGGCGATAAATGTCAAGCAGAAACGCACTACTTCTTTCACCTCGTCATCGATGTTCGTCCACTTTTTAACAAATCTACCGTCTTCTATACTCCTTCTTTTATTAAAACTGACAACACCATACTATTTAAATATTATTTTCCTTTGCCAATTACTCACACCATTTCTTCTACTGGCCACTGGCACTGTCAACTTCTGCAAGAAATTCTCTTCACTACGCAGAAGTTACAAATATTTTCTGAAATATTATTAATTTGTTTGTTAATTTTTTATATTGCCCCCGTATAATAATGCTAATATGAAAGATAATATACTTATCGAAAATATATTGAATGACATAGATATAAAGTCACAAATAAGAGTTTTAAATGTCAAAGAATTTCTATTAAATTGAAAAGTTGTTATCACGTTTCTGAATGCAGATTCACCCCCCTATTTCTAACACACTACATATAATAATGACGTATATCATAGACTTACATATATCGAATTATCTACTATACTGCCCTCTGTGGTAATGTTTACCCAGTGACGTTGACATTTAAATCAATTTATTATTCCTTGGTTTATGTCAAGTCTATGTTTTTGTGTTTTGCAAAAACATAGGTGAAGAACATAAATCTTTGAGAAAGGTATTACTTAAAAATAACCATATTTTTCAAATAAGTTACACTTTTTTTTCAGTTAAAATCAGGGACTTAAAACGAAAAATATTTCGTTCAGTTCTTATCCGAACGAAACCGAAAAATTTCGTTTCCGTTCTTAATGTTCCCACCTAAATATTTTCGTTTTCGTTTACAGTAATTAAATACCGGTTAATACCGGTTATAACTATTAATGAGTAACAATTGATGAAATTATTGAAATATAATAAGTTTTTTTATTATTAAACATGAAAATAAAACACATATAAAGGAAAGATAATACATATATAAAAATAAGAAAAAAAGCTTATGCTATGGCCTGAATTTTTTACGATAAAGAATAAAACATTAATTACATTTTATTTCACCTAACTAATAGTATGTTTTCAAGCAAATCTTCCTTTATGTTAGTTCTCTTATATAAGTACTTAACATAACTAATAAAACGAATACCGACAGTGTGTGCAAATCAAAATTATCGCAGTCAGTGTTCAATAGATGAAACTACGAGAATTTGAAATCTTAATCATTATTATTAAGATAACTGTAAATGGTTAAACTATCGCACAAAAGCCCAAAAAGCTATGTGTATACTCCATTCGAATTAAGAATAATAATTGGACTTCAGATTTTGTCCACATATTCTCGGGTCATTCTAGTATAATATATTCCAATAATGAACGGATTTTTTAAACCTCTTAATATCTCGGAGAAAAATAAAGTTCCTAAATGTGCTAAAATCGAATGTTATTTAAATGGGGAAAAATCAAGTGCATTTAGCACGGTCAAATATTAAAATTAATCGGAATCATTGCCAGTATATTTTTTTTATTTATTTGGAACCACTTTAGGGGGCGGTCCGGTTAAAATTCGACTTGTTCCCTTTTAAGGTCCACCATAATACATATACTATAAATAGTTTGTTAGCCCATATATTATACTTTTAAATCTTTTTTTTTAATTTTTAAATTTGAATGTATGATTTATTTTTATGAATAAAAGTCTATATTTCAAGGTATATTATTGATATTTTTATTGATATAAAACATAAGGAAGTATATGAAAATGAAATGTAGTCTTGAAGAACTTTTTGATTTTTCTGGTAATTAAAATAATAACTACTATTTGATTTCTTCAAGTAATTGAAAAATAACTACTTGACATTTTACTACTTGACTTGACTTGAATTTCGACAACTATTACTTGACTTGAGCTTGGCTTGATTTCAAGTCAAGTCAAGTCAAGTAACTTGAAAATCAAGTCAAGCCGTGAAACTCTAGTTAAAATGTATCCATAAATATTTCATGTTGCACGCCTATGCATAGGAAATGCAGTGAAGTTATCTGCAAATTATATTATATCAGACGGCTTATAAATGACCTTAAATGAAGATTATCTTCGTGAACAAAACTATACCTATTTTTGTTCCAGCTTATTTGGATCGTGGCCTGGAGAACGTGGCCGTCTTTGATTACAGTGTCCTGGTGCGAGGAGACATTGATTTAGACTATGCGGGTGCATTTCTGAATGTAACAAACATCGGTAGGGCCATCGGGCAGTTTCTCAAGGAAGCCACAGCGAGCGTGCAGGATAAATCTTTAATGCATTTGGTGTCCCACAGTATGGGTAGCCAGGTCATGGCTCACGCAGCCAGGGAATACGGGCCTGGGCAACTGCCTTGGCTAACAGGTAGGTACCTAATATGAAATAATGAAAGACACCAAAAGAGTGGCAGTTGAGGTTTAATTTTATTTAAATTTTCCAAAATATTTTTTAATGTGAAACTAACAAATTTCTTAAACGGTAACGAGCTAATAAAATAAACATTTTTTGGCATTTTCTAACAATTGTATTCTTGCACGTGAAATTTCAGCAATATTTATTCTACAACTCAATTTCCTGATTTAAGTATTACGTAACAAGACGTGTAAGAAGAATTATATTTTGTTAATTTATATCAACGTATTAATATTACCTATATTCTACTTCAGATAGGAATAATTAAACGAAGACATGCGATCGTTTGAACTGTCAGCAATTCAGTTTTCAAATAAAAGTTACAGATAATTCAGTTCTGCATCTAAATCACTACTACACAGATATTTTTTAAATCTAACACTTACATAACTACCTATTATCTTTTTTCACATTTTGTAACCCATAAAATTAAATTTTTGACAGTTCAAACGATATGAATATCTTTGGCCCATATTCCGAGCGCACTTTTATAATAAAAGCGCTTTTATGGAGCAAACTCTTTATAAAAATATAATGTAAAAGCGCGCTCCATAAAAGAGCTTTTATTATAAAAGTGCGCTCAGAATACGGGTCATGTCATTTTGTTTTAATAGGCTACTTGCGTGTCTTTTCTTATTTAATATTTTTGTAGAAAAAACTTGCTACAGTAAAATTGCATACATTTATCTTTCTCATTTGCATAGTCTACAAGCGTGTGCGACAAGGATGGATATAACACGCTTGTCTTTCAAAAATTCATATTGTTTCGACTAAGTTAGGACATTCCATTTTAAAACGATGCTTGTTGTTGACAATACTTTCGCTGTAACATAAATTTATTTATTAATTCAGATATATTACCTTAATTCATAGCCGTACGAATAACGCTGTTTTCTGTCAGTGTCACTGACATTGTGTCTAATTTTTCACATATTTGGTTTTACATTTGCTAATAAACTTACCAGTTGATTTAGTTTTAAATTTTGAATGCTTCTACTGTAACATATATTTTTATAATAATAAATTAACAATAGTATTTTATGTACCCTCATAAAAACTAAGTAAACGACACTACTAAATTTGATAGAATGGGCGGAGTTAAAATCTTAATTCATACAATCCGTAGATGACCTTGATTGGACATCTTTTAAAAAAAATACTGTACCTATATTTTTATTTAGACAAAAAAAATTAAATTGGACAGAAAAAAAAATTAATGAAATTTGAATATTTAAATTACCGACATGACGTGAAATTACGCCGCACCAATGAATGCGGGTAATTTAAACATGACAGATCACCTGTTTAATGTTTAAACAATAGTTTGGAGGTTAATATTTTAGTTTGTCTTTTTGGTACCTATGTTTTGAATTACCCTGCTTATCCAATCGAAATACGTAATAAAAGTAACAGAAACCACGCAAATTGCAAATAATAAACAAGAGAAACAGAGGAAGAGAAAAATGAACTAATGTCAAATTCAAACTTCCAGGCACACCATCTACAGGTTATATTAAACATGCTTCTCTTTTTCCAGTTAAAAATAATGACGTCATAGAAAATGTACATTTCTTTTAAATAAAATTCATATTTTTACATACATTATCAACATAACATTAGGTATATAGTGATAGAAATCGGATTTTCAGTACCCCGCAAGCAGCGATGGCCACGTAAAATACGACACGTATTATACGTCATTTTTTACGCGTAAAAAATATTTTTTTACAATGACAATATTACAGATATTTTACGTAATTAATTTATAATATGTAAAATACAATCAAACTTTATATACTTTTACATAAATATGAGAATAAATACGTAAATTTGAAGCATATTATAGTACTTTTGTCAGAACGTTCTAAATTTGCTATTGTATAAACCCGGGCGTTGGCCCCTAAACACTAAGTTAATACAGTGGAACCCCTCTTAACAGATATCCCTTTAAAGCGGACACCCCTCTTACACGGACAGGTTTATCTGAGTTCCGGCCTTGGGATTGAGGAATCAATGAATATATAACCACTCCATAGCGGACATCCTGTATCGGACACGGACAGCTTTCTGCGCCCCCGCCGGACGATTTTATATGTAAATCAACCCCTCTATAACGGACACTGAATGCTGTTAGCTCTAGGTATTAGGGTTGTACAACCAGACTGTTTAGACTTCTAGGAATTCTTCCTTCCTATGAAACGCCCTCCTCTCCCCCTCACTGGCCATCGTTAGATTTGCGACGCGGACTCCGACTCCGACTCAGTTCAGTTCGAGTGAATATAAGTTCGTCTATCATTGTGAAATATCTCGCCTCCCAAAGTACCTCGAAAGTCGTTATCGTTGAAAGAAAAGATGGGTGTAACACCATGATGAAAATAAGAGTTCGTTGCTTGTTTTGGCAATGAATCTAAACATATACATGCTCAATTTAATTGTAAGATGGAAATTTTTCTAATTTTACAACACCTATTTGTTTGGGAGGAGGTAGAATGGTGCTAATAGTACATGATGGGGGTACCCCTCTAAAACGGACAAAAACTAGGGTCCCATCGGTGTCCGCCATAGAGGGGTTTCACTTTATTTGTAAACAAGTCCTCTATTGTCGTTATGAAGAACTAAAATTATACATTATCTACGTTTTTAACTTATTTAACATTTCTTTTACACGTTAACGTAAAAAATATCTTTTACGCGTAAATGCCCATCCCTGCCCGCAGGTAGCCCATTCTATAACTATGGCTATAAATGAGCAAAAATTGTACAATTTCATATTCGATTTTACAGATTACCAACCGTGCAAAATTAAATCTGTTTAGTGATTTAAGCGTAGAATTCAATTATCTACAACTTTTATTTGAAACATTTTTGTCTAAAAAAATTAATCGGGAACTTTTACGCAAGGGAAAAACTGATTTCCCATGTTAAACGCCTATGGGCAGATTTTTAATTATGTAACATTCTGTATTTATATGTATTTAAATATTTCCTTATCGTGCGTTAATTATACAATCACGGAAATATGCGTGGCCTCTTTACAAAGCTTACATTCGCCGTCAAATGAGTATGGACTGATGCTCAACTTTTTCCCTTCTCCGCACCCTGTTCCTTGCCCTGCGGTATTGCCGCTTCTTTATAACTTAGCATTATCAACATGTTAGCAGTGTAGAAATCTCCAGTCCATACTTAAAAAAAGAAATGTATCCTAGTCATTTATTGTCCATATATCAATATCAATCGCTTGTTGTGTTGGTAGGTCTGGACCCCGCCGGTCCGTTGTTCAACTTACCACTCGTAGAGCATTTAGATAAAACCGACGCCGTATTCGTGGATGTGATTCATACGGATAGCAATCTGTATGGCGATGGCCGCACTATTGGAGTAGTCGATTTCTTCCCCAACAGAGGCAGCCGAGTGCAGCCTTACTGCGAAAATAACGCCACAGGTGAGTGAACAGTGGACAAAATGGGCAGGGTGTCGTCTACGGGTGCTGTTAGCACAGCATACCAAAAATTAGGGGTGTGGAGTCCGGGAAAAAATTGCGACCCCAATTCCGACTCAAACTCCAGAAATTTGAAACATTCGACTTCGACTCTGAATTCGGCTCCGTCTTCACTCCGACTCTAATTATACTAATAGGAGACTCCACCATTTTATATATATATATATATATATATATATATATATATATATATATATATATATATATATATAATTTCATCTCAAAGTATAAGTAAAACAAAGAATTCTGTGAAATAATTTATATTAGTAATAAGCGAGTTATGGTCACCCGAAGTTTGAAAATATAGATGTGACGTCACAAATACGTATAAGTTTTTATATTAAATTGTTTTCTTCGTGGACCTAAATGTTCTTGAAATATATGCTATTTCTAAATTATATTTATAAAAAATAAATGAATATTATAACAATGTGCAAGTCTACATGCAGTATTTAAATGATTAAGTTTAGTGCAAGGCATTTATATTCAAATAAAAACTGTTTGAGAATTGCAGAATTGGATTGATAGCCACGCCTCCGCTATTTGAATTTCTCTACTTCCATTGGTAGTAAGCTCTTCCCTCTAACTTAGTATTCGTTAAATATTTATAGGCGGTCTTTGAGTCCCCAATCAAAATAGTATACATTGAATTTATATTCCTTACGAGCCGCTATAAAACAAAAACCCGCTTATATCCAAGGTAGGTATTTCAATTATATCATTTTATTTCTTTATTAATATTCATTTATTAAACATATACTTTCACTATTTTTTACTAATTTCTCTTAATTCGATTGAGCTGTAATCCCCAATTCTAAATCATACTTTCCTCCGATAGCAGTCTTGTTCAATTTTTTAAATAAAGCGACACACATATACCTTAGTAAGAAAATGTGTGACACCCGACCCAACACCCCTGGCAAAAAATTGTATACCTATAACTACTATTTTTAGTTAGTAGGTAATGTTTCCTGTAATTTGTTAACGTGTTCATATATTTTTTTATCGGCTAAATTTAATATTTTTTCGATTCTATTTTTTGTAACTTTTTTTGGACTAACAAAATATTAAGCGACACCCTTACTTCTGAATATTAACACTAACTATTAGTTATTTACTAAATTTAATATTGTTGGATTAAATGTACCTATTCTGTAACTTATAACTATAAAAATGAAAACCGATCGTGAACGACTTGCCTTATTCTCTAACTTTTGGTTCAACGTACGTGAACGAAATTTCGTAAAAACTATTCGTTTATAAACTAGTGCTCATATAGCTAACGTTGGAAGACGAAAATATAAATATATTTTCTTTTGTATTAAATTTATGATTACAATTTGTGGCAAATGGAAGAAAACGACATTTTAAACATTAAACGAATTACAAATATAGTAAATAGGTATTTAATATTTTTAAAATTAATATGTCGGTTTAAGTTACTTTTCGAGAATTTTTCATATGTGAAAATAATGTGGTAATGAGATAACTACGACGAGGTACTAGTAATCCGTTTAATATCACACCGGCACCGGATGATTTATTTAGAAAATTGTATCCTTTTATATCCTTACATGACAAAAAATGTTTTACTTTATTATTATAATTAACATCTTCCATGCAAATTTCCCGATTTGTTTTACAAAATAAAACGTATTTTACTGTTTTAGATTATTGCAGCCACCATATGTCTTGGAGGTTCTATGCCGCGGCTATTCAAAACCCAATGCTCTTCCAAGCAAAACATTGCCCAAGACCGTTATGCGACACAAACTTAGCACTGTGCTCTTGCACTTCGGAAAGAAATTTCATTGGACCTAATGTGAAGAAGGAGTGAGTTTATTTTACTATTATTATTTATATAACATAGATTCACAGATACCTACGAGAATACAAAGTTAGTGTATGGATCATATTCATAATACTTGGTTGAACCAAGTGATTCCAGTTATTTCCCGAATTTTCCTGTAATCAGATAAAGACATTTTAAATATTATTATTGGTCGTAAATAAGATCCCACACCACACCCCATTAAAAAGTAGGTGTAAATAAATACATATGAATTCATTAGAGGATATTAGGCACTTTGATAAAATTGATAGAATTTGATATTTGAGTTAATTGAAATACTTCACGTGCTGTAATTCGCGTCTAAGAAGCACTAAACCGAAACAAGTTTATTAAAAAAAGAATTGTTTTAAACATAATCACTGAATATATAGATTTTTTTTTATTTAATTAAGAGGTCTCGTAGCTGCGTGCTTCAGTGTCTGGTCGCGAATCTGGGGAACCGGGTTCGATCCCGACCGACGCCAAATATTTCGAATTTCAAATGGCACAAAATTGATCCCTCTGGTGCACTCTCGACGCCGGCAATGAGTGCCCGTGAGGTGACGCCTGATAATCGCCCACACGGTACAAATATGTCATCACCATTACCAAAATCTGTGATGATATATTTATTTTATTTTTTAGAAAATTTAGGATACTTCGGCCTTAGACCACCAGTACCCAGCGCCATATTAGCTATAAAGCAGAGTAAGCAATTGCTTGCCGGGACACATTTTAAAGGGGGTAAATTTGGGAAATATTTCGATATTTTTAAAATTAATATCAATAGATCCAATGATTTTTTTTTTAACAAACTAGTAATTTATTGTACAATTCTAGACAAAAGTTTGGCAAAAGGGTTCATCTTATTTATTATTTTATTATAATTTATTTGCACGGTGTATAAATAGGTATTTATAGGTGTGCTAACTTATCATATTTTACGTCTAAATACCATATTTACGAAGTTAGCATCCACCAGATGTCTCAGCGTAGTGACAAATTTTTCCGACTTTTAAGAATAATGGTTAGTCATTTTCATGATTGCAATCAAATAGTTTTACTGTAATTAAGAATTATTTTTGTTATACTAGTTGTCTCTTTCTGTCCAGCCGAGAATATAACAAACAATAGTGAAGTATAGGACATGTTTTGTCTAGTGAGTGTATGTGTGGTCGTTGGATTACCCTCATCCGGCCCTGCTAGTACCCCGGTACATCAATTATGGCAAATTTACAGGCCTATCTACAACACAAATACAATAAATTATTGGCAGAGAGCAAATTTCTGCAATAAGACTAAAATCTCAATATTGAAAAAAACCATGACTTAAGTGGTTTCTCAAATAGGTGATTCAATTGTCATCTCTGCAATTGTGTATTTGTCAAAAGATATTTTTCTAATTTTTGCGAATGGTTGCAGAAAAAAATTTGTTTGCCACATATGCGATTCTGTAATCCCATGCAACTTCCGGAATCACCAATTTCCCGCACTTGTTACAAAAATAACTATTATTTAATGTTTCGACAAATTCCAATTCAGTTATTTATATTAAATTTTTGATGCTATCCTCGTTGGAGTGAACGTGTCAGTTAATTATAGCTGGTCCTAAATGTAGACGTACGTGTATACCTCGACGTTTTTACGTAATGTGTATGTAGAGTAATTATTACTATATTATTAAAATTATTTGTTTTTGTTTTGCAGTATGCCTGGAGAGTTCTTTCTGACTACCAGTAGTCAATCACCATTTGGACAGGGTGACGCTGGACTCCAATTTGGAACAAATACTAGTTAATTTAAATAATAAATTATTATAATATTATGAACAAAATATAATAAATATATGCAGCAGCCAAACTTATTTTATTTACAACAAATTGAACAAATATTTGAACACATTGTCTATCAAGTATGTAGTCTGTATATTTCAAAATGCGTACGTAAAGTATAGTGGTATAATATAGGAGTAGATATTAACCGTGGTTCATATTTATGTCAATATTTATCTACAAAGTGTATAATCAGTGTGTATATAGGCTGTAACAGCTAAACGAGCTACCTCAAATAATTTCTATATTATTAAATATACAATAAAATACTAGAAGACCAAGGGGGATATCCGAATTAGAGAATATATTTTTTACAACATAATAAAAATATTGACAAATATTCAATTGAAATTTAAATAAATTTTATTTCTAGTCATTTTTCAGTAGACTATGTATGAAAAACAAAAACTGCTATTTGTCAATTTGAATTATTTAGGGTAGAACGGGTAGAAATCAAACAGAACACTTTATAAAAAGTTATTTACAAATATTTGTTTCATTTTAAATTAAGCTCAATTTTCATACATAGCCTACTGAAAACTAATTATAAAAATCATATTTATTTAAATTTCAATTGAATTTTCCTCAATATGTTTGTTGTGTAAGGATATAAAAAGAATTCAGAAAAAATACTCTATTGAATGGGCCTAAATATATATATATATATATATATATATATATATATATATATATATATATATATATATATATATATATATATATACCAGAAATTACCTCCGTTATTAAGCAAGATAGTAATTATCTTCAAATAAACAAATTTACTATAGACAATATGGGCAATAAGATGTCGTATTAAGAATCGTTCTGTTACTTCCGGTTCCGGAGTATGTGATACCAACTTTGAAATTTCAAATGGAACATACTATATTTTTTTATATTTTTGAAAAGTACATAAAATTTGCTTTACAATGGTAGTAAATTAGTAGTACATTGTATTATTAAAAAATAAAATGGCGGACGTGTGAAATACGAATATATTGAATGAAATTAAATCAAGTGTGTGAGATTTTATTGTTTTTATGTTCACAGATGATGATATTTTTTGATAAATTCATTTACATGACGTAACCTAGGCAACAAATCCAATAAAACAAATTTCCACACTTTTTTGACTTATGTATTTTGTAAGATATTTCAAACGTCCGCCATTTTACTTTTTAATAATACAACGTCCTACTTGTTTACTATCATTGTAAAGCAAATTTTATGTAATTTTCAAATATATAAAAAATATGGTATGTTTTATTTGAAATTTCAAAGTTGGTATCACATACTCCGGAACCGGAAGTAATAGAACGCCTATTAATACGACATCTTATTGCCCATATTGTCTATAGAGAATTTGTTTATATGAAGATAATCGCTATCTCGCTTAATAACGGAGATAATTGCTGGTTCATTCTCGCGTGATCACCCTGTATATATATATATATATATATATATATATATATATATATATATATATATATATATATATTCATCAGTCTAACAACCGAACGTCCGTACATTGCCAGATCCCCAACAATTTTACGTCCTTCGTAAAGTGACGTCCGAATATGGACGCCAAATTACAAATCAGTTTTTCTCACATTTTTAGCATCTACGTGATGTAGGGGGTCTACCTGCAAATTTTCATTTTGGACGTCAAAACGTTTTGTTGTTAACAGCCGTATATTTAGTTCATCGAAATTCCGTGTGTGGCGCTGTCGTCGCATCATAATATACGCCGGCGTATATTGATAATCGAAAATCACCGCCAATTTGACGTCCATACACTTGGCAACATGGCATGTGTAACTCGTGCGTTTAGTTTTCAGTATTTCTTCACTTTAAATGTTTAAAGAATATGAACCTGAATTGGTTATGATAGCATAATCTAATATTATATTGAGAAATTATTATTTTTAAAGAATTTAGTCAACACTGAGTAAAATTATAAAGATGTCTATTATTTTCCATATTATTTTGTTTATTTTATAAAGATAATTTGCAGAAATAATGTACTTTTATAAAATAATTATTTTTTGAGAACTCGAAGGTTAAGAACGTATTTTCTCAATTAAAAAAATCTTTTCCACATATAAACGACGAAAGTTTATTATTAAATAAAAACACTTGGTTTCGTTTCATAAATAAAGAAAGTTTATTCATTAAAACATGAAAAATAGTTTTATATTTATTTATTGTTCCGATATTTTGTTATTGTGTCATATATGAATGCAATAACTTCTTTGATAAAAACATTTTATGACAATGACAAATTTTAAATGAATTATTTTTTCTACGTTCCGTCGCCTTTAGATAAGAAAGATATTGTCTTTTGTCTTTGGTCAAAAAATTCATAGTCCGTTTTTAACGAATAAGCACTTTTTAGAGTCCCTAGAATACAATTTTACTACTTTTACGATGATGTCTGTATATGTGTGTGTGACAATCGTTATTCGATAACTGCAAACTCCAAAAATTACAATTTTTCATGTACTTCTCATTTATATACCCTTATGAAGAGCTGATTAGATTTTGGTTATAATTGGTCAACCCGACCGGAAGTACCCAAAGTTTTATTATAAACATTAAAGAATATTATTATTACATGGTTACAATTTTTCATTATATTTGCTATAGTTGGAAGAGAAAAATAATTATAAAGAAATTAAGTTTCATAAATCTTGCAGTCTATGCAGCATCACAATGGAAACAATTTGGATATTCAAATTATACTAATTGACAGATGTCAGGATCAAAATATGTTCGTGAAATAATTTTACTAGAAATATAATCTTTTGCAAGAAGGATTTAAAAATATATAAAATTGACGGCAGGTAATATGTTGACCACATTAGATTTTCTTCATTCAGTATATGAAACTTTGTAAACGCGAAATAGGAAATTATTTTTGGATCTTAAAAAATACTAAATAATTTAAACAATTTTTAATTAATTTTCATTATGCTGGAAAGTAATTTCGAGTTTTTCAGTTTAACAGATGTAAAATAATTATTAGACTGATTAAATTATTGTCCGAATTCGCAAATCAGGTATAAATATGCAGGTATAAGAAAACAGCGTATAATATACGGGCATAAGTGCTTACAAAGCATAAATGACGTAAAAAAAACACTACGCTTCGTGTCGTGCTTTTAAGCTCGTCACACGTAGGTACTTTAAATACCAAATAAACATAGCCAGGTAGCTTTGCTTTATTTGTTGTCATGGTAGATTAATAAAATAGTAAGTATTGTCAATTGAAACAAAATTCTTGAAAATACTTTACTTTTATAATCGTCTAAAAAATATCTCGCTCGAAAGTAATATCGTATTGCTCGTGTATTCCCATTCGCACGTTATTATACTGTTATAAGTATTTTGTGAATGCGTGACTTGTAAACCTTAAAATTATTTTTTATTACACAATTATGTATTAAAATACATCTATACCTGCTACTACAATGATTTTATAAACATCTCGATAAACATTTATAAAAAATAATCATAAGCATTTATTACTGATAAAGAAAAACCTCGCCCAAATTATTTTTATATATTATTATGAACCTGAGTGAAGAAAATTTATTGATATTACACCAACGTTTCTGTCATTATAATAACCATCTTCAAGATTAATCAATGTCTCTTTAGGATGTCATTACATAGACAACACAATATATTAAATTATAGATAAAACATTCCTCAGAATTGAATAGAAGAATAAATGAGGTAAAATAAATAATGACATACAATTCGGTTAAAATAAATTTAAAATAGACAAGAATATAAAAATGGTTAACAACTTTAGAACACTATCGGATAAAAACTGAAAATTACTTAAATATAAAATTTTAAAATACGGTATTTATAGTTTCGGGGATATATTGGAATATATTTAATAATTCATGTACCTACGGTTAAACTTTGTTTCAAAATGAACCTTATAACTTGTATCTATTTAGGAACACCTAAACTAAATATTTAATTTGTGGCTGTAAAACAATAAAAAAATATGCTAAATCTTCTAAACCCCAGTGCAAGTATGTTTACCTATTCTAAAAGCATTTGGTTACTTTAATTCAAATTTTCAATATGTCGGAAGCAGACATAAATTTGTATAAAATCTGATGTGGCCAACCCAACACATAACCTTCCGTCTATTCTATGTATTTTATATATATATATATATATATATATATATATATATATATATATATATATATATATATATACATCTCTCTATCAATTTGACTTCCGTACATAGAAACATGCATTTGGCGTCTATGGGAAGTACTGGTCCTAGGCGTCTACTTCTTCGAGTATATAGAATGTATCACCCCACCTAATAATGTGAGCATAAGGATATTTCGAAAAATTCGTATTTAAAGAAAACAATATACACGTATATTTGACTTCCGTACTTTATACGGGTTTTTGCCGTCCCGCGTATATTTTTGTACGTATTACTGACAATTTGGCGTCCAAAATTAATATACGTTTACAAAAAGCTATCAATCGGGCATCCTGCACTGTTGCCAAATATTGTGTACTGTAGCACCAATATGGAATACGAACATAGTCGTCTAACATGGGATCATGATTTTTTTAAATTCTATTTTTACTTCCTTGTACGTAAGTAAAGGAAGTATTGTAATCGCGAAAAAATTCGGTTTTCAGATTTCAGCGGAAATATCCATTTTGATCATCCCTGAATCCATTTTGACTAATTTCGTCGTGACGTCTGTACGTACGTACGTATCTCGCATAACTCAAAAACGGTAAGCCGTAGAAAGTTGAAATTTTGTATTTAGGACTCCTATAACATCTAGTTGTGCACCTCCCTTTCTGGTTATTATACGATTTCCAGAAGTGGCACTTTACATGAAGCCTATAATAGATTTTAATGAAAAACTGTTTTAAAATGTAATCCAAAACTTTTCAAATTTGGTATACAAGACTTTTATGTCAATCGAAATAACATAATAGATTTTGGTTAAAATAGGCTAACCGGAAGTGGTACATTACTTGAAGTTGTTAACAGTTTTTTTTGAATAAAATGATTTAATTTTGATTTTAGAAATAAATGCTTCAAATAAAAGTTTTAGAGAATTAATTTCTGCGTCTAGCACATCAAGTATTATTAAAATAGCCCTTTGTATAAGCGAGATATGTAAATTTAAAAATTATTTTTTTGTAATAAAGCTTGCTATGGATTAAAACAAAAAAAATTAAAAAAATGTTCATGTTAAATTACGTCAAATACGTGCAATTTTATGATTCGTACAATAACAAATATTATATTTTTATTGTGAAATTAGTCATATTCATTGTTGTAATCAAATATTTCTTTGTTGCAATCAAAACTCTTTAAAAAAATATGAATAGTTTAATAATCGTACAAGGAAGTCGTGTGGTGTCCACATCAGATTTTTTACTAATGTTTTGAAAACTATTTGTTTAAATTTGATTTACATGCAATTCTTGAATTAAATCAAATAAAACAAAATTCGTTCTGCATGTTTAATAAAATGGGTCTGCAGATATGTATTTATACGCCTTATGTGCAAAATATTTTAACATTGCTACGTAAATGCTCTTCCTCTCTGTGGTTTTTTTTATCTTCCGTTACCTTAGGTAAGGAAGGTATTGTCTTTGGTCAAAAATTTCGTTTTACTATTTTTACGATGATGTCTGTATATACTCGTATGTATGTGTATGTGTGTGTTTATATGTGTGTGTGTGTTTGGTTGTGTGTGTGTGTGTGTATGAGTGTGTGTGTGTATGTGTGTGTGTGTGTGTGGGTATGTGTGTATGTGTGAAAAAAGTTCTCCGATAACTCCAACAACTACAATTCCAAAAATTATAATTCTTTCCTTTTGTACGTCCGTATAAAGACTTGATTAAATTTTGGCTATAATTGGTACACCGGAAGTACTCTTATTTGCAGTTCTTAACAGCTTTTTTTTTAAAAGCAGTTAAATATCTCTTTTTCACATTTTGTTATCACAAATATTATAGATATGTTATTCACGATTTGATTAGTTTTTTTTTTCTTTATATTCAATGTATTTGGAGATGAAAAATTATAAAGAAATTAATATTCATAAATCTTGCAACCTATGTTGCTATAAAGCACAATGGAAATCAAATAGAAACAATATATTTTAGTAATTGACAGATGTCTGTGTCAAGTATAACTTGCATAGTTTGTAAAATAATTTTACTGGAAATATATAATCTTTTGCAGGACAATACACACCTTATCTGTGAGTAATTTATATAAAATACATAGAATAGACGGAAGGTCATGTGTTGGCCACATCAGATTTTATACAAATTTGGCCACATCAGATTTTATACAAATTTATGACTGCTTCCGACATATTGAAAATTTGAATTAAAGTAACCAAATGCTTTTAGAATAGGTAAACATACTTGCACTGGAGTTTAGAAGATTTAGCATATTTTTTGATTGTTTTACAACCACAAATTAAATATTTAGTTTAGGTGTTCCTAAATAGATAAGGTTCCTTTTGAAACAAAGTTTAACCGTAGGTACATGAATTATTAAATTAATATTATGATATAAGGACTATTTAATATATGTATCGCAACGTCTGACGCCTAGACGATAAAAATATGAAATTAATTTTCTAATAAATTAAAAATATTGACTGGCACTCTGATCACCCAACTAAGAAGACTGAAGTACTTATACATTATATTAGCATATTTGCGTAAGTAATCGCTTGTAAAATTGGATGATCGGAATAACAATCATTTTTTTTATTTAATAATTACCTACTAGTTTTCTCACATCTTTCATAAATTTGTTTATATGTACCTCAGCGTATAAGATATAAAAGAAATATTTTTTTTGTTCCATATCTCAAAAATATTATTCACATAGATACATATATGTCATTTGCAAGTAAGTAAATTACCATCCATATTTCAAGCATTTTGATTATATTAAACATTTGTTTTGTCAAATTAATTTTGTCTATCCAATATAATAACAGTATTTTTTAATGAAATGTATATGTGTATCACATGTAATATTTAACGCTGTTTTTGCTTCACCTTAACTTATATGATCGCAGTTCAAAAGACAGAAATAAATTTTCAAGTTTATTTTTGATACAAATTACAATACTGATTTTGAATTTTTAAAATACTGAACTTTTTATTTCATTATACACCAATAAAATTTAAGCAGGAATAATGTTGCAAAGTGCTATGCACATCTCTACATAGTATAAAACTAGTGATATACCTTGGCTTCACCTAGGAGGAGCAATATTAAATTTATCTGCAAAAGTTTTATTTAACCGAGTTCTTATAACATTTTGCAGAGATAAGTCGGCCGGGGGGACGCGCTTCCAATAATATCCCCGAAACTATAAATACCGTATTTTAAAATTTTATATTTAAGTAATTTTCAGTTTTTATCCGATAGTGTTCTAAAGTTGTTAACCATTTTTTATATTCTTGTCTATTTTAAATTTATTTTAACCTAATTGTATGTCTTATTTATTTTATCTCATTTATTCTTCTATTCAATTCTGAGGAATGTTTTATCTATAATTTAATATATTGTGTTTTCTATATAATGACATCCTAAAGAGATATTGATTAATCTTGAAGATGGTTATTGTAATGACAGAAACGTTGGTGTAATATCAATAAATTTTCTTCACTCAGGTTCATAATAATATATAAAAATAATTTGAGCGAGGTTTTTCTTTATCAGTAATAAATGCTTATGATTATTTTTTATAAATGTTTATCGAGATGTTTATAAAATCATAGCAGGTGTAGTTGTATTTTAATACATAATTGTGTAATAAAAAAAAAAAAAAAATTTACAAATGAACGATACGATATTACTTTCGAGCGAGATATTTTTTAGACGATTATAAAAATAAAATATTTTCAAGAATTTTGTTTCAATTGACAATACTTACTATTTTAATTTTTTCTATTAATCTACCATAGCAACAAAGAAAGCAAAGCTACCTGGCTATGTTGATTTGGTATTTAAAGTACCTAAGTGTGACGAGCTTAAAAGCACGACACGAAGCGTAGTGTTTTTTTTTACGTCATTTATGCTTTCTAAGCACTCATGCTCGTATATTATACACTATTTTCTTATACCTGCATATTTATACCTGATTTGCGAATTCGGACAATAATTTAATTAGTCTAATAATTATTTTACATCTGTTAAACTGAAAAACTCGAAAATACTTTCCAGCATAATAAAAATTAATTAAAAATTGTTTAAATTATTTAGTATTTTTTAAAATCCAAAAATAATTTCCTATTTCGCGTTTACAAAGTTTCATATACCGAATGAAGAAAATCTAATGTGGTCAACACATTACCTGCCGTCAATTTTATATATTTTTAATCCTTCTTGCAAAAGATTATATTTTTAGTAAATTTATTTCACGAACATATTTTGACCCTGACATCTGTCAGTTTGGATGAATATCCAAATTGTTTCTATTGTGATGCTGCATAGACTGCAAGATTTATGAAACTTAATTTCTTTATAATTTTTTTTCTCTTCCAACTATAGCAAATATAATGAAAAATTGTAACCATGTAATATAATATTCTTTAATGTTTATAATAAAAATTTGGGTACTTCTGGTCGGGTTGACCAATTATAACCAAAATCTAATCAGCTCTTCATAAGGGTATACAAATGAGAAGTACGTAAAAAATTGTAATTTTTGGAGTTTGCAGTTATCGAATAACGATTGTCACACACACACATAATATACAGACATCATCGTAAAAGTAGTAAAATTGTATTCTAGCGACTCTAAAATGTCCTTATTCGTTAAAAACGGACTATGAATTTTTTGACCAAAGACAATATCTTTCTTATCTAAAGGCGACGGAAAGTAGAAAAAATAATTCATTTAAAATGTCATTGTCATAAAATGTTTTTATCAAAGAAGTTATTGCATTCCTATATGACACAGTAACAAAATATCGGAACAATAAATAAGTATAAAACTATTTTTCATGTTTTAATGAATAAACTTTCGTCGTTTATATATAGAAAAGATTTTTTTTTTAATTGAGAAAATACGTTCTTAACCTTCGAGTTCTCAAAAAATAATTATTTTATAAAAGTACATTATTTCTGCAAATTATCTTTATAAAATAAACAAAATAATATGGAAAATAATAGACATCTTTATAATTTTACTCAGTGTTGACTAAATTCTTTAAAAATAATAATTTCTCAATATAATATTAGATTATGCTATCATAACCAATTCAGGTTCATATTCTTTAAACATTTAAAATGAAGAAATACTGAAAACTAAACGCACGAGTTACACATGCCATGTTGCCAAGTGTATGGACGTCAAATTGGCGGTGATTTTCGATTATCAATATACGCCGGCGTATATTATGATGCGACGACAGCGCCACATACGGAATTTCGGTGAACTAAATATACGGCTGTTAACAACAAAACAGTCATTTGACGTCCAAAATGAAAATTTGCAGGTAGACCCCCTACATCACGTAGATGCTAAAAATGTGAGAAAAACTGATTTGTAATTTGGCGTCCATATTCGGACGTCACTTTACGAAGGACGTCAAATTGTTGGGGATCTGGCAATGTATGGACGTCCGGTTGTTAGATTGATGAATATATATATATATATATATATATATATATATATATATATATATATATATATATATATATATATATATATATATATTATATATACATCTCTCTATCAATTTAACTTCCGTACATAGAAACATGCATTTGGCGTCTATGGGAAATACTGGTAGTAGGCGTCTACTTCTTCGAGTATATAGAATGTTTCACCCCACCTAATAATGTGAGCATAAGGATATTTCGAAAAATTCGTATTTAAAGAAAACAATATACACGTATATTTGACTTCCGTACTTTATACGGGTTTTTGCCGTCCCGCGTATATTTTTGTACATATTACTGACAATTTGGCGTCCAAAATTAATATACGTTTACAAAAAGCTATCAATCGGGCATCCTGCACTGTTGCCAAGTATTGTGTACTGTAGCACCAACATGGAATACGAACATAGCCGTCTAACATGGGATCATGTTTTTTTGTTAATTATATTTTTTACTAATATTTGGAAAACTATTTGTTTAAATTTGATTTACATGCAATTTCTTCAATTACATCAAATAAAACAAAATTCGTTCTACATTTTTAATAAAATCGGTCTGCAAATATGTATTTATACGCCTTATGTGCAAAATATTTTAACATTGCTACGTAAATGCTCTTCCTCTCTGTGGTTTTGGTTTTTTTTATCTTCCGTTACCGTAGGTAAGGAAGGTATTGTCTTTGGTCAAAAATTTCGTTTTACTATTTTTACGATGATATCTGTATATACTCGTATGTATGTGTATGTGTGTGTTTACGTGTGTGTGCATCTCTCTCTCTCTCTTTGTGTGTGTGTGTGTTTGATTGTGTGTATGTGTGTGTTTACGTGTGTGTGCATCTCTCTCTCTCTCTTTGTGTGTGTGTGTGTTTGATTGTGTGTATGTGTGTGTGTGTGTGTGTGTGTGTGTGTGTGTGTGTGTGTGTGTATGTGTGTATGTGTGAAAAAAGTTCTCCGATAACTCCAACAACTACAATTTCAAAAATTATAAAGACTTGATTAAATTTTGGCTATAATTGGTACACCGGAAGTACTCTTATTTGCAGTTCTTAACAGTTTTTTTTTAAAGCAGTTAAATATCTCTTTTTCACATTTTGTTATCACAAATATTATAGATATGTTATTCTATGATTTGATTATTTTTTTTTCTTTATATTCAATGTATTTGGAGATGAAAAATTATAAAGAAATTAATATTCATAAATCTTGCAACCTACGTTGCTATAAGCACAATGGAAATCAAATAGAAACAGTATATTTTAGTAATTGACAGATGTCTGTGTCAAGTATAACTTGCGTAGTTTGTGAAATAATTTTACTGGAAATATATAATCTTTTGCAGGACACTACCTTATCTGTGAGTAATTTATATGAAATCATAGAATAGACGGAAGGTCATATGTTGGCCACAACAGATTTTATACAAATTTATGTCTGGTTCCGACATATTGAAAATTTGAATTAAACTAACCAAATGCTTTTAGAATAGGTAAACATACTTGCACTGGGGTTTAGAAGATTTAGCATATTTTTTGATTGTTTTACAACCACAAATTAAATATTTAGTTTAGGTGTTCCTAAATAGATACAAGTTACAAGGTTCCTTTTGAAACAAGGTTTAACCGTAGGTACATGAATTATTAAATAAATATTATGATATAAGGACTATTTAATATATGTATCGCAACGTCTGGCGCCTAGACGATAAAAATATTAAATTGATTTTCTAATAAATTAAAAATATTGACTGGCACTCTTAGCACCCAACTAAGAAGACTGAAGTACTTATACATTTTATTAGCATATTTACGTAAGTAATCGCTTGTAAAATTGGATGATCGGAATAACAATCATTATTTTTATTTAATAATTACCTACTAGTTTTCTCACATCTTTCATAAACTTGTTTATATGTACCTCAGCGTATAAGATATAAAAGAAATATTTTTTTTTTTGTTCCATATCTCAAAAATATTATTCACATAGATACATATATGTATCATTTGCAAGTAAGAAAACTACCATCCATATTTCAAGCATTTTGATTATATTAAATATTTGTTTTGTCAAATTAAATTTGTCTATCCTATAATAACAATATTTTTTAATGAAATATATATCACATGTAATATTTAACGCTGTCTTTGCTACACCTTAATTTATATGATCGCAGTTCAAAAGACAGCAATAAATTTTCAAGTTTATTTTTGATACAAATTACAATACTGATTTTGAATTTTTAAAATACTGAATTTTTTATTTCATTATACACCAATAAAATTTAAGCAGGAATAATGTTGCGAAGATGCACATCTCTACATAGTATAAAACTAGTGATATACCTTGGCTTCACCTAGGAGCAATATTGAATTTACCTGCAAAAGTTTTATTTAACCGAGTTCTTATAACATTTTGCAGAGATAAGTCGGCCGGGGGGCCGCGCTTCCAATAATACCCCCGAAACTATAAATACCGTATTTTAAAATTTTATATTTAAGTAATTTTCAGTTTTTATCCGATAGTGTTCTAAAGTTGTTAACCATTGTTTTATATTCTTGTCTATTTTAAATTTATTTTAACCTAATTGTATGTTATTTATTTTATCTCATTTATTCTTCTATTCAATTATGATGAATGTTTTGTCTATAAATTAATATATTGTGTTTTCTATATAATGACATCCTAAAGAGACATTGATTAATCTTGAAGATGGTTATTGTAATGACAGAAACGTTGGTGTAATATCAATAAATTTTCTTCACTCAGGTTCATAATAATATATAAAAATAATTTGGGCGAGGTTTTTCTTTATCAGTAATAAATGCTTATGATTATTTTTTATAAATGTTTATCGAGATGTTTATAAAATCATTGTAGTAGCAGGTGTAGATGTATTTTAATACATAATTGTGTACCTAATAAAAAATAATTTTAAATTTTACAAGTCACACATTCACAAAATACTTATAACAGTATAATAACGTGCGAATGGGAATGCACGAGCAATAATACGATATTACTTTCGAGCGAGATATTTTTTAGACGATTATAAAAATAAAATATTTTCAAGAATTTTGTTTCAATTGACAATACTTACTATTTTAATTTTTTCAATTAATCTACCATAGCAACAAAGAAAGCAAAGCTACCTGGCTATGTTGATTTGGTATTTAAAGTACCTACGTGTGACGAGTTAAAAGCACGACACGAAGCGTTTTTTTTTTATGTCATTTATGCTTTGTAAGCACTTATGCCCGTATATTATACGCTGTTTTCTTATACCTGCATATTTATACCTGATTTGCGAATTCGGACAATAATTTAATCAGTCTAATAATTATTTTACATCTGTTAAACTGAAAAACTCGAAATTACTTTCCAGCATAATGAAAATTAATTAAAAATTGTTTAAATTATTTAGTATTTTTTAAGATCCAAAAATAATTTCCTATTTCGCGTTTACAAAGTTTCATATACTGAATGAAGAAAATCTAATGTGGTCAACACATTACCTGCCGTCAATTTTATATATTTTTAAATCTTTCTTGCAAAAGATTATATTTTTAGCAAAATTATTTCACGAACATATTTTGACCCTGACATCTGTCAATTTGGATGAATATCCAAATTGTTTCTATTGTGATGCTGCATAGACTGCAAGATTTATGAAACTTAATTTCTTTATAATTTTTTTTCTCTTCCAACTATAGCAAATATGTATAATGAAAAATTGTAACCATGTAATATAATATTCTTTAATGTTTATAATAAAAATTTGGGTACTTCCGGTCGGGTTGACCAATTATAACCAAAATCTAATCAGCTCTTCATAAGGGTATACAAATGAGAAGTACGTAAAAAATTGTAATTTTTGGAGTTTGCAGTTATCGAATAACGATTGTCACACGCACACATATACAGACATCATCGTACAAGTAGTAAAATTGTATTTTAGCGACTCTAAAATGTGCTTATTCGTTAAAAACGGACTATGAATTTTTTGACCAAAGACAATATCTTTCTTATCTAAAGGCGACGGAACGTAGAAAAAATAATTCATTTAAAATGTCATTGTCATAAAATGTTTTTATCAAAGAAGTTATTGCATTCCTATATGACACAGTAACAAAATATCGGAACAATAAATAAATATAAAACTATTTTTCATGTTTTAATGAATAAACTTTCGTCGTTTAAAGTACATTATTTCTGCAAATTATCTTTATAAAATAAACAAAATAATATGGAAAATAATAGACATATTTATAATTTTACTCAGTGTTGACTAAATTCTTTAAAAATAATAATTTCTCAATATAATATTAGATTATGCTATCATAACCAATTCAGGTTCATATTCTTTAAACATTTAAAGTGAAGAAATACTGAAAACTAAACGCACGAGTTACACATGCCATGTTGCCAAGTGTATGGACGTCAAATTGGCGGTGATTTTCGATTATCAATATACGCCGGCGTATATTATGATGCGACGACAGTCATTTGACGTCCAAAATGAAAATTTGCAGGTAGACCCCCTACATCACGTAGATGCTAAAAATGTGAGAAAAACTGATTTGTAATTTGGCGTCCATATTCGGACGTCACTTTACGAAGGACGTCAAATTGTTGGGGATCTGGCAATGTATGGACGTTCGATTGTTAGACTGATGAATATATATATATATATATATATATATATATATATATATATATATATATATATATATATATATATATCACTCACAGATAAGGTAGTGTCCTGCAAAAGATTATATATTTCCAGTAAAATTATTTCGCAAACTATGCAAATTATACTTGACACAGACATCTGTCAATTACTAAAATATACTGTTTCTATTTGATTTCCATTGTGCTTACAGCAACGTAGGTTGCAAGATTTATGAATATTAATTTCTTTATAATTTTTCATCTCCAAATACATTGCATATAAAGAAAAAAATTAATCAACTGCAAATAAGAGTACTTCCGGTGTACCAATTATAGCCAAAATTTAATCATGTCTTTATACGGACTTACAAAAGGAAAGAATGAAAGAATTATAATTTTTGGAATTGTAGTTGTTGGAGTTATCGGACAACTTTTTTCACACATACACACATACCCACACACACACACACACACACACACACACACACACACACACACACACACACACACACACACACACACACATACACACACACACAATTAAACACACACACACACACACAGAGAGAGAGAGATGTACACACACGTAAACACACACATACACATACATACGAGTACAATACAGACATCATCGTAAAAATAGTAAAACGAAATTTTTGACCAAAGACAATACCTTCCTTACCTAAGGTAACGGAAGATAAAAAAACAAAACCACAGAGAGGAAGAGCAAAATTATTTATTTTAATAAAATTACAAATAAATGTGACATTTACGTAGCAATGTTAAAATATTTTGCACATAAGGCGTATAAATACATATCTGCAGACCCATTTTATTAAACATGCAGAACGAATTTTGTTTTATTTAATTTAATTGAAGAATTGCATGTAAATCAAATTTAAACAAATAGTTTTCAAAATATTAGTAAAAAATATAATTTAAAAAAAATCATGATCCCATGTTAGACGACTATGTTCGTATTCCATGTTGGTGCTACAGTACACAATATTTGGCAACAGTGTAGGATGCCCGATTGATAGCTTTTTGTAAACGTATATAAATTTTGGACGCCAAATTGTCAGTAATACGTACAAAAATATACGCGGGACGGCAAAAACCCGTATAAAGTACGGAAGTCAAATATACGTGTATATTGTTTTCTTTAAATACGAATTTTTCGAAATATCCTTATGCTCACATTATTAGGTGGGGTGAAACATTCTATATACTCGAAGAAGTAGACGCCTAGGACCAGTATTTCCCATAGACGCCAAATGCATGTTTCTATGTACGGAAGTCAAATTGATAGAGAGATGTATATATATATATATATATATATATATATATATATATATATATATATATATATATATATATAGCATCCAATTTAAAAAAATATAACTTTATGTTGTAAGATGAGAACCACTGGTTAAAAAAAATATTTCTTCTCTAATCGGATATCCCCCTTGGTCTTCTATAAGATTGTCTTATAGTGTGTTATTGTATCTTTAATAATATAGAAATTATTTGAGGTAGCTCGTTTTGCTGTTTGTGGGATATTACTAATGACTTTCAACGCTATGTTCTGGTAAATAGGAAATGAAATAATTTTGGTGACTATGAGCATCATCTGTGACTCCGTCAACGGGCGTCGGTATCTTCTGACACTCGTCGGAGTTAATACCCGAAGACAGCCACGTAGCCAGGGGAGGGGCTCGAGGGGCTGAAGCCCCCCCCCCGAAATTCTTATAAATTTCGTTTACATCTATCCAAAGGTATCTATCATACTATCTAAATTTGAAAAAGTGAAATTTCACTTTTCCGTAGTACACGACTTATAACTGTTTGAAACAGTGAATATTCACTACGAGAAAGTGAATATTAGCTTTTTGAAAACGTGAATTTTCACTTTGGAAAAATGTCAATTTTCTTAACACGCGCGGGATAAAGCCCACTTTTCCAGCCCTTCGGGCTGCAAAAATGGCCTTCTCCCGCGTTTGTCACGAAAAATTACGTTCGTTACACGACGGAAAAGTCGATTCCTCACGAGTGTCATTTAGAACTCAGCTTCGCCTCGCTCCGAAAGTACACTCGTTTCGGAATACGAACTTTACCGTCCTAGTAACGAAAATACCTATTCAAATTATTTGAATCACGCGCGAAAAGAATTTTCGCAATTACTTTAAAGAGATATGATATAGCGTTCCCATATGAGAAAGTACTATAAGAAAGTGTCAGTTGCTATTATAGTTATGAAGTTATGTGCCTAACTTCACTGTCTAAAGCTTACTATACTCGAGCCGCTTTTGAACGCCTGTGTTAATCGTATTTGAAGAGGTTGAAATGAAGCGATCTAAAACGAGTCAATTAAGCATCGTTTCTTTTTTTAAGAAACCTAAATTTGATTTAGATTCTAATCGTGAGTAGAGGTTATGTTGTTATGTCTTTGTTGTTTCGCATTGCAAACGTTTACTGTTTTATTTGCCAATTTATAAAAATACAGATTATTACATTTACATAAAATTTCACATGATTATCTCAATATACTAATAAGCTTATACTTCTATACTTATTTATTTATTTTCAACATTTATCAGTCGGCCACACCTACAGCCTAAACGGTTCAACCGATTTTCATTAATTTTCGTATGGTAATATTACATATTGGGGAATACCGCCTTTTTATTTTTTCAATTTTTTTAAGCATTTCCTTCTAAAAAAATTCACTTCCGGTTCATTCTAATCTTCTTTTTTTCAAATTTTTTTTTTTGCTCTGTACGTACAATTGTATGCTTAATTCAAAGCTTCAAAAATAACTGCCATGTTGTTTTGAAATTTACAAAATTTTGCTCCATTTCCGGTTAAACCGGAAGTTTTAGTATTATGACATTATATTTTTTTGAAATCTACATATTTTATATTACATTACATATCGCATAAAAATAAGAGTAAAAAGTGTAAAAAAATAGTGAAAAAAGAGTAGAGTAAAAAAGTTCCCAAAAAAAATATATTTTTTGCGCATTTTCTTCTAAAACATTCACTTCCGGTTCATTTTAATCTTCTTTTTCTTGCCCTGTACGTACAATTATTGTATGCTCAATTCAAAACTTCAAAAATAACTGCCATGTTGGATTGAACTTTTGCTCTATTGTCATGTAATGTAATGTAATCTATTGTAATGTAATGTAATGCAAAATGAAAATACATTATAATATAACCGCTCACATACAAAAAAAAAAGTCCACAAACATTTACTGTTACTCACGTAACACCACTCATAACGTTAGAAATTAAGATTATAAACGCATACATAATTCAACGTATTAATTCTCTTTACAGGTCACACATATTATTGTAGACAATCAATGAAAAGTATAAAACAAACGTTACATCATCTCTGGCAGAAGTTATTCAATGTCAAAATTTCATAAGTGACCTTCACTTACCTATGTTCACGGTACAAATTCCAATTTCAAACTTTCTTAATAGGAAACAATAAATTATATTGTTTATAAACAGTACGTACTAATTTGTTTTATGAACTTGCATATACAAATTTCACCTTAAAACAACTTATATAAAATAATAACATAATTCTAGGGACTTTTTGAGGTACTGCAAGAAATGTTAAAAACTTGAATTTAAAATTATTTATATATCATAAATTACATTACATTCTAATGTAACTAAAATTACGTATTTATAACAATTTATTTCAATTTATTTACAAATATTACTTGGCTCCAGAATATATATAGATTGGTATCACTGAACGTGGCCATTTAACAGTGTTACCAACTGAAGTATTATAAAGTTAAAATATCATAATTTTTCACAGGTTAGCAGCAGTACGAACAATCATAGCATAATTGCAATTTATGTCCTGTCATTATCGATTATTTTATATAATATATATTTTCGTAATATCTATAATAGGATTATTATCGATTCAGCCAATATGTAGTGGTAGCTGGTTTGTTGGTAGCAATGCTTGATAATCTTGAGATCTTGCGTTATCATTTGTCAACAATAACTTTGCAGTGATAGTTTCTCGCGAGCAAATTGTTACTTAATCTTCATATCATCTGCTCTGTGCCTATAAGCACAGTATGTAAGCGTGTGATATAGTCTTTAGATTAAGTTCCAATTATTTCATAATAAAACTTGTTGTAAGGCTTTGTTTTACTGATGAACATTATAGATTGCATAACGAGAAAAGTACGATTTTAAAAATGGAAAAATTCAAAATTATGTTGATGTATGTAGGCGTGGACATCGATGAAGAACACTAAACTGAAAATGTAAGTATATATTTACTTATTGATTTGTTGATTTATACTTTGTTTATGCATCCCAATACAACGCCAAATGGTTAGCATCCCACACAGCAGTCAGGCAATTCGGGTGACCAGCAATCAAGGGGAAATCCAGGTGAAAATATAACCTTTAACTACTCGCGTTGGTGTAAAAAATACACCAAAGATATTTACAACGCTGTATTTCTGCAGCGCGATTACCCCCATCTTCGTCCAGTCATATAACCTTCGACCGATTCATGAACTAATAACATCCACAGTTTCGTTACGACTGCCTGTTACAGATGTGAGATATTGTACAAAATGAGCTTATATAAGGATTCAAAACAACACAAAATACACAATTTAAAGTAATTATTAGTGTTCTATAAAAAATAAAACAATTTATTTTCAAAAAGAGTTATGTTTATGGCAACAGTGCTGAAACAGAGAAGACGTAAATTTTTTTGCTCGAAGTATTAATAATTATTCACGACTCTTATTTTGTCGAAATAGTGCATAAAACCTTTTACCAGTAAATATAAGGTGTGAGTGTTATTTTTACCCAGAAATATATTTTGGTTTAGTGATTATTTTAACATAACCTTATATCACCACGTGATGGCTGATCAAAACGGAAAACTTGATAGATTATTACTTAAAATGAACACTTTGGACGAGATCAATAGTAAAGTTGCACAGACAAATGAGCTATTAAATACACTTACATTAGTAGTACAATCAAACACAGAAAATATTAAAAAACTGGAGCAAAAGCTAGAAGAAAAAGACAAAGCTATACAACAACTGGAAAAACTTACTAAGAAGAAAAATATAATTATATATGGTGTCCAAGAACAAGAATCTGACCAACAAGAACTAGAAAACAATATTATTGCAACTATAAACACACATTTAAAAACTTTAATCAGTTCTAAAGATGTCGAAGTATGTTTCCGAGTTGGGCAGGCGACAAGAAAACCTAGACCAGTTTTAATGTCCTTCGTCTCACTTAAAACAAAGGGATTGATCATGCAAAAAAGATCAAATCTAAAGGGCACTAATATTTTCATACATTTTCATAGAACGCAATCTCCCGCAACAACAAAAGGGGAAGACAGCTTTCTGATGATTCACCTACAAACTTGGGACACATAAATAAATCATTGAAGCCTACCTCGAAAATTATGCAAGAAGAAAATGTCAACCATGGGAAAGCAAGTGAATCCAATGAGGCGTCCAAAATAGATGATACCCCAACCCCAGGCATCAACAAGACTTCATCTGCTGCTCCTGGTCCATTTTTAGGTCAGAAACCCCTCCAGAACACAAAAAAGATAAGTACCTCACCTGTTAACTATACAATATCCATATCTCCTGAA
This sequence comes from Harpalus rufipes, assembly GCA_951394225.1. Classification (NCBI taxonomy): domain Eukaryota; kingdom Metazoa; phylum Arthropoda; class Insecta; order Coleoptera; family Carabidae; genus Harpalus; species Harpalus rufipes. The sequence continues at coordinate 18,821,865 of OX596289.1, forward strand.
GCACATACCATCAATATTTTATTCTATAATATCTTTGGCTTCTATAATTTATATAATTTAAGCGATGAAAATTTACATTTATTTTTAAAACAGGATATTTTGTGCCTCAGCGAAACGTGGATCGATAAACCTATAATAAATATTCCTAGCTATTTCAATAATTATCATAGTCATTTTATCTTAGCAAAAAGAACCTTTAAAGTAGGAAGAGCAAGTGGAGGAATAATTGTACTTATTAAGAAAAGTTTAAGTTTCACTATTTTATATGAAACAGAATCTATGCTATTTTTTGAATGTACCTTTAATAATACTAAATATGTAATTGGTTCAGTATATTTTAAACCATCTGATTGTCAATATGATATAGAAAACTTTGAAGACTTCATAAATAATCTATCAAATAATTTTCAGGAAAATATCATTATCGGAGGCGACTATAATGCCAGATGCGGCGTATTGAATCAACTTGATGAAGATGATGTCATTCAAAATCCTAATTTACTTCCTACAAGAAGGTCCGAAGATGATAAAACTGACAAAAGAGGGATTTCACTTATAAATTTCATGGAAGCTCATGGTTTTATGTTAGTAAACGGTAGAAGTCTTAGTGACAAAACGGGTAAGATAACATGTACATCCTTTGGTGGGCAAAGCGTTGTTGACTATGTATGGATTAATACCCTTTCTATTACCCTTTTTCTTGATCTCATAGTCAGAGACGATGTTCACTTGTCAGATCACTTTCCCTGCATAATTAAAATGTCTGAATCATCTCTAAATCCTTTTAATCTATTGCTTGCAAATAATACTATCGCACACCCAGAAAATGATAAAATTCATAAATTGAAATGGAACGATAAATCTAAAAATATTTTCTGTGACACTATTAGAAATTGCTGTCCAAGCACCGGACTTAGAAAATGAGTCAATAGATAATCTGTATGATTTTTTTATCAATTCAGTTTATGAAGCAGCTAAAGCAGCTAAAATGTTTACAGTTACAAAGAACTATTCAACTAATTACAAACATAAATGGTATAATTCCGAATGCAAAATATTAAAGGCAAAAATGAAAAAGTGTTACAGATATTTTAGATTTTGCGGATTCAGTAGCGAATCTAGAGAACAATACATAGAGAGTAAAAGAGCTTATAGAAAGTGCATTACTAAATCTAAGAAGAACTACATTAATGATTTAAAATACAAACTATCAAACGCCAGTAGAAGTAAGTTTTGGGAAGCGATAAAACCATTTAGATATAAACTATTACCTCTTGCAAATAATATTCCTATTGATATTTGAGAAACATTTTTAAAAAACTTATATTCACAAAACTTACAAGAAAATAAACATTTTCATGGCGTAGTACATCCTTTTTTAGATAGCTTTGTAACCCTTGAAGAATTGCATGTAGTGCTAAGAAAAGTGAAAATTAAAAAACTTTTTGAAAAACTTGCCGATGCCGTGGAAACTTTTTTTAGTTAATTTATATAATAAAATATTAAAAGCTACACAAGTTCCGGAGGAGTGGGGCAAAATATTGTTATTTATGTTATATAAAAAAGGGGATGTTAGTAACCCTAATAATTACCGCGGAATTTCCCTAATAAATAATATAGTTAAAATCTTCACCGCAATCCTTGCAAACAGAATTTTAGAATGGGCGGAAAAGAATAATATTTTGCCGGATTCCCAAGCAGGTTTTCGCAAAAATAAAGGTTGTACTGATCAAATATTCATTTTAAATGCTCTCATAACAATTGAAACTAGAAAACCGGGAAATAAACTGTTTGTGGCCTTTTTAGACTTCAAAAAGGCATTCGATTTAGTTAATCACAGGAAACTATGGTTAAAACTATATCACTTAGGTTTGAGCCCATTTATTATAAATACTCTTATGTCTTTATATGACTCCTCGTCAGTTAGGGTGCGTCGTAATAATGAGAAGACTGACAATATTAAAATTACTTCCGGAGTCTTACAGGGTGACTCCTTAAGTCCCCTGTTATTTATACTTTATATAAGTGACTTTGAATTACACTTCAAAAACAGTAATCACTTCGGCATTAGCATAAACTCAGAATCAGATGTATTAGCCCCCCAAGTAACACAAATGACCTAAAATCGACGTCGCTGTGACGTCCTAATTTACGTCACATAGACGTCCTGTAGACGTCTCAGCGTGGAGCTGTACGACGTCATTTTAAGACGTTTTTTAGACATATTAAGACGTTGTATCGACGTCATTTTCAGACGTTGTATCGACGTCATTTTAGACGTTGTTTAGACGTCATTATAAGACGTTTTATCGACGTCATTATAAGACGTTGTTTCGACGTCATTGTAAGACGTTGTTTCGACGTCATTATAGGGCATTGTTTCGACGTAAATTTTATGGTATAAACATAAATGGTGGTAGGAAAAATGAATAATGTAATTCTAGTTTTATTTATACTATATAATATAAAAAATATTAATGCAAAACAATATACCAACAATAAATATTAAACATAAAAAGTATTTAAAAAAAATATTACGAAAAATACAAATTAAATAAATAAACGCATCTTATATCTACAAAAAAAATATGTATTTATTTGCACGTTGTTGTGTGGTGCATATTTCAACTAGTTCACCATTGCTTGTTTATATTCTTCATAATGGCACTTCGCTTCGTGTCTTACCATATCTATAAAAAAATAATTGTCATAAGCAATATAAGCACAATTTTATCTACTTACAATATACTAAATTTTCAATGTTCGCATTAAGAAATGTTATATTCAGTATTCTCCCGTGGTAATTAAAATGCTGGAAACAGAGATGTTTATACAGTAAATATCTCTGACTGGACATGACACAACACAAAAATGGCGGAGGGTGCGTTCATACATATACAGTAGTCTGAGCATATGTCAATTTTTATTTGATTTATTTTTATTTTGCTGTAATTTCTTTTAATTTTAGAAAAGAGTTGTAACTACAAAAATGAAAGTATAATTCTTTCGACTTACCAAATTATTCTAAAATCTCCACCTCGTATAATTTATATTCAGAATTAGCCTGCTGGGAATAAATGTTAATTGCCCGAACCAATTTTTTTTTATATTTCAAATTTTCGGGCCAAGCGCAATAAATTTTATTATTTTTATTACGCAGCCAACATTTCGGCAATTTGAATAGAATTTGTAGCAACAAATTCTATTACAGCAACTGCCAAACTATACAAAAGAGAAATTAAGTTTCCATTAAAAAAAAATGCAACTTGGTCAAGATCACCAGAATCGAAATATGTATTAAAAATCACTATGATGTCTCTCTATCGATGGTTTACTTAAATCCAATCGTTCTAGAATAGCTTGAAAGGGAAGATGTAAAGATTCTTGAAAAACTTAGGAAAGTGGGATTTTTGGAGCTATAGGAGATGCTCAGGTAAAACCGTGAAACTATATAGATAAATCTTTGTTTTTATATTATATATTTCCCTTTGTTTATACATTTGCTTTTGTATTAGCAACATTTCTTAAAATGTTTTTTAAAGCACTACTAGCTTTTGTTTAAATTCTTGAAAATTAATATATCAATGATTTTTATACCAAAAAATATTATATAAATTGTTTCCGTTTCGCATTAATAATTATGTAAACATGTAATATGTTTTAAATAAATAAAATATAAATATCACCACGGCATACCCATATTTGGGTGTGCCAATTTGCTTCTATTCGTAGATTTTGGTAATGACAATAAATAAATAAAAATATTTATATTATACATATATGTAATAATAAATTAAGTTTTATATTACATTTGTTCTAATTTTAAAAATCATTATAATAAACAATATATTGTTATATATTTTTGCATAATGAATTGATATATAAACAAAAATAATATATCCCTTCGTGTGTTATTAATTGCCAAATTAAAAAAAATTAAAATATGAATTTTTAATAATATTAAAAATAAAGTAAAAATGATCCGTCATAAAGATGTCAAATTAGACGTGTAAAAAAGGTTTAAATAGACCTAATTATGACCATATAAAGTCGTCATATGGACGTCATAGCGACCACAAATCTGACGTCTAAATAGTCCTATTTCAGACCAAAAATCAACGTCACAATGTCGTCGTATAAACGTCTGATTAGACGTCTAAATAGACCTATTTCAGACCAAAAATCAACGTCACAATGTCGTCGTATAGACGTCGGATTAGACGGCAGAATATGACTTAAATTCGACCTGAAATCGACGTCACTTTTTGGTCGACCGTCGGTCAGTGTTACTTGGGCCTGCTTTATGCGGACGACATAGCACTACTAGCTTACTCCAAGGTAGATATGCAAAGAAAATTAAAAACTTTAGAAGAATACTGTTCCGTAAATGACCTTTCATTAAATACCGAGAAATCTAAAATCATGATTTTTAATCTAAGTGGGAGATTTAAAAATTTCAAAACTTTAAACTTTACTTACAATAATGAGAAAATTGAAATAGTACATAAATTTCAGTATTTGGGTATAAATTTTACGTGTAATGGAGTCTTCAAAGAGCACCTTAATTTTGCCAAACAAAAAGGTTATAAAGCTCTAAATTTTTTGAGACAAACCTTAACTAATAGTAGATGTGATTCATGGGATAATAAATGTACACTTTTTGACTCAACGGTCTTAAGTACGTTACTTTATGCTGCTGAAACTTGGTCATATCGATACATGCAGGAATTGGAAATGATTCAGACCTCATTTTTTAAAACCCTGTATAACTGGCCCTTAAATACTACAAACTGGGTAGTAAGGTTAGAAACTGGAAGATATCCTCTAACTATCATGATATATAAAACAATGTTGAAATGGTGGATTAAACTTCTCGATATGCAAAATAACAAACTACCAAGAATGTGTTATGATCGCTTATCCGTTTTATCAAATCAGAAAGATAATAGTAATAAATTAAACTGGGTTTGTCATCTTAAGGACCTTCTTGTAGATTTAAATTATCAAAATTTATGGGAATCACAAAATAGCTCTCATGTTAAACGTAATTTGGATAATATAATTAACTCGGCTGAACGTAAACTTATGGAAATTGATTTAAGAAAAATGGAAAACTCATCCAATCACCCTATTTATAAAATTATAAAAACAAGTTGGGGTACAGAGCCCTACTTGAAATATAAAGTTAATATAAATATTTTAAGATTAATTAGCCAGTTCAGGGTCTCAAATTCAATTAACTTTAGAATTTATTTCAAGAATACAAAATTCACATTCGATAGAGATAATGTATGCTCTTTTTGTAATTTGGACAACCCAAATGATGTTTTTCACTTCTTTTTTGAATGCCCACTTCACAAAGCGTTAAGAATGACATATTTAACCGAACATGTCAATTTTTTTCAAGATAGACCTACGCTACTTAAATCCCTATTTACGCTTAACAATACCAAAAAACTGACTGATATGTATCACTACGCTGCGGAGCGAAAGTTTGTAGACGAAATTTAATAGAATATAACTTAAATTTTCCTTGTTTTCTTTTGGGTACTTAGGATAATATTTATAGCATACTTATGCTGTAAATATAAATGTTTTCATTAATAATATTTAAATTACACTTGGCAAAGTTCACAAAATTTCAGTCTCTGAATCAACCTCTCGGTCATTTATCAGAGACTGGCCCACTCAACCAGAACCACAGACGCGTTTCGCTCATATTGGAGCTCTTCAGAGCTCTGAAGAGCTCCAATAAGAGCGAAACGCGTCTGTGGTTCTGGTTGAGTGGGCCAGTCTCTGATAAATGACCGAATGACCTAAAGAGAGAAAAGTACTATGTTGTCAAGTAAAATAATTAAAAGACCAAGCATTTCTTTTCGATAAAAAAAAATTTAAACAACACAAAAACTTAAATTATTTTTGCTTTGATTATAAAGAAATAATTAAGAAAGACAAAACAATTTATTTAAAAATTAAATCAATCGTTTTATACTTATTTGTAACTTTCCTAATAACAAACTGGTAACTACGCAATTATCTGTCACTTTATGTGATATTTATTTGGCATTTTTAGAATATAAAACCTCGTTTTTGAAAAATTATACGTATTTTACATGCTATCTATCTTTTCTCCATTAAAGTTGAAAATTGAAAGTTGGAGTATGCGACGAAAACACTGTCCACCTAGCGGGAGCTCGGCGAAGCCGAGTGGACGCTATTAAATTTACTAAAAAAGCAAAAAGAGCAAAAAGTGTAACAAAAGGAGTAAAAAGAGTAAAAAAATTGACAATACCTCCGTACATATATAACGGTATGCGCCAAAACACTGTCCACCTAGTCGAGTGATCACTATCTAATATACTAAAAAAAAATAAAAAGAGCAAAACGTGTAACAGAAGGTTCTACACCCTGTATTACTTTAATTAAGTAAGTATTATTATTATTATGGGGATGTCATAGGAAAACTAGCGGCGTTAGCACTTTCTATAGCTTATGCACGTTTACAATATGAGAATGCCTGTAAACAATCATAAAAATCTTGAAGACAGCGGCGGCTGTCATAAAACACTTGAAGTCAGCCGTGGCTGTCATAAAACACTGTCCACCTAGGGGAAGCTCGGCGAAGCCGAGTTTTCGCTAGTCCTATATACTAAAAGGCATACGGATATATATTTTCATCACGACGATCGCCCAACAAAAAGCAAGGCTACAGCTTTAACCGTTTGAGCAATTTCCGTGCAAGTTTTACCAAATGCTAGAAAATTCTTGTCTCGAGTGCCCTAGCCTTATGTGTTTTTTCTGTAGGATGCATGTTTTTGTGTAAAAAATTAATTAATGTGAATTTTTGGATTTTTGTTTTTAAAACTGAGACAAAGCTCAAGTATTCTTTGAAAATTTTAAGATGAATATCGCCGAGAAAATATTATGACACATTTGATGACATTGTCAATCTTCTAAACATGATAATATTTTTGGAATAAAAACAACACATTTTTATGATGATCTAAATGCAATCAAAATGAAATGAAATGCTGGTGGTATTCGAACAAGTATGTATTATTTAAAATGTTATTATTTTTATGAAATCTTTATAATCACTTTTTCAGGTTGTCATTTTTAATGCTACAGCACAAGTGGAGTTTGGAAAGGTTAATAATTAGATGTTATATGTCAGAAATCAAATAGAATAATGGTACGCATGTGAATTCAAAGCATTCAACGTATACAGGGTGTCCCTTAACTTCGAGCAAAAACTTTAAGGGCATATAGTACTGACCAAAATGAATAAAAAAGCTTCATCAACATAGGAATGATCTTCAACTGTTTCCGAGAAAAGCGAAAAATCTAAGAAAAACTGACAAAGATAACGATCGAATAAAATTTTGTCTATGTCAGTAAAAAGACTATAAAAAACAATAAAATTTTATATGAAACATTTTTCTCAATTTCTTATAGTTACGTAGTTATATGAAAATTAAATATTGACCAAGGTCGCCACAACATTTCACTTTTGATTTTTATAAAATAACAAAAGGCCATCTAAGATTACCTCTCAAAGGTAAACAAAAAGTCTCAATTAATCAAAATCGTAATTCTTATAGTTTTTGAGATAGCAAAGGTAAATCTCGTAAAAACTCATTTTTCACTGCGTTATATCTGGGAAACTATTAAAGATCGGACACATTTTGACTAAGCTTTTTTTACTCATTTTGATCAGTATTATATGCCCTTAAAGTTTGTGCACCAAGTTAAGGGACACCCTGTATATTTGGTTTGAAGCATGAAACAGACTGAAGAATCATTAGAAAAATTTGTAAAACACTATCGGCAAATCCAAAACAAGTAAATGAAATGAAAGGCTGGTATTCGAACAAGTATGTATTATTTAAAATGTTTGGGTGGGCAGGTTGCGTGGGCAGTTTGGGTGGGCAGTTTGGGTGGGCAGTTTGGGTGGGCAATTTGGGTGGGCAGTTTGGGTGGGCAGGTTGCGTGGGCTTTTTGAGTGGGTAGGTTGCGTGAGCAGTTTGGGTGGGCAGGTTGCGTGGGCAATTTGGGTGGGCAGGTTGCGTGGGCAGGTTGGGTGGGTAAAACACTATCGGCGGAGCCCTAGGAGGAGCTCGGCCGAAGGCCGAGGTTCTGCTAGTCCTTATACTAAAAGGCATACGGATATATATTTTCATCACGACGATCGCCCTCATTTGCACAAGGCTACAGCTTTAACTGTGAGAGCGATTTTCGTACAAGTTTTACCAAATGATAGAAAATTCTTGTCTCGAGTGCCCTAGCCTTATGTGTTTTTTCTGTAGGATGCATAGTTTTTGTGGAAAAAATTATTAAATGTGCGTGGGCAGTTTGGGTGAGCATTTTTCGTGGGCAGTTTGGGTGGGCAGGTTGCGTGGGCAATTTGGGTGGGCATGTTGCGTGGGCAATTTGGGTGGGCAGGTTGCGTGGGCAATTTGGGTGCGCATGTTGCGTGGGCAGTTTGGGTGGGCAATTTGGGTGGGAATTTGCGTGGGCAGTTTGGGTGGGCAGGTTGCGTGGGCAGTTTGGGTGGACAATTTGGGTGGGCATGTTGCGTGGGCAGTTTGGGTGGGCAATTTGGGTGGGCATTTTGCGTGAGCAGTTCGGGTGGGCAGGTTGAGTGGGCAATTTGGGTGGGCATGTTGCGTGGGCAGTTTGGGTGGGAATTTTGCGTGAGCAGTTCGGGTGGGCAGGTTGCGTGGGCAATTTGGGTGGGCATGTTGCGTGGGCAGTTTGGGTGAGCAGTTTGGGTGGGCAATTTGGGTGGGCAGTTTGGGTGGGCAGGTTGCGTGGGCAGTTTGGGTGGGCAATTTGGGTGGGCAGTTTGGGTGGGCAGTTTGGGTGGGCAGGTTGCGTGGGCAATTTGGGTGGGCATGTTGCGTGGGCAGTTTGGGTGGGCAATTTGGGTGGGCATTTTGCGTGGGCAGTTCAGGTGGGCAGGTTGCGTGGGCAATTTGGGTGGGCATGTTGCGTGGGCAGTTTGGGTGGGCAGTTTGGGTGGGCAATTTGGGTGGGCAATTTGGTTGGGCAGTTTGGGTGGGCAGTTTGGGTGGGTAAAACACTATCGGCGGAGCCCTAGGAGGAGCTCGGCCGAAGGCCGAGGTTTTGCTAGTTTAATAACTATTGTGTTGAGAAAAGAAAACATTGCTACTTGGATAGAAATTTGATAGAGAAAAATTAATTAATCCCTCCCCACCATTTCCTAAAATCTCGAAGCCCCCCCCCGAGAAAAAATTCTGGCTACGGGCCTGCCCGAAGAGCGGTTTTAAGAATTGAAAAATACCATAGACTAATCTCAATGTATAGACTCCTAACGTACGAGGCGTGTTTTTTAAGTAAGTACCGTTTTGAAATAACAATAAAACAAGTAGAATTTTCTTAGCAATTTTATTTTTAAATGAAAGCCTATAATTTAATCTACTTTTCTACATAATTTCCACCAATATTAAGGCATTTATCGTATCGTACAACTAACTTTTGAATACCATCCTCGTAGAAATCTGCCACCTGATTAGACAACCATTGCAACACGGTCGCTTTGGCATCTTCATCGTCGTCGTGGCGCTGGCCACCCAGATGGTTCTTCAAATGCAGGAATATGTGGTAGTACTGGGCACTAGATCGGGGCTGTAGGGAGGGTGATCAAATCGTCCAGTAATGACTGAAGGTCGCCCACTTTGTTTCTCATCATGCACATTCGTACAGCCATCTTTAAAAGCTCTCACCCATTATTTCCGTACCATCCCATCCACATAATGTTTTCTCCATACACTTCTCCGATCTGACGATGAATTTTAGCCACTTTCACGCCATTAGCACTAAGAAAACGAATCACAGCGCGTATTTCACAATCGGCGGGATTCTCAATCGGAAAAGGCATTTCAAATACTAACAAAAGACTTGTAAACACGCCGAATGACATCTGTGGCTTGCCAACAGAGTGCGGTACACAGTGCACATGTGCCAAATGCCGACCGCGACGCTGCAGCGGCGGAATTTCAAAACGGTACTTACTTTGAAAAACACGCCTCGTATATGGACATGGACGCTAAAAAAATCCTAGGGTACCTCTATATACAGGATATGGCCATGACGTGGCTCATGTTTCGTCCGCCATTTGCGGTCCACTGTCATATTCATTGTTGTTGCGCAAATTATTATGTATTTTCGTGGTTATTTGTTTTATTTTAATGCAAAACACATTTAAATATACTTCTAGTGTTATTTAAACTGTAAGTAATACTTATTTATTTTATTTATTTGTGTATTTTCTTGAGATACTGACTACGATGACTGGCAATATTGAAAACACATAAAAATTACCAATATTAAGCACAAACATCTAAATTTTTAAAATGTAAGTTTAAAATATATACTTATTATGCAAATAATAACTACAGTTATTAAATTTGATGTGATAATAACAACCTATATCCTACGCTCTACATAACCTCTAAATCTATATCATAATAATAATTGTGTGTCTCTTAAATAAATTAATTTTTATTACCTTTATAGATTCATAGTGTGATTATTTAATATTCCTGTATAATATAAAATCACATTTCTTACAATAAATAGGGAAATGAATTATCAGTATGTTTGACATTGGCCCGCTTATAGCGGCGATCTTGCCCCATGGCCATACCTGTATAAAGGTACCAAAAAAAATCCTTGATAGTAGCGACATCTCTGGTTGTGGAATGGTAGTACCGCGATTGTAGCTGTTCGGCGATAGGTTAGTTTTCTTTATCCGAAGATATCCAAATTATGAGAAAAAGATGGTGAAATATGAATAATACGATAGAGACAGAGACCAAAGTATATATACACACAGGTGAGTCATCGAAATCGCCGTCTTCGATATCTCCCTTGTCGTTAGAAATATAGCATAAGGTTATTAACAGATTTTATTCGTCTACTCAAGGAGCATAACGTAAAATTATTTTCACATATACAGGCTGTTGCATTACGGCTCGACGAGAATTGTTTCTCTTTTTTTAAATGGAACATCTATAAATTTTTATATATTTTGAATTGTATTTTATTCACCTATAGGAACATGTGAATTTTGTTTTAGTTTTCCACGGCGTTGCCAAGTTATTCCGTTTTTTCTCTAAAAAAGACCGAATACACGCATTGCTTTATAAAGGCTTACTGAAGTTATTTTAGTAGTAAAAATTAAAAATTCTCTTTTCTGTATAACTGTAATTATATTCTATGTTCTGACATATTTTTTTTAATGTAATTATACATGATGTTCAATAAAGTGAATCAAATGTGCTCAATTTCAAATGACTATAACTCGTCATTTTCAAATGGAACATCCTATATTTTATTATTCAGTTGTGTGTATTTTTGTATTAAGAACTTACGAATATGGTGTACGCACTCGGAGAAGCGAAAGAAACCCTCTTTTGGCATCAAGAATTTATGCACAACGGTTTCCGGGAAGACGAAATCCAAATCCGCGTTCTTTTGAAAAACTAAGGGAAAGGTCCAAGTGCGTACACCATATTCGTAAGTTCTTCTTGCGAGAGACTCATATTAATAAATTAATTTACTTAATCCCACTGTTATTAATAATAACATGGCTAATGAAACTACTGTCATTACTGCAATTGTTTCTTATTCAAAAAACAATATCCATGGTATACTAGATTTAATTTTTAATTGAATATATAAATTTAGAGAAAAATGGTGAAAATCTCCGAAATTATTGGTTTTAGGCATAGGATAAATAATACAAAAATACACACAACTGAAAAATAAAATATAGAGTGTTCCATTTGAAAAGTGACGGGTTATAGTCATTTGAAATTGAGCACATTTGATTCGCTTTATTGAACATTCTGTATAATTACATTTAAAAAAATATATATGTCAGAACATAGAGTTATACAGAAAAGAAAATTTTAATTTTTCCTATTAAAATAACTTTAGTAAGCCTTTATAAAGCAATGCGTGTATTCGGTCTTTTTTAGAGAAAAAACGGAATAACTTGGCAACGCCGTGGAAAACTAAAACAAAATTCATATGCTCGTATAGGTGAATAAAATACAATTCAAAATATATAAAAATATATTGGATGTTCCACTTAAAAAAAGAGAAACGTTTCTCGCCGAGCCGTAATGCAACGGCCTGTATATGTGAAAATAATTATGCTCCTTGAGTAGGCGAATAAATTCTGGTCATAAACTTATGCTGTATTTCTAACGACAAGGGAGATATCAAAGACGGCGATTTCGATGACTCACCTGTATATATATATACAGGTGAGTCATCGAAATCGCCGTCTTTGATATCTCCCTTGTTAGAAATACAGCATAACTTTATGACCAGCATTTATTATAAATATATATATACAGGGTGTTTCCTTTAAAACAACCAGCGCTTTTTTGGGCGAACTAATGACTTTAGAGAAAAATGTTATATACAAAAAATTACCAGGAAAAAGGGCTTAATTTATGAGGAATAATAAATAAAAAATTCAACCAGTGGTTCTCAAACGGTAGAATAAAATTATATTTTTTTAAATGGCAACCTATATAAATTTTTTGTCCATTAGATAGAGTTTTTTTTCTGATTTCAACAATATAAATATGATATGGGGTTGTATAACAATTATTTCGAGAAAAATGATATTAAAAATCAGAAATAATTCTACAATATTGAAGTAGGCTATGCAATAAACAAATGCAAACAAATGATACAGGTGACAGATAGTTTTGTTACTTACGTTATTAAGTGTTTGCTTTCGTAATTATTTAATTACTTATTAATAATATACTATCGTAACCTAGGCAATAGTCGTATTAATAGTTGTTTATTGCATAGCCTACTTCAATATTGTAGAATTATTTCTGATTTTTAATATCATTTTTCTCGAAATAATTGTTATACAACCCCATATCATATTTATATCGTTGAAATCAGAAAAAAATTCTCTATCTAATGGACAAAAAATTTATATAGGTTGCCATTTAAAAAAATATAATTTTATTCTACCGTTTGAGAACCACTGGCTGAATTTTTTATTTATTATTCCTCATAAATTAAGCCCCTTTTCCTTGTAATTTTTTGTATATAACATTTTTCTCTAAAGTTATTAGTTCGCCCAAAAAAGCGCTGGTTGTTTTAAAGGAAACACCCTGTATATATTTAGGCCCATTCAATAGAGTATTTTTTCTGAATTCTTTTTATATTCTTACACAACAAACATATTGAGAAAAATTCAATTGAAATTTAAATAAATATGATTTTTATAATTAGTTTTCAGTAGGCTATGTATGAAAATTGAGCTTAATTTAAAATGAAACAAATATTTGTAAATAACTTTTTATAAAGTGTTCTGTTTGATTTCTACCCGTTCTACCCTAAATAATTCAAATTGACAAATAGCAGTTTTTGTTTTTCATACATAGTCTACTGAAAAATGACTAGAAATAAAATTTATTTAAATTTCAATTGAATATTTGTCAATATTTTTATTATGTTTTAAAGAAAATATTCTCTATTCGGATATCCCCCTTGGTCTTCTAGTATTTTATTGTATATTTAATAATATAGAAATTATTTGAGGTAGCTCGTTTAGCTGTTACAGCCTATATACACACTGATTATACACTTTGTAGATAAATATTGACATAAATATGAACCACGGTTAATATCTACTCCTATATTATACCACTATACTTTACGTACGCATTTTGAAATATACAGACTACATACTTGATAGACAATGTGTTCAAATATTTGTTCAATTTGTTGTAAATAAAATAAGTTTGGCTGCTGCATATATTTATTATATTTTGTTCATAATATTATAATAATTTATTATTTAAATTAACTAGTATTTGTTCCAAATTGGAGTCCAGCGTCACCCTGTCCAAATGGTGATTGACTACTGGTAGTCAGAAAGAACTCTCCAGGCATACTGCAAAACAAAAACAAATAATTTTAATAATATAGTAATAATTACTCTACATACACATTACGTAAAAACGTCGAGGTATACACGTACGTCTACATTTAGGACCAGCTATAATTAACTGACACGTTCACTCCAACGAGGATAGCATCAAAAATTTAATATAAATAACTGAATTGGAATTTGTCGAAACATTAAATAATAGTTATTTTTGTAACAAGTGCGGGAAATTGGTGATTCCGGAAGTTGCATGGGATTACAGAATCGCATATGTGGCAAACAAATTTTTTTCTGCAACCATTCGCAAAAATTAGAAAAATATCTTTTGACAAATACACAATTGCAGAGATGACAATTGAATCACCTATTTGAGAAACCACTTAAGTCATGGTTTTTTTCAATATTGAGATTTTAGTCTTATTGCAGAAATTTGCTCTCTGCCAATAATTTATTGTATTTGTGTTGTAGATAGGCCTGTAAATTTGCCATAATTGATGTACCGGGGTACTAGCAGGGCCGGATGAGGGTAATCCAACGACCACACATACACTCACTAGACAAAACATGTCCTATACTTCACTATTGTTTGTTATATTCTCGGCTGGACAGAAAGAGACAACTAGTATAACAAAAATAATTCTTAATTACAGTAAAACTATTTGATTGCAATAATGAAAATGACTAACCATTATTCTTAAAAGTCGGAAAAATTTGTCACTACGCTGAGACATCTGGTGGATGCTAACTTCGTAAATATGGTATTTAGACGTAAAATATGATAAGTTAGCACACCTATAAATACCTATTTATACACCGTGCAAATAAATTATAATAAAATAATAAATAAGATGAACCCTTTTGCCAAACTTTTGTCTAGAATTGTACAATAAATTACTAGTTTGTTAAAAAAAAAATCATTGGATCTATTGATATTAATTTTAAAAATATCGAAATATTTCCCAAATTTACCCCCTTTAAAATGTGTCCCGGCAAGCAATTGCTTACTCTGCTTTATAGCTAATATGGCGCTGGGTACTGGTGGTCTAAGGCCGAAGTATCCTAAATTTTCTAAAAAATAAAATAAATATATCATCACAGATTTTGGTAATGGTGATGACATATTTGTACCGTGTGGGCGATTATCAGGCGTCACCTCACGGGCACTCATTGCCGGCGTCGAGAGTGCACCACAGGGATCAATTTTGTGCCATTTGAAATTCGAAATATTTGGCGTCGGTCGGGATCGAACCCGGTTCCCCAGATTCGCGACCAGACACTGAAGCACGCAGCTACGAGACCTCTTAATTAAATAAAAAAAAATCTATATATTCAGTGATTATGTTTAAAACAATTCTTTTTTTAATAAACTTGTTTCGGTTTAGTGCTTCTTAGACGCGAATTACAGCACGTGAAGTATTTCAATTAACTCAAATATCAAATTCTATCAATTTTATCAAAGTGCCTAATATCCTCTAATGAATTCATATGTATTTATTTACACCTACTTTTTAATGGGGTGTGGTGTGGGATCTTATTTACGACCAATAATAATATTTAAAATGTCTTTATCTGATTACAGGAAAATTCGGGAAATAACTGGAATCACTTGGTTCAACCAAGTATTATGAATATGATCCATACACTAACTTTGTATTCTCGTAGGTATCTGTGAATCTATGTTATATAAATAATAATAGTAAAATAAACTCACTCCTTCTTCACATTAGGTCCAATGAAATTTCTTTCCGAAGTGCAAGAGCACAGTGCTAAGTTTGTGTCGCATAACGGTCTTGGGCAATGTTTTGCTTGGAAGAGCATTGGGTTTTGAATAGCCGCGGCATAGAACCTCCAAGACATATGGTGGCTGCAATAATCTAAAACAGTAAAATATGTTTTATTTTGTAAAACAAATCGGGAAATTTGCATGGAAGATGTTAATTATAATAATAAAGTAAAACATTTTTTGTCATGTAAGGATATAAAAGGATACAATTTTCTAAATAAATCATCCGGTGCCGGTGTGATATTAAACGGATTACTAGTACCTCGTCGTAGTTATCTCATTACCACATTATTTTCACATATGAAAAATTCTCGAAAAGTAACTTAAACCGACATATTAATTTTAAAAATATTAAATACCTATTTACTATATTTGTAATTCGTTTAATGTTTAAAATGTCGTTTTCTTCCATTTGCCACAAATTGTAATCATAAATTTAATACAAAAGAAAATATATTTATATTTTCGTCTTCCAACGTTAGCTATATGAGCACTAGTTTATAAACGAATAGTTTTTACGAAATTTCGTTCACGTACGTTGAACCAAAAGTTAGAGAATAAGGCAAGTCGTTCACGATCGGTTTTCATTTTTATAGTTATAAGTTACAGAATAGGTACATTTAATCCAACAATATTAAATTTAGTAAATAACTAATAGTTAGTGTTAATATTCAGAAGTAAGGGTGTCGCTTAATATTTTGTTAGTCCAAAAAAAGTTACAAAAAATAGAATCGAAAAAATATTAAATTTAGCCGATAAAAAAATATATGAACACGTTAACAAATTACAGGAAACATTACCTACTAACTAAAAATAGTAGTTATAGGTATACAATTTTTTGCCAGGGGTGTTGGGTCGGGTGTCACACATTTTCTTACTAAGGTATATGTGTGTCGCTTTATTTAAAAAATTGAACAAGACTGCTATCGGAGGAAAGTATGATTTAGAATTGGGGATTACAGCTCAATCGAATTAAGAGAAATTAGTAAAAAATAGTGAAAGTATATGTTTAATAAATGAATATTAATAAAGAAATAAAATGATATAATTGAAATACCTACCTTGGATATAAGCGGGTTTTTGTTTTATAGCGGCTCGTAAGGAATATAAATTCAATGTATACTATTTTGATTGGGGACTCAAAGACCGCCTATAAATATTTAACGAATACTAAGTTAGAGGGAAGAGCTTACTACCAATGGAAGTAGAGAAATTCAAATAGCGGAGGCGTGGCTATCAATCCAATTCTGCAATTCTCAAACAGTTTTTATTTGAATATAAATGCCTTGCACTAAACTTAATCATTTAAATACTGCATGTAGACTTGCACATTGTTATAATATTCATTTATTTTTTATAAATAATATTTAGAAATAGCATATATTTCAAGAACATTTAGGTCCACGAAGAAAACAATTTAATATAAAAACTTATACGTATTTGTGACGTCACATCTATATTTTCAAACTTCGGGTGACCATAACTCGCTTATTACTAATATAAATTATTTCACAGAATTCTTTGTTTTACTTATACTTTGAGATGAAATTATATATATATATATATATATATATATATATATATATATATATATATATATATATATATATATATATATAAAATGGTGGAATCTCCTATTAGTATAATTAGAGTCGGAGTGAAGACGGAGCCGAATTCAGAGTCGAAGTCGAATGTTTCAAATTTCTGGAGTTTAAGTCGGAATTGGGGTCGCAATTTTTTCCCGGACTCCACACCCCTAATTTTTGGTATGCTGTGCTAACAGCACCCGTAGACGACACCCTGCCCATTTTGTCCACTGTTCACTCACCTGTGGCGTTATTTTCGCAGTAAGGCTGCACTCGGCTGCCTCTGTTGGGGAAGAAATCGACTACTCCAATAGTGCGGCCATCGCCATACAGATTGCTATCCGTATGAATCACATCCACGAATACGGCGTCGGTTTTATCTAAATGCTCTACGAGTGGTAAGTTGAACAACGGACCGGCGGGGTCCAGACCTACCAACACAACAAGCGATTGATATTGATATATGGACAATAAATGACTAGGATACATTTCTTTTTTTAAGTATGGACTGGAGATTTCTACACTGCTAACATGTTGATAATGCTAAGTTATAAAGAAGCGGCAATACCGCAGGGCAAGGAACAGGGTGCGGAGAAGGGAAAAAGTTGAGCATCAGTCCATACTCATTTGACGGCGAATGTAAGCTTTGTAAAGAGGCCACGCATATTTCCGTGATTGTATAATTAACGCACGATAAGGAAATATTTAAATACATATAAATACAGAATGTTACATAATTAAAAATCTGCCCATAGGCGTTTAACATGGGAAATCAGTTTTTCCCTTGCGTAAAAGTTCCCGATTAATTTTTTTAGACAAAAATGTTTCAAATAAAAGTTGTAGATAATTGAATTCTACGCTTAAATCACTAAACAGATTTAATTTTGCACGGTTGGTAATCTGTAAAATCGAATATGAAATTGTACAATTTTTGCTCATTTATAGCCATAGTTATAGAATGGGCTACCTGCGGGCAGGGATGGGCATTTACGCGTAAAAGATATTTTTTACGGTAACGTGTAAAAGAAATGTTAAATAAGTTAAAAACGTAGATAATGTATAATTTTAGTTCTTCATAACGACAATAGAGGACTTGTTTACAAATAAAGTGAAACCCCTCTATGGCGGACACCGATGGGACCCTAGTTTTTGTCCGTTTTAGAGGGGTACCCCCATCATGTACTATTAGCACCATTCTACCTCCTCCCAAACAAATAGGTGTTGTAAAATTAGAAAAATTTCCATCTTACAATTAAATTGAGCATGTATATGTTTAGATTCATTGCCAAAACAAGCAACGAACTCTTATTTTCATCATGGTGTTACACCCATCTTTTCTTTCAACGATAACGACTTTCGAGGTACTTTGGGAGGCGAGATATTTCACAATGATAGACGAACTTATATTCACTCGAACTGAACTGAGTCGGAGTCGGAGTCCGCGTCGCAAATCTAACGATGGCCAGTGAGGGGGAGAGGAGGGCGTTTCATAGGAAGGAAGAATTCCTAGAAGTCTAAACAGTCTGGTTGTACAACCCTAATACCTAGAGCTAACAGCACTCAGTGTCCGTTATAGAGGGGTTGATTTACATATAAAATCGTCCGGCGGGGGCGCAGAAAGCTGTCCGTGTCCGATACAGGATGTCCGCTATGGAGTGGTTATATATTCATTGATTCCTCAATCCCAAGGCCGGAACTCAGATAAACCTGTCCGTGTAAGAGGGGTGTCCGCTTTAAAGGGATATCTGTTAAGAGGGGTTCCACTGTATTAACTTAGTGTTTAGGGGCCAACGCCCGGGTTTATACAATAGCAAATTTAGAACGTTCTGACAAAAGTACTATAATATGCTTCAAATTTACGTATTTATTCTCATATTTATGTAAAAGTATATAAAGTTTGATTGTATTTTACATATTATAAATTAATTACGTAAAATATCTGTAATATTGTCATTGTAAAAAAATATTTTTTACGCGTAAAAAATGACGTATAATACGTGTCGTATTTTACGTGGCCATCGCTGCTTGCGGGGTACTGAAAATCCGATTTCTATCACTATATACCTAATGTTATGTTGATAATGTATGTAAAAATATGAATTTTATTTAAAAGAAATGTACATTTTCTATGACGTCATTATTTTTAACTGGAAAAAGAGAAGCATGTTTAATATAACCTGTAGATGGTGTGCCTGGAAGTTTGAATTTGACATTAGTTCATTTTTCTCTTCCTCTGTTTCTCTTGTTTATTATTTGCAATTTGCGTGGTTTCTGTTACTTTTATTACGTATTTCGATTGGATAAGCAGGGTAATTCAAAACATAGGTACCAAAAAGACAAACTAAAATATTAACCTCCAAACTATTGTTTAAACATTAAACAGGTGATCTGTCATGTTTAAATTACCCGCATTCATTGGTGCGGCGTAATTTCACGTCATGTCGGTAATTTAAATATTCAAATTTCATTAATTTTTTTTTCTGTCCAATTTAATTTTTTTTGTCTAAATAAAAATATAGGTACAGTATTTTTTTTAAAAGATGTCCAATCAAGGTCATCTACGGATTGTATGAATTAAGATTTTAACTCCGCCCATTCTATCAAATTTAGTAGTGTCGTTTACTTAGTTTTTATGAGGGTACATAAAATACTATTGTTAATTTATTATTATAAAAATATATGTTACAGTAGAAGCATTCAAAATTTAAAACTAAATCAACTGGTAAGTTTATTAGCAAATGTAAAACCAAATATGTGAAAAATTAGACACAATGTCAGTGACACTGACAGAAAACAGCGTTATTCGTACGGCTATGAATTAAGGTAATATATCTGAATTAATAAATAAATTTATGTTACAGCGAAAGTATTGTCAACAACAAGCATCGTTTTAAAATGGAATGTCCTAACTTAGTCGAAACAATATGAATTTTTGAAAGACAAGCGTGTTATATCCATCCTTGTCGCACACGCTTGTAGACTATGCAAATGAGAAAGATAAATGTATGCAATTTTACTGTAGCAAGTTTTTTCTACAAAAATATTAAATAAGAAAAGACACGCAAGTAGCCTATTAAAACAAAATGACATGACCCGTATTCTGAGCGCACTTTTATAATAAAAGCTCTTTTATGGAGCGCGCTTTTACATTATATTTTTATAAAGAGTTTGCTCCATAAAAGCGCTTTTATTATAAAAGTGCGCTCGGAATATGGGCCAAAGATATTCATATCGTTTGAACTGTCAAAAATTTAATTTTATGGGTTACAAAATGTGAAAAAAGATAATAGGTAGTTATGTAAGTGTTAGATTTAAAAAATATCTGTGTAGTAGTGATTTAGATGCAGAACTGAATTATCTGTAACTTTTATTTGAAAACTGAATTGCTGACAGTTCAAACGATCGCATGTCTTCGTTTAATTATTCCTATCTGAAGTAGAATATAGGTAATATTAATACGTTGATATAAATTAACAAAATATAATTCTTCTTACACGTCTTGTTACGTAATACTTAAATCAGGAAATTGAGTTGTAGAATAAATATTGCTGAAATTTCACGTGCAAGAATACAATTGTTAGAAAATGCCAAAAAATGTTTATTTTATTAGCTCGTTACCGTTTAAGAAATTTGTTAGTTTCACATTAAAAAATATTTTGGAAAATTTAAATAAAATTAAACCTCAACTGCCACTCTTTTGGTGTCTTTCATTATTTCATATTAGGTACCTACCTGTTAGCCAAGGCAGTTGCCCAGGCCCGTATTCCCTGGCTGCGTGAGCCATGACCTGGCTACCCATACTGTGGGACACCAAATGCATTAAAGATTTATCCTGCACGCTCGCTGTGGCTTCCTTGAGAAACTGCCCGATGGCCCTACCGATGTTTGTTACATTCAGAAATGCACCCGCATAGTCTAAATCAATGTCTCCTCGCACCAGGACACTGTAATCAAAGACGGCCACGTTCTCCAGGCCACGATCCAAGTAAGCTGGAACAAAAATAGGTATAGTTTTGTTCACGAAGATAATCTTCATTTAAGGTCATTTATAAGCCGTCTGATATAATATAATTTGCAGATAACTTCACTGCATTTCCTATGCATAGGCGTGCAACATGAAATATTTATGGATACATTTTAACTAGAGTTTCACGGCTTGACTTGATTTTCAAGTTACTTGACTTGACTTGACTTGAAATCAAGCCAAGCTCAAGTCAAGTAATAGTTGTCGAAATTCAAGTCAAGTCAAGTAGTAAAATGTCAAGTAGTTATTTTTCAATTACTTGAAGAAATCAAATAGTAGTTATTATTTTAATTACCAGAAAAATCAAAAAGTTCTTCAAGACTACATTTCATTTTCATATACTTCCTTATGTTTTATATCAATAAAAATATCAATAATATACCTTGAAATATAGACTTTTATTCATAAAAATAAATCATACATTCAAATTTAAAAATTAAAAAAAAAGATTTAAAAGTATAATATATGGGCTAACAAACTATTTATAGTATATGTATTATGGTGGACCTTAAAAGGGAACAAGTCGAATTTTAACCGGACCGCCCCCTAAAGTGGTTCCAAATAAATAAAAAAAATATACTGGCAATGATTCCGATTAATTTTAATATTTGACCGTGCTAAATGCACTTGATTTTTCCCCATTTAAATAACATTCGATTTTAGCACATTTAGGAACTTTATTTTTCTCCGAGATATTAAGAGGTTTAAAAAATCCGTTCATTATTGGAATATATTATACTAGAATGACCCGAGAATATGTGGACAAAATCTGAAGTCCAATTATTATTCTTAATTCGAATGGAGTATACACATAGCTTTTTGGGCTTTTGTGCGATAGTTTAACCATTTACAGTTATCTTAATAATAATGATTAAGATTTCAAATTCTCGTAGTTTCATCTATTGAACACTGACTGCGATAATTTTGATTTGCACACACTGTCGGTATTCGTTTTATTAGTTATGTTAAGTACTTATATAAGAGAACTAACATAAAGGAAGATTTGCTTGAAAACATACTATTAGTTAGGTGAAATAAAATGTAATTAATGTTTTATTCTTTATCGTAAAAAATTCAGGCCATAGCATAAGCTTTTTTTCTTATTTTTATATATGTATTATCTTTCCTTTATATGTGTTTTATTTTCATGTTTAATAATAAAAAAACTTATTATATTTCAATAATTTCATCAATTGTTACTCATTAATAGTTATAACCGGTATTAACCGGTATTTAATTACTGTAAACGAAAACGAAAATATTTAGGTGGGAACATTAAGAACGGAAACGAAATTTTTCGGTTTCGTTCGGATAAGAACTGAACGAAATATTTTTCGTTTTAAGTCCCTGATTTTAACTGAAAAAAAAGTGTAACTTATTTGAAAAATATGGTTATTTTTAAGTAATACCTTTCTCAAAGATTTATGTTCTTCACCTATGTTTTTGCAAAACACAAAAACATAGACTTGACATAAACCAAGGAATAATAAATTGATTTAAATGTCAACGTCACTGGGTAAACATTACCACAGAGGGCAGTATAGTAGATAATTCGATATATGTAAGTCTATGATATACGTCATTATTATATGTAGTGTGTTAGAAATAGGGGGGTGAATCTGCATTCAGAAACGTGATAACAACTTTTCAATTTAATAGAAATTCTTTGACATTTAAAACTCTTATTTGTGACTTTATATCTATGTCATTCAATATATTTTCGATAAGTATATTATCTTTCATATTAGCATTATTATACGGGGGCAATATAAAAAATTAACAAACAAATTAATAATATTTCAGAAAATATTTGTAACTTCTGCGTAGTGAAGAGAATTTCTTGCAGAAGTTGACAGTGCCAGTGGCCAGTAGAAGAAATGGTGTGAGTAATTGGCAAAGGAAAATAATATTTAAATAGTATGGTGTTGTCAGTTTTAATAAAAGAAGGAGTATAGAAGACGGTAGATTTGTTAAAAAGTGGACGAACATCGATGACGAGGTGAAAGAAGTAGTGCGTTTCTGCTTGACATTTATCGCCAGTTGCACAGCTTATAGTTAAATTGTTAACCATTGGTTAAGTTGACAATATCATATCGAAACAAAATGTCAAATGAGTTGTTAGTTTTTACTATCAAAATTTCGATACGCTCTTTTTTTTATTAACCTATAGTTAAGACATTAACTATAAGCTATGCAACTGGCAACTGGCCATTAAAGCAATATTCCTTTTCTGAAATATTTTTTTGTAATAATAATAATAATAATAATAATAATAATAATTCAAATTTCTATTTCTTTAGTAGTATATGTTTCAATTTTATTTATTGTCGCCGTGTAGTATGAGATTTGTAGTTATTTATTTATTTGATTTAAGTAGTGTAATGCATACATATTTATAAAAACACACATTAACATATTAAATACGAGTCCTTTTATTATTTTTGTACAGAGCAACATATATTTCTCATTTCTTGGTAATGTCTTTAATAAATTATATATTTTCAATAGATTTTTTATTAATTACATTATCAAGAAATGAAATTTAATTTTCAGAATAATTTAAAATGAATTCTTATTTCCCGCCACATTCTCGGGTGTCAAATTTAGTTCTCTGACCTTTTCATAGATGGCACTAAAACTTGTTATCACAGTTTATACCCATTCTTCTACTATATATTTTCCTTAATCTATGGTTAGAAAGTATATAATGTCACCATATACGTATATCTGTCACAACATAAATTACATATACATACGTTAAATAATCTTTCTGTTTTTAACATGAAATGAAATGTTGCTAAGCTACTGCTGTTTGAAGTGCTGTGTATTCTTTCTCCAAACAAGTGACCTTGAATTGTCATCTATCGAAAACCAAAAGCAATTTGTAAGCTTTTAAATTCTATAGTAGTGTAAATAATAACTAAAATGAAACAACATCTGTACATTTGTGATTCACAATAAAATTGTTGGTAATGAAGCAAAGATAAATTAGTCGGAACATAGGCTTAAGGCGATTATTTGATTTTAAATCATTGTTTTGATTATAATTATGATCATCTTCAGGGTTAAAATCAAGTCACAATTTTTTTTTCTGACTTAATAAAATTCATAAAATATATAGAAAAATTATTAATGTAAATCTGCAGAAAAATTGATAATCTTTAAGTTTTATAATAACACAAATAGAGAAAAAATGTAATTTAGATATATTTTTCGCAGAAAAACTGCTTTGAGCTTCAAGTAAAATGCCATTTCCGGGTATCTGATTTACACCAAAATCTAATGGCTTCTTTCTATTTTAGAGTAGAGAAGAGATACACGCTTTCAAATTTTTCAGAATGATAGTAGTAGAGTTAGAGGATCCACATACACACACACACACACACACACACACACACACAGACAGACAGATATCATCGTGAAAATGTTAAAATCGAATTCTAGAGACCTTAAAACGTACTCATTTACCAAAATCTCGATATGCAATTTTTAGCACGATCCGTATACCTCCCTTTACCAAGGGTAACGGGAGATAAAAAAGATCACGAATTCAGATTGCAGAAGGATTCGAATTAAAGGTGTATTATTAAAGCACGTACCACTGGCTATAGTCGTTACACTGGTACGGTAAACGCTCTCACTCCAGCCATGGAAGTAGTAGATAGTCTGTTTGGTAGGATCGAAAAAGCTTTGATCTTTGATAGTCAAACCATCTGCCAAGGGGATCTTTACATCGTACGTTACTTGAGGTCTGAAACAATTTATATGTGTACATTAACATAATTTATTACGATTTAAATCTAATTTTAAATACATACTACGGTTCAAATAAAGGCGCGTTATTAATGACAATATGACATTTACATCTAAATATTTACACGGTAACATATTACGGTTCTCTTTATTTAGGCCGTAAAGACGTCAAAGACACTTCATTTAGACTATAATCTGAAAAGAGACCCTCTATCGGAATCTTTGATTTGGCAGAAATCTTCAACACGTTTTTTACCTTATTAAATATAATGTAAAGCGCCAGCTTGGTAAATTTAAAATGATTGTTTTGTACGTATTACGAACTTCGAATCGTATACCCTGTTTATGCAAACTCATTGAAAATGCGATATATTTTGATTGTACTCGAACTTGCATTAATTTACAGCTTTTGGATTTTTTTTAATACCAGAGTTGTAATAAATACATACCCTTGCATTAAATATATAAAGATATTATTGTAAATATCGGGTGGTACATCTTGGAAGGTAATTCCAGCGCTGGATCCTGTAATTTAAAAAAATACATGTTTTTATAACAAATTGTAATGCTACATAAAGCAGTAAATTATAAAAATAAATTTTATTAGTAACAGATTATTGAGTAATAGTTATTTATTATACAAGACGATAAGGAGGTACTTTATCGATAAGTGGAAGGTGTTAGTTCACGAACGAAAGCGAATGAACTATCTTTCACGAGTCGATAAAGACTATATATCGTCATGTATAATATATTATTTTATTTGGTACCTCATGTTTTTGATGGTAAAATGTCAAGCCGCAACTTTGTTCCTAAACTTACTTTCACTAACGTTAAACGCGGATTTGTCAAAATTATAAATTACAACTTTTTTTCTATACATTATTATTATTTTTCAATTTATACAAAGTATAGATAAAAAAATCAGGTACAAAATAATACTATTTCATTGTTGTAAGTTATTTGAGTTTTTGTGTAGTTTGTGTATGTTTTGAAATTCATAATTTTTTTACTCATGTGTTGATATAATTATGATTTATATACCTTTTTTCTCTGTTTACTTCTTTGTACGAATTCTGATTATTTAGTATGAGTATGAGTATTTATTGATATTTCATTTTAAAAAAAAATTGAATTATGAACTCCCTGTGTAAATAATAAGAGCTCACAGCAATTGATTTTAATAAAAAAAATGGCATTTATTTATGTATTTGTAAGAAACATAATCCATTCGAATTTTCAACAATTCTATAAATAGTTTTAATTCTTTCGTAGTTCTTGTGTTTACATACCTAACTTGAGTAATAGTGAAAATAAACCTTTTTCAAAATAGCTGTTTAAGATATATATTCGTTGTTCGGAAATTTGAGCATATCTCTCAGTACAGTGTTGTAGCTAATTTAAATGTGATTGTATCATATACAGGTGTTCATTTTATTTTGTTCACTATTGCTATCTCGAGAATTGTAAGAGATACGAGGTCGGTTAAATTAGCAAAACAATTTCTATTTTACTAGGACTATTATAATGAGCAATATATACCGGGTGATCATTTGAAAACTTCCCACCTTGAATAACTCTTTAATTAATAAAATTATCAAAAATCACTAAAACAGGTCAATGTTATTTTGGAGGGGGACATTTAATAACCTATTCCAATCAGTTGGGAAACTTTCACCCTCCCCTCCAGCCACCCCCACCCCAAAATTTTAAATGGCACTACCCCATGTGTGATACATCATTTTAAAGCAAAGAAAATTAAAATCGGCCGAGCCGTTCACGAATTAGAGACAAAAATGTATGCCCATTTTGAGTGGTTGATCAAGCCATCTACCTACGTTTTGCCTTGAAACAAAAGAACGTGCGTCGTACAAGTTCAAAGTGTCAAGTGTTGTAGAATTCAGGAATTAAATATCGCCGCTTCAGATAACTTTAGATTACTTTGATTTGGGGTAGCGTTTGTGCCAATTGTATCACTGAAATGACATACACTTTAGAAGAGAGAATTGAAATAATTTTCATTTATGGAGCTGAAAATCAGTGTGCTCGACGTACAGCCAATGAATTTAATGCAAGACATCTAAATAAACATGTATCCCATCGATACGTTTTAGATTTGGTAGAAAAATTTGAAGAAACTGGATCAGTAGCAAATAAAAAAATCTGATGTGGCCAGCACATAACCTCTCGCCGTATATTTTACCTGGCTGTATGCATAAAGCAAAGAATATTTTTATAAATACAAATAATATATTCATATAAATCTATGACGTATAAACTTCTTTATTATTCAATAATAGCATGTCTCAACATGAAGATATTTTACCATAAATTATGTTACAATAAATTACAAAGTAGAGTTTACCATATATAAATATTAGGCTGGTAACTGCAATTTTCAATTCGAACAACGTTGTTTACTTTCTCTTCATATTCTTCTAGTAAAAACATTAATTTTGGGCGGTCTAAAATGTATATATGGATTGTGCATCTATTCTTACATATCTTCTTTTACATTTTATTTTTTCATACATGTTATATCTAAATAACACTAATTCCCTTTAATAAAGTGACGGATAGATTGCACTCCGATTATTCTTATATCGATGTGTAATTTTGTCAATATTTACAACTTACTTGAGAAGAATTTGATAGCTTTTTCGCAATTCAAAGTTACTCTAGTCTATAGTACTGGTGTACATTGTCCCATAATGTTTGAAACAAATTTAAGTCCTTCAACCTAGACTTGTCATCTCCATAATAGTCACAGATCAAGAACTAAGGGATTCTCCAAGTACATTTTTCCTTCATTACTCATTATTTCTGACACTGACATTTATCTGTCAGTTACAAATAATTTAAATTATCAACTATTTTTCATGGCATTCTTTCGGCTGTCAAATTTATTACAACAGATTATTTTATATATTATACTTCTTTTATCTCTAAATCTATGGAATATATAATAAAATATTTAAATGTATCAGATAGAGAATTTAATTTTCTTTAATATTACCACGAAAAATTTTCAAAAAATAATATTTAGAAGATTTTTTTTCAAGAATCTTCTACTTCCGGTTGTCCAATTATTACCAAAACCTTTTCAGATCTTCCCATGAATGTCCGATTGGGAAATACGTTGTTAAACAAATTTTAAGTCTTATAGTTTTTGAGTAACCGTCCTTCCAACATCCCACACACACACATCCACACACACACACACACACACACACACACAGACATCATCGTAAAAATGTTAAAATCGGATTGTAGGGACCTTAAAACGTGCTTATTCAATAAAATCTGGATATGCGATTTTTAGCATGAATACAATACCTCTCTTAGCGAGAGGTAAAAAACCATATACAAATTTACTACAAACATTGTTTATGAATATATACGTACATACATACAGGGTGGTGACCGACTCAGTCGAACATAGGACTTTAACATGTAAAATCAAACTTTCCTTATTTCCTGCTTCCCTAATCATTTTAAGTAAAAAAAGCTTCAAATAAACGATGCAGAGCATAAAACTCTGCATCTGAAAAATTAATTTTGTATGTCTTATAACGACAGACATTAGGTATAAAAATGTCGAAAATCATCTCAAAAATGGCAATAGCCATTGAATTGAGACAAAATAAATAACAAATGTCTAACGGTTTATCTTTCATGTGAGGGTAATTTATTTTTATTAGGTATTATTTCTAATTTCTGTTCCAGTTAACAGTTATCTGTTAATTTAAATTGCTATTTGTTCACTTGAACAGAAATTACAAATAATAATAAAAAAAAATAACCTAGGTTATATATACCGTGAGTATTTTTTAACATGATACATGAGATTTGTCATATCCATGGTTACGACTTGACATTTGATTGACAGCAATGTAATTGTCTGTCTCATTTAAAATGAAACATAGGGGATGAATTTGACAGAAGTATTATATTTAAATATTGAGCAGTAATATTCCCGTTAATAAAAAATGGCCCAATAATGTGGGTTCCTATTATGCCAGCCCAAACGTTAACTTTCTCGGGTCGTTGAGTCCTCGTACTATGATATAAATGTAAATTTTCCCTGGACCAATACCGACAATTTTGTGAATTTACCTCGCCATGTAAATAAAAAGTTGCTTCGTCCGTAAAAAGTATATTTTGCAGCAAATCTGGATTGTTATTAACGTTTTCAAACATTCTTTCACAAAAATTTATTCTTCGTTCCGTGTCGTCCACAACTAATTCCTGGTGATTTTGAAAATGGTATGATCTGTAATGCTCCTTTTTAAATAGCCTATGTACAGTAGCTTTGCTTACAGCAGTAGTTTGCCCAATCTGTCTTAATGTTAATCTCTTCTTATTTTGTATTTGTATATAAGTCAGAACTTGATGTTTTTTCTGCGCAGTTAATATATTACAGGATCTATTCCTACTGTTATGTGCAGACTGGATGCAACCATTTCCTCTAAAGGTATTCACTATTCATGAAATTGTTGCTGCACTTGGTGTAGGCCTGTCAGGAAATGAAGCGCGGAACAAGTCCGACACTTGCCTTAAACTTGGATTAAAATTCGAATAATACCACGTAATAATCTACACCTTCTCTTTCTCTTCCACAGTATAAACCATTGTATTTCAAATTGGTTTTTTGACACTGACAGAGTAGACAAATGTCAAAATTGTCCCCTATGTTTTATTTTAAATGAGACAGGCAAATACATTGCTGTCAATGAAATCGTAACCATGGATATGACAAATCCCATGTTTCATGTTAAAAATACTCACGGTATATCTTAGTTAATTTTTTTTTCTTCCTATTCCAATTTCAATTATTATAAATGTTTATATGTTTTTGTCTTTTTTCTGTTTTACGGATTGATTTTTGTATTTTTTTGCTTAATTATTATTTTTATTTAATTGTATTGTACTGTAACTATATTTATTTAAAAATAAACATACCTCTGATGATAACGCAGAGAACACCGAATAAAAATTGCCACTTCATTTTTGAGAGTGAATGACAGAACCAATTGATTCTCTTTTATAGTATACAGAAGGCATCAAGGCCGTAATAATAATAATACCTATTAATAATAATGGGCACAAGATAATAAAATGTCAAAATATAATCATTAACTATATTTGTATCAGTTGCTCTACCGCCTATTTTTTTTATATTTTCAAAAAAAAAAAAACGCAACTTTTTGTATTACCTTTTCTACTATTATTACCAATTATTTCCTATTACTTTTTCAATTATATTAAAAACTCTAAAGGCTCAGAACTATGATCGTGAAATTACACTAGTAATTTTATAATATGATGGTAATATAAAATGCACAAAATTTTTTGGACTGTTTTAAAATGTAGATATTAATGGACTGTGAAACATAGTTTTTGAGTTAAAATTAACTTATTAAATAATAATAAATGGAGCCACATTGCCGAGTACGTTAAGTGGCTGTTTATATTTCTGACGATTCGGGTTCATCTCCAATCCACGAAAACTTGAAAAATATTTCCAATTTTTATAGTGCCTTTGATGGTACGTATCGGCGGCGGATTTAGAAAATTATGATAGCAGGGGCATGAAATTGGGAAAACAAATTTTAAATATACAGTGGTTCACAAAACTATTCGTACACTTTATTTTTATCAGTAAAATGTAAATAAAACTAAAACAATTACCCCTTAACCTTAAATAATAATATAAGCTAAAAGCTAAATACGTATTTCGAGAACTAAGTTCTCATCATCAGTAGAACAAAACAAAAGTTTAAGCAGAGAAGTTAAGATTACTCAACATGTAAACCATGTCAGAGGTCTAACAACTCTGAGCAAACAAGGGAGAGAACTGGGATTATATAGGGATAGGAGTCACAGGTGAATGAATACCAATTAAAACTAAGATTTAACGTCCAATGAAATTTAAGATTTAAAATGTCCTATTAAATTTAAGTTTCTATTAAATCGAATAATTTAGAATTTGGTATGGGACCGAAATCTGCGTTCATCAAGTTATTTTTAAATTTATTTATTATTAAGCTCTCGTATGCATCTAAATATCTATCATTATTAATATTCTTTAAAAGTTTAATGTTAGAATTGTTAATTTTGTGATTATTAATGAACATATGTTGAGCCACGCTAGATTTTTCGGGATTACCGCTTTTTAGATGATAAAAATGTTCTTTAAACCGATTGTCAATTTGCCTTTTAGTTTGCCCGATGTAAACTTTATTACAATCATTACAGCTAATTTTATATATACCGGATTTTTTGTTAGTGTCAATTTTATCTTTAGGATTACCTAATAGAGATTTAATAGTATTACTTGATTTGTAAGTCACGGTTAAATTTTGATTTTGAAAAATTTTATTTAAATTTTTAGAAGCGTGATCGTACGGTAGTGTTATGTATTTATTATTATTTTTATTATTAAATGGTGTTAATGTTGTAAAATTAGAAACGGATTGGCGATGTTTAAATTTATGAACTAATTTATCTATAGTTTTAACCGGGAAACCGTTATATTTAGCTATTTCTTTAATGTAGTTTAGTTCAATATTAAATCTTTTTTTGTTTAAAGGAAATTTTGTTAATCTGTTTATTAAAAAATTGAATGATGCTAATTTATGTTGCCAGAAATGATTGGAGTCAGCAGTTATAAATCTGTTAGTATTAGTGGATTTTCTGTGAATATCGAACTCTAGTTTATTTTTATTTCGAATAACCAGTACGTCCAGAAATGGTAGTTGTTTATTAGTTTCTTGTTCAATAGTAAATTTAATTGATGGGAAAACTGAATTTAAATTGTCTAGAAAAGTTTTCAAATCGCAATTTTTGATATTAACTATGGCAAAAATATCATCTACATATCTAATCCAAACTCTAGGAAAATATTTGTTGTTTTTCTTAAATTCAATTTCGAAATTACTCATGAATAAATTAGCCAAAAATGGTGATAAACTATTTCCCATAACTGTACCTTCATTTTGGTGATAAAATTTATTATTTACTTGAAAATAATTTTGATTCATACAAAGTTCAGTGAGTCGTAAATATTCATTAATTTGTGTCACATCCAAGTTGTTATTTTCTAAAAAAGTTTTTAAATATTCTAAAGTTTTCGGGATCGGTACACTTGGAAATAAAGAACTAACGTCAAAAGAAACCAATATTTCATTTTTATCTAAAGTAATATCTTTGACTTTTTCGATGAATTGTAACGAATTTTGTACGGAAAAAGTTTGTGGTTGATTTTGAAAATTAGTAAATTCGTTGACTAACCATTTTGAAAGCAAATAAGTTGGTGAATTTATGCCAGAAACTATAGGTCTTACTGAATTACCCGGTTTATGAATTTTTGGAAGACAGTACATTTTTGGAACTACTGGGTTTGAAACGTTAAGTTTAAAATTTATATTTTTCGTAATTAAATTTGGACAATTTTTAATGGTGTTTTTATATTCTCTAACCATTTTAGGTAAAGGATTTTTATTAATTTGCGTGTAAGGTCCATTAGTTAATTGGTTATTTACTCTATTAAAATATTCTGATTTATCTAAAATGACAATTTTGTTACCTTTATCGGCTTTTAAATAAAATACGTCGCGTTTTTTAAGATTATTTATAAGTTTAATATCACTATTATTAGGTTTGTTTTTAAAACGATTTAAATTATTATTTATTTGAATTTTACAAGCGTTCCTGATGTAATCTTTAGTGTCATTGTTTAAATATTTAATACTGGTTTCAATGCAAGCTACTAAATCATCTAACGGTGAGTCAATATTATTAGGTGAAAAATTTAAACCTTTGTTTAACAAATTGAGTTCTTCTTTAGAAAAATTGTCCGACGATTGATTTACAACGATGTTTTCTTTTATACAAGTTATTATACTTTTGTTTTGTTCTACTGATGATGAGAACTTAGTTCTCGAAATACGTATTTAGCTTTTAGCTTATATTATTATTTAAGGTTAAGGGGTAATTGTTTTAGTTTTATATATATTTTTAACCTTAGACTCCTCCTATTATTGTAAGTAAAATGTAAAATAATTATTTTACATTTTACTCTTCTTAAGAAGAGTTACCGAAAAGAAATTCATTTAAAGAATTAGTCATAGTCTTCTTTCGATATTTCGGAATCAAATGATAGTTATCAAATTTAAGAAATGCTTAATTGCTGAAAACAAATTATATACAAAAATCGAGTTAAAATTATTCGTGCACCTACAGTTATAAAATTATTTAACACATAATACATTTTAATATTTAATAGGATTGGCTTTAACTATAGCTTACAGCAACCTATACTTAATTTCTCTTAAGATTTCAGTAACAAGAAACCCGATTTACATTGTAACAGACTATGAATTTAGTTTGAATATTTGACGTTAAATTCAAATCTAGTTACTTGGAAAATTATATTTGAACATAAAATTAGTCTACTAAAATAAATTGTGATAACCAAAAAAGCAAATAATTTAAATATAAATATTTATTAAATATTTAAATTTGTTCCATAAAAAAGCATGTAACAAAGAAAGAGATTTACAAAGATATTTATTATACAAAAATTACATTATGAACGAAAACATTTAGTACATATTAAAATTTATTGTAAAAATGCATGTAATAAAGAAATTTACAAACATATTTATAATACAAAAAATACCTTATGACCAAAAAAGCATATAAATTAGAATTAAAATCTCAGCCACTTTTTTGAATATCGTTCTATCGGATATTCCAACAGTTGCTGCAGTAAGTTTCAGAGCTTGAGTTTTTGATGACCCTTTGTTCTTGTGACTCAAGTAAATGTTGTAGAACATAACATAACTGACAAATGTCATAATTTTTCATTCAAAATTTCATGATTTTCTTATTTCATGTGGTTTATTTGTTATCAGAAGTATGGAATTCAGTTGCCGAGGAAAGGAATCATAAAATACCAAAAAAATGAAATTTTGAATGAAAAATTACAACATTTGCGAGTTATGGACATAATTAATAGATGTCATTCTGATATGGGCCCCCATATTTGCTTGCCAAGGTCAGCAAGTCACGTGACTGATCTGGGTCGTAACAGAAAGTGGAAGAAACGGAGGAAGACCAAAAATAAGATGAAAGGACTGTATTGCGGAAGACCGAATGAGGACGACCCACAAAACAGAAATGAATGGAAGAAGAAAATAAAAAATAGCGCAATGTCAAGTGCCATTTGTATAGTTTGTTTATAAAATAATTTTACTTGAAATTTAGAATCTTTAGCAAGAAACATTATGTATGGAATTTGTACATAATACACGGCATTGACGGAAGGTATTGTGTTGGCCACATCAGATTTTTTTTTGTTAATAAAAACGGAAGCTGAAGTTGAATTTAATTTTTCTGACATTGTTATTTTTTCCGAAATTGATATTACTTTTTCTGAAATTGAATTTACAATTTCTGAAATTAAATTTACTTTTCCTGAAATAATCAATTTGAGCATCAAAAATAATAGAAAATAATATTGCCTTCTGTTTGTAGGGCAATATATGTAGCAGTAGACAGTATTAGAGATTATTTTTGAAGTTCTTCTGACTTAATAACTGGAAATGCAATAACAACAGCAACAACACGAGTAAAACTAAAATGAAAATCAAAGAAGTATTCTGTTTCTTTGCCTCTGGCTAATATTTGTCAAATTCACGCCACAACTGCAAATTTCACTATACCATTTTGGTTTGCCAAATTCCTTGGCCAAAACTATATACATAGTTTATATTTTATTTTAACATTTTTATTATTCTAGATAATAGTAGTAAGTACTAGTATTGTATATATTGTCACAGACAAACAGCAAGCTTGCTGTTTTCTGTAATATTGTGCATGTAAGTTCAATAACTGTTGTACAAATATATAATTTTATACCAGTCGCTTCACTAAATGATATTGTGGATGCATACAAAATAATTCCAGGATATATGGAAAGATGGAGGCAATACAATAATGATAATAATAGTCGTACTTTACTATCAAATCTTCGTTCAAAATACTAAAATTGGAATAATATAGAATACGGTTCATTTATATTTCAACAATGTTAGTAGTACCTCATAAGGTGCTTTTAAATATGTTACCACAAAAAACTGGTAGAATAATATTACATGTTACCATTAAATCAAGGATAGCGCCTAGAGTTATAATTAAAAACTGTATTCCGAAAACATAGACTTTCTTGAATAACTCCAACAAGAGACATTGCAGAAGTAGCACTGAGGAGAAAAAAGACAAATAAAATAAAGAAATATATCATCACGGCATATTACCCATTGCTGGGTGTGCCAATCTGCTTTATACACAGATATCGGTAATGATGAAATATTTGTACCGTGCGGGCGCTTACCAGGCGTCACCTCACGGGCACTCAATGTTGGCGTGGAGATTACACCACAGGGATCAATTTAGTGCCATTAAAATTCGAATTAATTTTTAGCGTCGGTCGGAATCGAACCCGGGTTCCCAGATTCGCGACCAGACACTCAGGCCTTCTCTAATATACAAGCCGTGCTGCTGAAACTTAACAACACTGTTGAGAGTCCTACTGTCGAAGATTTGCGCGTGTCGACTCGTATGTGCACTGTATTTTTGTAGTTATTTTTTAGTTAAACCCAAAAAAGGTATGTTTTTGTTCAATTTTATAATTTCCAACGATGTTGTCTTACTATGTAGAAAATAATTTTTAATTAAATAACATAAATTAAGCGTGAAAAACATAACTTTCAATAACATATTAACAATAACAAGTTTCTAAAGGATTTTATATACTTAAGAATTAAACAAAACTAAAAATAATCCTTGTTGATCGTAAAATGCATACTGTGAGCAATAATGTCTAATATTAAAATAGTTACACATTAATAATGAAAAATAAAGGATAATAACTTTAGTTTCTGTTAGTGTTTTATTACATCCTTTGGTATTATTTTATAAGTAGCTAAATGCCTCGTCACTGCTGTGTACCAGATTGTAAATCGTACAGTTTGCAATTAAAGAAAGAAGATTATCAAACAACTTTTAGTTTTGCAAAGAATCCTGCATTATACAAAAAATGGATTAAAGCTATTCCACGAAAACAATGAATCCCTACGTCTACATCAGTAGTGTGTGCAAAACATTTTTCAGAAAGTGATATTATTAAATATGATAAATTATTGAATAAAAGTGATGGAACATGTCAACAATTGTTGCTTAGACAACCAAAGCTGGTGGAAAATGCAGTACCGTCGTCCATGGATAATGAATATTTTAATCATTTGCAAAAAGGATAAATGTCAGTGTCAGAAATAATGAGTAACGAAAGAAAAATTTACTTGGAGAATCCCTTAATTCTTGATCAGTCTCTATTATGGAGATGACAAGTCTAGGTTGAAGGACTTAAATTTGTTTCAAACATTATGGGACAATGTACTCGTACACCAGCACTGTAGATTAGAGTAACTTTGAATTGCGAAAAAGCTATCAAATTCTTCTCAAGTAAGTTGTAAATATTGACAAAATTACACATCAATATAAGAATAATCGGAGTGCAATCTATCCGTCACTTTATTAAAGGGAATTAGTGTTATTTAGATATAACAAGTATGAAAAAATAAAATGTAAAAGAAGATATGTAAGAATAGATGCACAATCCAGATATATACATTTTAGACCGCCCAAAATTAATGTTTTTACTAGAAGAATATGAAGAGAGAGTAAACAAGGTTGTTCGAATTGAAAATTGCTGTTACCAGCCTAATATTTATATATGGTAAACTCTACTTTGTAATTTATTGTAACATAATTTATGGTAAAATATCTTTATGTTGAGACATGCTATTATTGAATAATAAAGAAGTTTATACGTCATAGATTTATATGAATATATTATTTGTATTTATAAAAATATTCTTTGTTTTATGCATACAGCCAGGTAAAATATACGGCGAGAGGTTATGTGCTGGCCACATCAGATTTTTTGTTTTTGTAATAAAGCTTGCTATGGATTAGGACAAAAACTTAAAAAAAATTTTCATGTCAAATTACGTTAAATACGTGCAATTTTATGATTCGTACAATAACAAATATATTTTTATTGTGAAATTAGTCCTATTCATTGTTGTAATCAAATATTTTTTTGTTGTAATCAAACTCTCTTTAAAAAGAACCGGGTTAGATTATGGTCGCTATATATCTTACTGTTTTGAAGTTAAAATTAATATTTTGTAATTTATTTATTAAAAAAATATGTATAGTTTAATAATCGTACAAGGAAGTCGTGTGGTATCCACATCAGATTTTTTATATTTTCAATTATATTCTTAAACGTGACATTTCGGTACAGATAAAACTGCGTAATATGCGACGCCTTGAAAGTTATTAAACCGGATTCTAAATCTTTGAAGTCAATCTTCCTCATTTGGTAAAATTATATTTTGTAGACTTGATATTCTATTATCTACTTCCATTCCGTAAAGGAGTAAATTCAAAATTCCATTAGTATGATCGGCGATTTTAACTGGCTAAAACCAATCTTGTTTGCACCCAAAAACATATACCTAAATTTTCCATTTACATATTTACTCATTCTGACATAACAAATTATTTACATGTAACTTTCTTTGTATGATATTTGCTTAACTATACGTACATTTTCTTAGAAAAAATAATTATGCTAGCTAGAATAAGTCCGAAAAGTATTCCTAGCAAATTTCAAATATTGCCATAGAAAAACAAGTGAATAGCGATTTTCTAAATTTAATCTGACTTAGAGATCATTGCAACTTGATATCAAGTGTATTAGTCCGGAGTAGCGACTATTAGGTACGTATTTGTTCCTTAGGAGTTTTTCCGTTAAATTTGTAGTTTTGAGTTTTCCTTAGGTTAAAGTATTTATGAGACAGGGTAAAATTATGTTTCCGGGCGGATGTTACAAAAGATTAGAGCTTTTGTACAGAGCTGTGAGTTCTAAGAAGTATTTGCCCGTTACTTGGTGTCCCAGTGAACACTAATAAGTTTTCGTAAGAAACTGGAAACTGTCTCGAGTTTTCTATATGATATGAGCCGAAATTAAGGGTTTGAGAAATACTGGTTTCTACCCTTACAGATTATAAAGTCAGAGTTTTGACTCAGACTCCTGCTTGTTTGAAGCTTGTTGTTGTTGTTGTTTGAGACTTGTAGTCTGATTGTCTTACTTCGTGTAGTCTTGTTGTTTATGTCTATGACTATGTATCTTGGACAGAGCTTGGTATTTCTGTGTGAAATAACCAATTAAACTGTACTGTGGGCTCTCTCATCGTAGTATGATTTTGTATAATTGTGTTTACTCATGGATTCTAGAACGACGAGAATCTTAAAATGGCAATTTTTGTTTAGCAATGTGTTCTTTTAGCTAAAAAATAACAAGGAAACACAAAATTAGTGGACGGAAGCAGATATTTATATACTTTTTGTAAAAAGAAAGTCAGATTTTACCTATTGTAAAGTTTTTTTTTTCACTAAATTAACACTAGAAATGCTTGTTTTTAAGACACAGTATACTTTTCGGTAAAATATCACAATAAAACATAAATATGGAATACAAAAGTTGTTATATATATATATATATTAGCTAAAATAAAACTTAACCTAAAATGATTACTAAACCGAATAACACGAACATAGTTTAAATTGAAAGTCGGTAATATAGGGTAAACCAGTGTTACTAAAACAGTGGTTTTCTTTGTAAAATTGTATGTGAAAATTATTTGAAAAAACTTTATCGCTTGCAAATTTAAAAAATGTGTTGTGGCCAGCACAATACCTTCCGTCAATCCTGTGTATAATGTATAAATTCCATACATAATTTTTCTTGGAAAAGATTATAAATTTCCAGTAAAATTATTTCATAAACAAACTATTCAAATTGCACTTGACATTGACATCTTCTTCCTCTTTAGCTTTTCCCATTCGTTAGGAGTCGATATTTTTGCGTGTCGTTCTCATTCGGTTCTTTTTCTCTCAAGTCTTCCGCAATACAGTCCTTCCATCTTATCTTTGGTCTTTCTCTGCTTCTTCAACCTCCCATTACTAAACTACTCATTCTTGTTCAAATATAATTCTTCATTTCTCCTCATGACATGTTCAAACCAATGTAATTGTCTTTCTTGTATCTTTCTAGAAAATTGTAACACTAGAGTTATTTTCTTACCGTATCTTTCCGTGTTTCCCCAACATCTACTTTAACATCCTCATCTCTGCCACATTAATTTTGTTTTTTACTCATACTGACATCTGTCAATTTGAATTATATGAATATAATAGCAGTTTCCATGTTTAGCATAGCTGGCTGAATTATAAAATACGTGTCAAGACTCCACAAATCAACAATACTGACATCTTTTCTAAACATACTCATTACCATCATGGCAGCATCTGAATTCGAATTATCGAGCACATCTTTTCCCAGAATCGTCCATCCTAACTTGGTCTCTATAGCCGTCAAACCATTCTCTAACTGAACAACTTTGCCAGTGAATAATTTTCCAGCAACATCTGATCCGATGAGAAGAGTTATAACATCAGAACATTCTCCAGAATCTGATAGTTCAATATTCTTCCTTTTCAACGTATCGGACTCGTACTTTAAATTTGGAATATTTTGACAAATAGTTTCCTCTTTGAAGGCTAAGTAATCACATTTATATTTACCATTCATGTGACTAATATATATTCTACAAGCTTCATGGTTACGTGGCTTGGATTTAGCGCCTCCAAACAACAGGTGGACCATGGTTTGTTCACCGATAATGCTATATCCTAATTCCCTTGCAGTTTTGTCTAAAACATAAGATCTATGGGAACCTGTATCTATTACTGCTTTAACAATTTTATTTCCGTTAGGGCCATGCATATTAACTGTTAAAGTTGGCAAAAAAACTTTTGATTTTGAAAATGTATTAGCAAGACTAGTTTCATTGAAAGCAGTTTGACTCGTATCGATATTTTGTTGTTTGTTTTTGTCATTTCTAGAAAAATTTCTACACATTAATAAGCAATGTGCCTTTTTACACCAAGGACATTTTTCTAAATTACAACATTTCTTGTAACTATGGCCAATTTTTAAACATTTAAAACAACCACGTTTATTCTTTACAATTTTTACCCGCTCATCCAAAGTCATACTTCTTGCTGTTTCGCATTGACAGCTATCATGGTGCTGCTCGCAGAACAGGCACTGATGTGTATTCGTTTCCTTCATTGCTAGTAATCCTGCTGCTGTAGCTGCATTTTCATATTGACCTGGGGATTCAGTTCTCTTTTTCCTGTTCTTGAATGGTTGCTCGTCCTGCATCTCAAAACAAGTTTTAGCCATTTGAATACGCTCTTCTCCTTCCACTTCCCGCCCTAAAAACGCCATTAAATTTGTTAATCTGCCTTTAGCTTTTATAGTTTCTGTTGCGGTATCTTGTGAAGCTAATTGTGACGTCATTGTCCTTTGCCATGTGCGTAAAATTTCTTCCGGTAAAGAAGATTCCACTAAAGAAAATAACATTGCAGCACACATGTCAGTTGTTACCTCTAAAGACTCTAACGCTCTCAAGTGTGTTTCTAATTTATCATAAACATTCAGAAGAGTGGCTTGTTTATTTTTATTTAAAACTAATTTAAGAAGTTCTCGCACATAGTATTCAATTAATAAATCGTTCTTCCCAAATCGCGACTCTAAACTCTGAATAGCCTTAGTATAATTTTTAGCGGTCGGGGAATAACTATTAACTACTTCATATGCACGAGAATTTTTAGTCATGGATTGTAATAAATAATGGAACTTATCTTCTTCGGTGTGCGTGACGTCTTTGTGAATTTTCTTGAAAGTATTCCAAAATGGTAACCAATCCTTTATCTCTCCTCCAAATTTCTTCAGTTCTATTTTCGGAAGCTGAATTCCACGTATTGCTTCCGAAACTGCTTCAGACTGAATTGGAAGATTTTTTTGAATTGGTGTTGTTGTCAACTGATCCAGCTTAAACTTTGCCTCATAAAATTTCCGCTCATACTCATCAGCTGCTTCAATTTCTTTGCCAATTTCTTCATCACTGTTCTTGCTCTCGATCATTAGCGATTGTAAATTATTACTTAGTTCTCGTAGCACAATTATTTTCTCTTCTATCAACGCGAAACTGCCTTGTAAATTACATAAATCAGGTTTAGGTTTTTCTCTTTCTTTCTGAAATGCACTAAATGCTTTCGTTAACAAACTGCAGTTTACACGTTGAAGAGTTTTCGTTTTTTCCATTTTTTGACTGTTGTTTAGGATCACTTTCCTCTTTTATACGATCAGCAACGTAAATACTCAAAGTCCTGTCACGGTCGCCAAAATGTTGCTATCGCTGATTGTGAAACTAAATAATGGACAAAATGGAACACAGATTCTGAAAACTCTGGCTTTAATTAAATAATCGTATTACAAAACTACAAATTTACAAAACATGAAACATACATATAAAACAATAACTTTTCATGACGGTGATATCTATCTGACATATTATCTGGTATCTACGATATTACTTTTTGACATTTTTTAAATAATACTGGTTTTCCATACAAGTATTATTCGTATTTAAGTGTAAGTACCTAATTAAATATAGAAATATATGTACTTCATGTAACTTTACTTTTTTTCAGAAAAAATGCCAAAATCACTATAAATATAGCTCTCCGTGCCCTAATTTTTGTGGCATATAGTGTTTTTAACGGTTTTGCATCTATATATAACCATCAAAGCAATATTCATGGTTCTCGTTATTCTAGAATTTTCCCCATTAATTTTTGTCCAGTTCTAACATGTTTGCTCCGTGAATTTTTCTGTAGGCGTTTTGACGTACCAGGTGTTGTACAGATGTCCACTAGATGGCTCTACAATACCACGATACACGTTGTTGTTGTATGAATCATTCCCATTCAATAAAGTCGATACTAAAACATGGTGTCAGGTTGGAAGATTATAGCTCTGTTCGTTGACATGTGCTGAGTTACACTAGTGTTTACTTTTTTACACTAGCGTGTTTTTTGACAAATCGGGCAGATTCGTACAACATGTTCGTTGACAACCATTTCAGAACTAGTACCAACTTACTTGCACTGACTTCCGAGGTAGTGTAAAGAGTGCAGAGCACTGTAGTGGGCATGAAATCTGTGTAATGCTCATATTCACAAGGGAAATATAATAATTTAGTTACAAATTTCATAATAAATATTTTATTATTTATTTGAAGAATATTCCTTCGTTTCGTAAACAGGTTATGTATCTACGTGCGAGACTTTAATCCATAATAAGTAACAATAACAATGAAAAAAAAAATCTGTTGTGGCCAGCACAATACCTCTCGCCACTTCCTTTTTTTTGTTACAGAAGTATAAGGCACACGGACCAATAATCTAAAGAGAGACGTGACAGCTGTGTGTTATTTGTAAAGGTAGAAGTGGGAGAAGGAGTGGGGTTATCGATCATTGCGACATCTAGCGCTAGTGACAAAGCTAAAAGCTGTGATGCGGGCTGCATGCTACTACAACCATATGAAAATTAGAAATTTTAATTTCAATATTACAATTATTTTTGCCGCTAATCAAAATGAAATTAATTTATACTTTATTGGTTACATTATTATTTCATTTTACAAATAATGATTAAATATTTTGTAAATTAAATATTTTACACAATATTAATTGTAATTACTACAGTTGCAAAATTTAAAATTATTATAATGATTGTAATAATAATAATACAAGTATTTAATTTACACATTACATTTTCTTAATGAATTGAACTGAAATCCAAATATTGTTTTTTCCATTTGTCCTTGAGTTAGTGTCCATATGCTTGAACCTGTATAAAAAAAGGAATGCAAAATATTGGTTATGAAGTTGTAATTTGAAATAAAATAAAATATTTTATGAATTTAACAAACTTTAATAAAGTAACATTTACACATTACAAAAATGTATGTTAAAATTACAACAGATTACACTGCAGCGGTCGGGGAACTTTATTAATCATTACCCCAAATAAATCGACCTGCTAAATACCTGAGCAGCAAGACTAACTTTCATCTTCTTCTTGCCTTCAGGTTGGATATGGTCTTTGGTTAATTTGGTCACTTTACTGTCCACAGTAGTACTATCCAGATTATATAATTTTACTATATTTTCCCATTTGGCTGGTTCCCCACCTGCCTCATCCCCATTAAATTTAACATTTTTTGCCATAAAATTATTTCTCATACATTTTAAAAGATGAGGTGGGTCGAAAATATGAATAATCTCGTGATTGGAAATATTATATTTATATGTTCCCCCACTTAATGTATTTATTGCAGATCTGTTTGTACTGCCCAAATCGCTTACAGAAGCAATAATTTTAAATTTCGTTAAAGTGTGTACAGCTTGCACAACTTTTTCTATACATTCTTTAAGGTGGAAAGTCTTGGCTGCGGATTGTACAAAGAAGAATGCAAGCGGTTGTTTCCATGCTTTATATAGTCCTCTAAGCATGAAAACTAGTGCATGGTCGGCAAGCTTATAACTATTTATTTCCCCAAATGCCTCGAGACCATCCATTTGCTTCGAACCTTTATTGTATGATAAATGGGGCCGAAGTGAAACTTCGTCGAATAGTAGAGTACAATGTCTATCAAGTTCAGTTTTTTTTTCTGAGCAGGTGTTAATAAAATAAAACAATTTTTTATTAATGCCGGGCTTTAAATTTATGTTTGCCAATGATCTATTTAGTGTACGTGGCGACGGCATTGGGAAAAATTTAGCCAGGTGATTATACCCACGAGGGCTACTCTTGAAGAGAGCTACAAAAAATGATTTCTCCTCGTTCGAATATCTCCGCGCCATTCTTTTTGTGGAGCTATTCCGGATTAAACTTTTTATAAACAATTTCGGTATGTGATCCATTTTGTCAATATTTTGCAACGCCTTTAAATACTTGCTGTCAAAAACGTCAGAGACATTTTTAAACA
Source organism: Harpalus rufipes (assembly GCA_951394225.1). Lineage (NCBI taxonomy): Eukaryota > Metazoa > Arthropoda > Insecta > Coleoptera > Carabidae > Harpalus > Harpalus rufipes. The sequence goes on from OX596289.1 coordinate 18,866,002, forward strand.
ATTTTCTAGGAGAACTTACGGCCTTCTTCTTCATATTCGATATGAGGTGCTTCGTTCTCACTAGTTCGCCATAGATCTTCCTCTTTCTTGGCGTCAAGTTGGACACATGGGTTGCACCCATCATTTGTAGGACGCTGTACGGAGCTGTTTTTCCTAGAGAAACAGAAAAAATGAAACATAAGATACCTAGTTTCAGCAAAATTGATGATATATTGATAATGGGACCATCAATGTTCGCGGCAAAAATTGATTAAAAAATATATTGTAACGTAAAATACCATAAAATGATTACCTTTGCATCTTTTATGAGAACTCGTAACCGGAGTAACGACACGTACAGCTTCATTTCTGGACGATCCAGACGTGGCATCTCCAAGATTGGGTGCTATATTCTTGGAAGGTCCAAGTATGGGTTCACATGGATTAGGTGAAACTGTTATATTCTTAGATGGTCCAGGTATCGACTGTTCAAGATTAAGCACAACAGTATCATCTGTAGACCGGCCAGGCATGGGTTCCCCACAATTCGCCGAAGAGGTAATTAGCATCTCTAACGGTTCTGCTGAAACTTTTTCGTCACGATTCCCTGAAGTAGAAGATTTGGATTCGCATGGATCCGCTATTATCTTCTTCTCGGAAGGTATTTTACTGGACACAATAGCTGTAAATGAAATAAATTCAGATGAAATTTTACGCATTCGTATTTTACATACTAAATTTCTGTACAAGTATAAGACATCTATGTAGCGAAAAATAAAAATTTCACCATAATTGAGAACTTTTAGAAAAAGATTTTTGTTTCTCAGTTTAACTACTTCGCCAATTATACGAATACGACGCTATTATTTCAAATTATTTGACGAAAAGTATATCATATTTTGAATTAGTCAAAAAAATACATTTAACATAATATATAATAATAACTACATTTAACATAATAATATAATAGTTGGAGTTTTCTAATTAAACGATTGGCGAAAAAAAATCACACAAAATGGCTTTATAATTTAAATGAATGTCTTGCTTACCATAATCCTCCTGTAATAATAATGTAGGAACAGCTCCACAGTTTAATTTCCTTCGCTCAGGGGTTCGAAATTTCGTAGTTTCAAAGTGTAATGCACACACTTTAGTATGACATCGAGAACCAATTGGTGTATCAATGAATTGAGGCATATTCATGTTCGTTGTCCACTGCTTCAAAAGTACATCATCTCTTGGTAAAGAGAAAAAAGCAAGCGATGAATGTTGTATATTGTTGCTCCTGCAGCCAGGAACTACGCAATAAACAACTCTCATAGTCTGAAACAGGAAATTCATATTATGTTCATGCTAGATTTTACTCGTAATTATTTGAAATTTCTGAACTGAGGTTATTAATAACTTTTTTTTATATAGACATATTAAAGTTACCGAGTTTATAATTTCTATGACAAATTAACTTATTTACAATTTTACTATATATATTGAAACTTACCTTGCAGATGTAAAACACAATTACGAAGTAAACAAAGCTTTTCACACAAAAAAACTTAACCGTTAGGTTAGGTTAGCGCGTGGGTTAGCGTCAATCAAAGACTACTAAGTAACAAAAATAACAACAACGAAACAAAAAAAACTCAACAAACAACGAAACAATAAAAATAACAACAAACAACGAAACAGTAATACACAAAATGAATTAGAAAAAACTGATGCTGGCACTTCGAGAGCGGAAACATGAGTGATTTCAAATACTTCACATCCAACGACTTGTTGATTTTGTTTTGACCATGTACTGCCATCTTATCGGCCAATAGCCAAACCCTTTTGCGACATGTGCTGCCTCTATACGCAGTGACAAAACTTTTATCCTCTCGCCCTTTACCTCACTTGGTCCATACAACTTCTGTCACAATAATTCCTATCAGCTGTCACCCCCCTGATAAGGCACGAACAGTCATGTTACATTGTTGGCCTTAACAAGCAGATGTGGGGACCCATTTCAGAATGATAATTAGTAATTATGTACATAGATGTCAAATGTCAGAATTTTTTATTAAAAATTTCAAGATTTTCTAAATTCACGTAGTTAATTTGTCACCAGGAGTGTGGAATTTACTTGTCGAGGAAAATAAACCACATGGAATTTGAAAATCTGACATGGGCCCCATATCTGCTTGTCAAGTCACATGACTGCTCGCGCGCTAATGTATTTAACATTTCTTGTATACCTACACTCTACACCAAAAATTCTACTTACATCTATTCCATATATTTAGATTCTTTTAAATTTGAATTCATTCTATGAAGAAATTTTGTCCTACTCTTCCAATATTTCGAGATGTTTCCAATTCATTGTCGGAAGTTACAGTATTTCTGAAGGGTATGTGTAATATACCTATAATGTTAAATATTTAACTATTAATACATTAAGAAATAATATAATGTATGTACTTCCCAGAAAAAGTCTTCAGTAATGTCTCCGGATTTCTGACACTGACATTTATCTGTCAGTTACAAACAATTTAAATTCTCAACTATTTTCCATGGCATTCTTTCGGCTGTAAAATTTATTACAACGGATTATTTTATATATTATATTTCTTTTATCTCTAAATCTATAGAATATATAATAAAATATTTAAATGTATCAGACAGAGAATTTAATTTTCTTTAATATTACCAAGAAAAAAATTCAAAAAATAATATTTAGAAGATTTTTTTTCAAGAATCTTCTACTTCCGGTTGTCCAATTGTTACCAAAACCTTTTCAGATCTTCCCATGAATGTCCGATTGGGAAATACGTAGTTAAACAAATATAAAGTCGTATGGTTTTTGAGTAATCGTCCTTCCAACATCCCACACTCACACACACACACACACACACACACACACACACACATACACACACACATGCACACACACACAGACATCATCGTAAAAATGTTAAAATCGGATTGTAAGGACCTTAAAACGTGCTTATTCAATAAAATCTGGATATGCGATTTTTAGCATGAATCCATTACCTCTCTTAGAGGTAACAAAAAAAAACAAAAAAAAAATAACAAATATTTGTAAATAATACAAAAACGTCAGTTTAAACTTCGTGTGAAAAACTTTTGCAAGATCAGCTAATCAGGTAGCATTCATCATGTGATATAGAGCATGCACTTTCTTGTTTTTTGACACTGAAGTACCAGTTACACTGGTGCTAAATACACTGCACTACACTACACACTACACTGACACGATTTTCAACGAACAGAGCTTTTATGTTGAAAAATATATTTACATACAATATATTTACCAAAGATTACGAAAATAAGGTACATATGAAATCTTATTTGAGAAGAAAACATTAAATACGAGCATAATGCCAGATTCTAATACTCAAGATACAGCCGACATGGGAAGTACATTTAGAAGTTTATATATAAATATTCCTCCACCAGAACCTGTTCAAGTAAAAAACAATGTTGCAGATAATTGGAAATTCTTTAAAATCGCTTGGGAGAATTATTCAATAGCAAATAACAGAATTAAGCTCAAAATCGGAACCAATAAGAACCGTCATTTTGAATAGTGTGATGGGACCAGATTGTTTTAGAATTTGCCAAAACTTAGAAATAGAAGAGTCTAAGCGTAAAACGGTAAAAGGTATACTAGAAACTCTGGATAAACACTTTTTACCACAGTCAAATGTCATTTATGAACGTTTCATGTTCAATGCTGCTGAACAAATGATGCGATAGAGGAATAGGCGATGGGAATGACATCTGGTGGTATTTTCGGAACTATAGTTCACGGGATAAATTATACACGTGACATTTTCTTGATTGTATAAACACAAGTGTTATCTATTATGTTTATAATATTTACGTTTACATATATAATATCTCTTAATATTATACATTTAATGTATAAATACAATTAGTAAATGTCAAATTATCCCGTTAACATTAGTTCCACTTTGGCGCTGCGAGCTTATTTCCCATAGGGTACCTTTATACTCAGGGTATGGCCATGACGTGGCTCGCGTTTCGTCCGCCATTAGAGGGCCACTGTCATATTCGTTGTTGTTGCGCAAATTATTATGTATTTTCGTGACTACTTGCTTTATTTTAATGCAAAACACATTTAAATATAATTCTAATATTTATTTATAGTGTAAGTAATACTTTTATTTTATTTATTTGTATATTTTCTTGAGATACGATGACTGGCAATATTGAAAACACATAAAAATGACCAATATTAAGCACAAACATTTAATTTTTTAAAAGGTAAGTTTAAAATATATATTTATTATGTAAATAATAACCACAGTTATTAAATTTGATGTGATAATAACAACCTATATCATATGCTATACATAACCTCTAAATGTATGTCATAATAATAATTGTGTATCTCTTAAATAAATGAATTTTTATTACCTTTATAGATTTATAGTGTGATTATTTAATATTCGTGTATAATATAATATCACATTTCTTACAAATAAATAGGGAAATGAATTATTAATATGTTTGACATTGGCTCGCTTATGGCGGCGATCTTGCCCCATGGCCATATCCTGTATATAAAGGTACCCTAATTTCCCATAGGGTACCTATATACTCAGGGTATGGCCATGACGTGCTCGCGTTTCGTCCGCCATTAGAGGGCCACTGTCATATTCGTTGTTGTTGCGCAAATTATTATGTATTTTCGTGGCTACTTGTTTTATTTTTATGCAAAACACATTTAAATATACTTCTAATATTTATTTAAAGTGTAAGTAATACTTTTATTTTATTTATATGTATATTTTCTTGAGATACTGACTACGATGACTGGCAATATTGAAAACACATAAAAATTACCAATATTAAGCACAAACATTTAAATTTTTAAAAGGTAAGTTTAAAATATACACTTATTATGTAAATAATAACCACAGTTATTAAATTTGATGTGATAATAACAACCTATATCATATGCTATACATAACCTCTAAATCTATGTCATAATAATAATTGTGTATCTCTTAAATAAATGGATTTTTATTACCTTTATAGATTTATAGTGTGATTATTTAATATTCCTGTATAATATAATATCACATTTCTTACAAATAAATAGGGAAATGAATTATAAATATGTTTGACATTGGCTTGCTTATGGCGGCGATCTTGCCCCATGGCCATATCCTGTATATAAAGGTAGGTACCCTAATTTCCCATCGCCTATATGTATGTAGATTAAAAAAATTAGCAAGTACCTGTGCTTTTGGAGAACTAGAAAAATATTCCATTAGAAACAGGATAGTTATAGGAATAAAAGACAATATATTGCGTAATAGTTATTTATGTTATAAGGATCATAATGTCAATAATTATGGTACTAGTCGTGAAGATTATCATACGAGGCAAAGCCGAGTTTGATAACACGGCGTGTACCATAATGTTTGACATTATGATCCGTATAACATACAAAATTTTATATGCTGGCGTAAATCAATGAGAAAATAAAATACATTATTTTTTTGACGTCCCAAAAAATTAAATCTAAAAAATCAGATATGCTGATTTTGATGTTCTCTTTATATGGAGTTATGGTAACCACATAGTAACAAATTACTTGTTTACAAATAAACAAGGTTTGACAATAGTGTATGTATATGGTCTGTGATTTTCGGTAAAAAATGAGTGATTCTGAAGAAAGTTTGCCTTCTGATTCAGCGCAAAATGTTGTTTCATCACTTTTACCACAAAAATCTAAAGCAACTTACGAAATGACGTTCAACCGTTACGAAGAATGGTGTATAAAGAAGAAGGTGAAAAATATTACAAATGAGAAAGTGTTACTGGCATATTTTGAAGAGTTGGCCAAAAACAGAAAATCCTCGTCCCTTTGGTCGTATTACTCCATGTTACGAAGTGTTTTGTCAATTAAGAAGAACATTGATATCAGCAAATATATACACCTGGTCGCATTTTTGAAGCGGAAATCCGAAGGCTATAGAGCTAAGAAGTCCAGAATTTTTACCAAAGAAGACATCGCAAAGTTTTTGTTAGATGCAGATGATAAACAGTTTTTAATGATAAAGGTAAAAAAATCAATCAAAATAATATTTTTTTCTATTATTTAATCAATCTTTTATATTTAGGTAGTGTTCATCATTGGATTAAGTGGAGCATGTAGAAGGGAAGAACTGAAGGATTTACTTGTAGAAAATGTAACTGATCAAGATCAAGTTTTTAGAATTGTTATTCCTAACACTAAAACTAAAATTGCTCGGGAATTTTTTGTTACATCTGGAAGTGTTGAAGGTGTGAATATGGTAGAACTTACTAGGAAATATGCCGCCTTGTGCGTCCAAAGCATGCCGCCCATTCTCGTTTTTTTGTGTCATATAGAAACAATAAATGTACAACGCTCCCAGTAGGAATTCACACATTTGGAAATATGCCTAAACTCATCGCTACGTTTCTTAAGCTTCCTAACCCGGAGGAATACACTGGCCACTCCTTTAGAAGATCTTCCGCCTCCTTGTTAGCAGATTCCGGAGCAGATATTCAAACTGTTAAACGTCACGGAGGATGGAGAAGTAATACAGTTGCAGAAGGATACATAGAAAATTCCGCAGAGAATAAGAAAAAAATATCTGCAGCAATTCTGGGTAAAAAGAATATACCAATGCAGCAGAATATTCAAAACAATGTTCAAATTAGTAATCAAACAAATGAAACACTTTCGACTTCTTTGCCTGGTGTTACGCTTACCAATTGTAGAAAATGTATTATAAATATTTACAATTATTAAATTGTAATTAAATAAAACTTGTTTCTGCGAATTTCGTTGTTACATTTTTACATAATTTCATTATGATACTGAGTACCATAATGGTTTCATTATGGTACTGAGTCTGAGTACTATAATGAAAGCCATTAGAGTACTGAAACTGAGGTTTATAATGTTCTTATTATGATACGCCAGCATATAAAAGATTATTACGGGACGGAGAATGAACTTTAGATAAAGCAGTGAACGCATGCAAAGCTGAAAAGCAATTACAAAAGATGGTTCTTGAAGAAAATGTTCACACACATATAAGCCAAAAAAATTCTGTCAAAAAAACCGGAGCACAAGCAACAAGATAAATCTAAACAAGAAACGTACATTGATAAATGTAAATATTGTTTTGGATCTCATAAAAAAGGAGCGCAATTCTGTCCCGCATTCGGTCAGGGTTGCAAATTATGTAAAGTAAAAGGAAAAATCACTTTGCAAAAGCATGCAATTTATCAAAAAAGAAGGATCACAAATCTAAAGTTAAGACTGTAATAGAAGAAGGTAAAGGAACTGTAGAATGTACCTATATCAGTAGAAGTGAAGGATGATAAATTAGTAGACTGGACAAGCTCAAAATAAACTTTATATTCAATATTATGAATCTTTATTTTATTTTAATGACAGATATTATTTACATATGTCACAACTCATATTTTTTTACCTTCCGTCACCTATAGGTAAGGAAGATATTGTCTGGTCAAAAAATTCGGTGGTGAGTTTTCATTGAATAAGCACGTTTTAGGGTCTTTGCAATAAGATTTTACTATTTTTACGATGATGTTTGTAGGTATTTGTGTGTGTGTGTAAGTATGTGACCGCGGTTTCGGCGGCGATATCTCCAATACCAGAATTCCAAAAAATAAAATTCTTGCGTATTCCTTTTCCTTACAACCATATGCAGACTTGATTAGATTTTGGTTATAATTGGTCAACCGGAAGTACCCTCATTTGAAGATTTTAACAGTTTTTCTTGAAAAACTCAGTTAAATTTTATTATAACTTAAAGAATATATTATTGTCTATACGATTTGATTGCATTTTATATTTGATATTCGACAGTTATAGAGTTAAAGAAGAATAAAGATAATAAATTTCATAATTCAGCCAGCTGACAGAATAGTTATTTGTATATCAAGTGCTGAAAGTCTATCTTTGTCGAACCAAAACGAAAGTTGCAGCCTGAGAGAAGCGAAGGTTGCAATCGTTTGTGTTCGACAAAGGACTTTCAACACGTGTTGTACACACTATTTTTTCTACTCCTGCAAGATAAAAAATAAGGAAATAAAGAATTATTTTTTAAAAATAATTTGACATTTATTTTCAATTTTTGTATTTGTGATGCGTATCTATGACAACAACAAACATTCTATACAACATTTGTAAGTAAAATTCGTTGCTAGGATACCGAAGTGTGCTGCAAAATTTTGCAGCAATAGTGCTACAAAGAGTTACTTTCAACATGAAAAACAAACCAGAAAATTGTATTTTCAGAGCAGGAGTAGAAAAAAAATCTTGTCTCTTGTATGCAGAAAATGAGAGTAAGTGCGATTTCTAATTATTTATGCGAAGATAGTAAAAATTGTGAAAGACATTAGCAAATATAATAAAAAGAGAAACAAATTTGTTTGCCAATAATAATTTATATTTTATTCATTTTCATTTGGTATTGGCGCCCCTGAGAAACAACGCACACTTAGCACACATATACGCAGCGGCCCTGATTTGTTGAAATAAATCTAGAAGCCTTGAACAACAAATATTTTATAAATCTGTATTTACAATGATAGAAACCTATATATATATATATATATATATATATATATATATATATATATATATATATATATATATATATATATATATATATATTATATATATATATATATATATATATATATATATATATATATATATATATATATATATATATACAAATAAACCAGTGAAGGATAGTAATAATATTGCTGCTATATCATAATCACAGTGACAGTGACAAAATTTTAAGCATATTAGGCGACTTAGAAAACTAATGTGGGACAGGGCTCATATATAAATTATTATCTTACGGAATTTTTAAATAATTAATTACACAAAATTTAAATAAATTATATTTATATATTTTTACCTTCCGTCACCTCTAGGTAAGGAAGGTATTGTCTTTGGTCAAAAAATTCGGTGGTGAGTTTTCATTGAATAAGTACGTTTTAGGGTCTTTACAATACGATTTTACTATTTTTACGATGATGTCTGTATGTGTGTTCGTGTGTCTGTGTATGTGATCGCGGTTTCGTCAACGATATCTCCAATACTAGAATTCCAAAAATTAGAATTCTTGCGTATTCCTCTTCCTTACAACCATATGCAGACTTGATAAGATTTTGGTTATAATTGGTCAACCGGAAGTACCCTCATTTGAAGATTTTAAGTTTTTCTTGAAAAACTCAGTTAAATTTTATTATAACTTAAAGAAAATATTATCCTCTATACGATTTGTTTGCATTTTATATTTCATATTCAATAGATATAGAGTTAAAGAATTATAAAGATAATAAATTTTATAAATCAGCCAGCTATGCTAACTTAACCAGGAAACTGCTAATATATTCAGGTAATTCAAACTGACAGATGTCAGTATCAATAAATAGTAAATGAATGAAAGAATAAGGGAAATAACTCTAGTGTTGAACGTTTCTAGAAAGATATAAGAGAGATGATTACATTGGTTTGAACATGCCATGAGGAGAGTTGAGGATATTGGAAGAATGAATAGCTTATAACAGAAGATGGAAGAAACATAGAAGGACCAAAAATAAGATGAAAGAAGAGAAAAGGAACTGAATGAGGACGACACGCAAAACAAAAATTAGTGGAAGAAGGAAATAAAAAATAGCGATCCCCTAACGAATGGGAAAAACTAAAGAAGAAGATGTTAGTGTCAAGTGCAATTCGCATAGTTTGTTTATGAAATAATTTAACTGGGAATATAGGATCTTTTGCAAGAAAATATATGTGTAGAGCGCGTGCAGTGACGTGACTTTGCTGACTTTGGCAAGCAGATACGAATGTGGACTCGTGTCAAAATGACAGCTATTAATTACGTCCATAACTGATAAATGTCATAATTTTTCATTCAAAATTTCCTGATTTTCTTATTTCATGTGGTTTATTTATTATCAGGGGTGTGGAATTCAGTTGCCGAGAAAAGGAATCATAAAATACCAAAAAATGAAATTTTGAATGAAAAATTTTGACATGAGGATGACCCGCAAAACAAATGAATGGAAGAAAAAAATAAAAAAAGAAGAAAATGTCATTGTCAAGTGCCATTTGCATGAAATAATATTATTGGAAATTTAGAATCTTTTGCAAGAAAATTTATGTATGGAATTTGTACATAATACACAGGATCGGAAGGTATTGTGCTGGCCACATCAGATTTTTTTAAATTTGAAACTGTAACTTACTCTCATAATTTGAATTCTAAGCAATGCAAGCTTATGCTTATTTTTTGGACATATTCTGTAACTCAGTGGTTAATTTTTAGCAATTCACTAAAAATATTCATCTACCATGTACATCGATAAATGATAAATAATAAAACTATTAGATTTTTTATTTTTATTGTATATATTTGGGGTGCTTCGATAACTAGGTTCATTAATACCCTGGTACAGGTTTTCTTACAATTTTGTTTAGGTATAAATGACTACGTTTATCTCGCACTAGTTTATCCACTTAAATGCTAACCCGCATGAGTTAAGCGGGTTAAACGTGCGAGATAAACACGTTAGTTTAGTGCTAAGTGAAGTAACTTAAATAATGGGTTGAGTTAACTAACCTACTTGAAATTTTGCGAGATAAACGGTTAAGGCTATGGATTAACCTCAATTTTATTTTTTTAAACTTGTAATAATTATTAAAAATATATATTACTACACTCAAAACTTCTAAAACTATTTGTTTCGATGTTTGCTTCAAGATCGTGAGCATTTTGTTATTATTATTATAGTAAGTCATCAGCAAAATTTTCTATCTGTCTTTGTTTAACAGCAGTGGATAAACGCCAATTATACTGTAGTCACTTTAAAACATGCGATATAAACGAGCTGGAGTTAGTTTTAAGTCACTAGATTTTTAAGCGGGTTATGTCACTGCGAGATAAACGTAGTCTATATAATATGTATAGTTATTTTATATTTCATATATTTGATAATGTTGTTTATGGCTGTATTGTTGTTTTCTTGAGATTGTGGTAGTGTGTTTGGTATGTTGTTGTTCAGTCTTTTTCTGGTATATTTTGTGCATTGTGTTAGTATGTGTTCTATTGTGATGGTGGTATTGCAAGTGCTGCACGGTTCTGGTTCAGCCCGTCGAATGAGGTGTTCGTGAGTGTATCGACTGCGACCGATTCGCAGCCCTGTTATAACGACTTGGTGTCTTCTTTTTCCTGCTAGTGTTAAGTTTGTTGTGTCTTTTTTGATTAGTCTTAGTTTGTTGTTCGTTATGTCTTGCCATTCCTAGTTTCTTTCCTCTTTTATACGTTTTTTTACTTCCTTGTACGTAAGTAAAGGAAGTATTGTAATCGCGAAAAATTTCGGTTTTCAGATTTCAGCGGAAATAGGTATCCATTTTGACTAATTTCGTCGTGACGTCTGTACGTACGGACGTACGTATCTCGCATAACTCAAAAACGGTAAGCCCGAGAAAGTTGAAATTTTGTATTTAGTCTAGTTGTGCACCTCCTTTTCTGGTTATTACACAATTTCCAGAAGTGGTACTTTACATGAAGCCTATAATAGATTTTAATGAAAAACTGTTTTAAAATATAATCCAAAACTTTTCAGATTTGGTATACAAGACTTTTATGTCAATCGAAATAACATAATAGATTTTGGTTAAAATAGGCTAACCGGAAGTGGTACATTACTTGAAGTTGTTAACAGTTTTTCTTGAATAAAATGATTTTATTTTGATTTTAGAAATAAATGCTTCAAATAAAAGTTTTAGAGAATTAATTTCTGCGTCTAGTACATCAAGTATTATTAACTTTGTATAAGCGAAATATGTAAATTTAAAAATTATATACTTTTTTTGTTTTTGTAATAAAGCTTGCTATGGATTAGGACAAAAACATAAAAAAAATGTTCATGTCAAATTACGTTAAATACGTGGAATTTTATGATTCGTACAATAACAAATATTATATTTTTATTGTGAAATTAGTCATATTCATTGTTGTAATCAAATATTTCTTTGTTGTAATCAAAACTCTCTTTAAAAACTACCTTTATGGTCGCTATATATCACTGTTTTGAAGTTAGAATTAATATTTTGTAATTTATTTATTAAAAAAATATGTATAGTTTAATAATCGTACAAGGAAGTCGTGTGGTGTCCACATCAGATTTTTTTTATTATGTTGTACACATCTTCTGGAGGTATATTTGTATTGGTAGTATGCAGGCTTCTTTTGCAGCGGTGTCAGCTTTTTCAGTTTGTTCGATCCCTATGTGTGAAGGGATCCATATTATTTTTGTCTTTTTTTTGGTTGTTAATTGCTTAGTGTAGATTTTCTTGGATATCTTGAATGTTGCTGTTTTTGGAGTATGGATTTGTTATACCTTCCAGTGCGCTTTGAGAGTCTGAACATATAATAAATTCGGACTTTTCATTTCTTGTGATGAGTTCTGTGGCTTTTTTTGATGCTATACGTTTCTGCATGTTGAGTTCCCTACTACCACGCTAGCTCCCGTTTTGCTAGTCTGTGTGGTTATTTCTAAATAGGGTAGAGCTCTGGAGGGGTATGTGTTTTGGGATATTGGGTCATTGTTTGTATTGGAGTTGGATGTTTGATTAACCATGGGGGGATTTTGTGGTGTGTTGTTTGGTTAATTTTTATTTCGTGCTGGTTTATTGGTTGGAAAATTGAGTGCGCGATATTTTGTAGTTGTTTAAATTTAGTAACTCCGTATTTACGTTGTTTGTTGTTTTATAAAATTGACTATAGTTTGGTGATGTATGATGCCATTAGTTGTTTTCGGCGAGTTTTTATTTTTAGTGGTGGTTCTCCTGCTTCGCATAGTAAACTCTTGTTATGGGGCTCGTTCGGTAGGCTCCTGTTGCTAGGCGGTTCCTGTGTTATGAATGGGATCTAGTAATTTAAGCTTTGCTGGTTTCGCTGTTTGATAAACTATGCATCCATAATCCAGTTTAGATCTTAAAAAAGATTTATATACGAGTACAAACGTTTCTTTATGTGCACCCTGTTTGTGTTTCCTAGTACCTTTAATATACCTATTTAGTTTTTGGTAGCATTCCTTTTATAGATTCATGATGTGTGGTACCCATGTGAGCTTTGAATCTAACATGATTACTAGGATTTTTTTTTTTTTCGTATTTGATACTGTTGTCGTTTAGTTTTAAAATGGGATTCTCGTTTTCTTATCTTACTCTGCGGAAATTGATAACGCTTGTTTTTTGACTTGAGAATTTGAAACCGGTTGTGGAAGCCCATTTTTTAAGGTTATTTAGGGTTTGCTGTAGTTTTGTATTTGCTGTTCTTTCCGCGGCAATATATTAAAATGTCGTCTGCGAAGAATGTTGTTTTTACATTTGTTGGTATGGTGCTTGCCATTTTATTGATCGCTATGAGGAATAGTATGACGCTCAAGATCTCTCCCTGGGAGACGCCATTTTCTTGTGTTTTTCTTTCTGATAGTGTGTTGTTGCACTTTACTTTGAAAGTCCTGTTCTGGAGAAAGCTTTTTATAAGTAGTAATATGTTTCCTTCTACTTTCATTTCCTTGAGTGATTTTATAATATTATATTGCCATGTCATGTCATAGGCTTTCTCCATGTCCAGAAATATTGCAATAAGATGTTGTTTTCGTTTAAACGTTTCTTCGATGTCAGTTGTGATGCTTATTATGTTGTCCATAGTTGATCGTCCATTTCTAAAACCATTTTGTGTATTGGAAAGATTGTTTTTTTTTTCAAGTACCACATAAGTTTCTTGCTGCTCACTTTTGTAAGATTTTTCCCATTGTGTTTGACAGTGATAGCCCATAGGGGCTGGTAACTTGATGGGTCTATTCGAGGTTTGCCTGGCTTTCATATTTGTACTACTGTCACTTCTTTCCATTTTATTTTTTTATTGGGTAGGTTTGCTGTTAGAGAATTGCATTTTACATGTTGAGTAGTTGGTGTAGTGCTGTATTCGGTAAGTTTCGGATGAAGTCATATGGGATTCCATCTGGTCCAGGACTGCTGCCTCCTTTGATTTCCTTTAGGGCCGTGTTTAGTTCTATTAGTTAGAAGGGGCTATTGAGGGGGTCCGTGTGTGTGGTTGTACACTGTATGGGTTGATTCCTTTTGATATTTGTGTTCTAATTTTTTTCTGTATATTGGTTATCTGAAGAGTTTTTTTTTCAAATTTTCAGCTAAGGTGTTTGCAATTTCCAGTGGGTTTGTGATTGTATTGCTATTTTCTATTAGTGCACTTATTTTTACCTCTCGCTAAGAGAGGTATTGGATTCATGCTAAAAATCGCATATCCAGATTTTATTGAATAAGCACGTTTTAAGGTCCCTACAATCCGATTTTAACATTTTTACGATGATGTCTGTGTGTGTGTGTGTGTGTGTGTGTGTGTGTGTGTGTGTGTGTGTGTGTGTGTGTGTGTGTGTGTGTGTGTGTGTGTGTGGATGTGTGTGTGTGGGATGTTGGAAGGATGGTTACTCAAAAACTATAAGAATTAAAATTTGTTTAACAACGTATTTCCCAATCGGACATTCATGGGAAGATCTGAAAAGGTTTTGGTAACAATTGGACAACCGGAAGTAGAAGATTCTTGAAAAAAAATCTTCTAAATATTTTTTTTTGAAAATTTTTCGTGGTAATATTAAAGAAAATTAAATTCTCTATCTGATACATTTAAATATTTTATTATATATTCCATAGATTTAGAGATAAAAGAAGTATAATATATAAAATAATCTGTTGTAATAAATTTGACAGCCGAAAGAATGCCATGAAAAATAGTTGATAATTTAAATTATTTGTAACTGACAGATAAATGTCAGTGTCAGAAATAATGAGTAATGAATTAAAAATGTACTTGGAGAATCCCTTAGTTCTTGATCTGTGACTATTATGGAGATGACAAGTCTAGGTTGAAGGACTTAAATTTGTTTCAAACATTATGGGACAATGTACACCAGTACTGTAGACTAGAGTAACTTTGAATTGCGAAAAAGCTATCAAATTCTTCTCAAGTAAGTTGTAAATATTGACAAAATCGGAGTGCAATCTATCCGTCACTTTATTAAAGGGAATTAAGGTTATTTAGATATAACAAGTATGAAAAAATAAAATGTAAAAGAAGATATATAAGAATAGATGCACAATCCAGATATATACATTTTAGACCGCCCAAAATTAATGTTTTTACTAGAAGAATATGAAGAGAAAGTAAACAAAGTTGTTCGAATTGAAAATTGCTGTTACCAGCCTAATATTTATATATGGTAAACTCTACTTTGTAATTTATTGTAACATAATTTATGGTAAAATATCTTCATGTTGAGACATGCTATTATTGAATAATAAAGAAGTTTATACGTCATAGATTTATATGAATATATTATTTGTATTTATAAAAATAATCTTTGCTTTATGCATACAGCCAGGTAAAATATACGGCGAGAGGTTATGTGCTGGCCACATCAGATTTTTTGGGTTGACTTTCCGGTTTTACCTCTCACTAAGAGAGGTATCTGATTTATGCTAAAAATCGCATATCCAGATTTTAATGATTAAGCACGTTTTAAGGTCCCTACAATCCGATTTTAATATTTTTACGATGATGTCTGTGTGTGTATGGATGTGTGTATGTAGGTTGGTTGGAAAGACGATATCTCAAAAAGTATAATACTTAATATCTGTTTAACTACGTATTTCTTAATCGGACATTACTGGGAAGAGCTGAAAACGTTTTGGTAATAATTGGACAAGCGGAAGTAGCAGATTCTTAAAAAAAATATTGTAAATATTATTTTTTGAAAATTTTTGTTCTTGCTTATTAAAGAAGAGTAAATTCTCGATCTGATACATATACCTAAATATATTATTATATCTTTAGAAATGAAGAAATACAAGGTATATAATAATCTGTTGTAATGAATCTCACAGCCCAGATATTTCTTATTGTATTAATAGTTAAATATTTAAAATTATAGGTATATTACACATACCCTTGAGAAATACTATTAATCACGACAATGTATTGGAAACATCTCAAAAAATTAGAAGAGTAGGACACAATTTCTTCATAAAATGAATTTAAATTTAAAAAATCTACATATAAAGAATAGATATAAGCAAGAATACAGCCCGAAGGAAGACGATATTTAAATGTTATAAACACAAGATGAAAGTGAAGATGGTCTCCACTCTGCAACGTAAAATACAGAAAAATTGTATCACATTGAAATAATGAGTAATGAAAGAAAAATGTACTTGGAGAATCTCTTAAACCTATATATACACTTCTTTCTGAAGGAAGCGTTTTTTTTTGCTCGACAAATTTTGTCAAATTTTTCTGGTCCTTTTTGGGTGTTTTGAATTGAGTTTAGCATTGTTGTCTTCGTTAAGAAGTTTCCCTTGTATTGGTGTTATTTATATTTTCGGATGTGCAATCAAGGGTGAGTTTTTTCAGTATTTTTATCTTCATATATTTTTTTTCATTCGCTCACATTTGTTTAGCACAGCGCTGTTTGTGCAAGCATGTTTAATTAGTTGTGTTATTATACTGGGTGCTTAATTTATTTCAACATACTGGGTGTTTTTTCTCTTTGTTAATAAATTCAGAAATTTCTTTTTTAATTTACACACTTCATATACAAAATGAGTAAGCTGGCGTGTAATTGTTGCAAGCGTGAATTTGATGGTCATCGTATAATAATATGTTCAGTTTGCAAGCTTAACTACAATATCGATTGTGTCGATGTATCTGTCACCGTTGCCAGAAGTATATCCAATTCGAAAACTGGCGTGTATTGGAGTTGCCCTAATTGTAAAGTTATTGGCAAGGACATTGCTAGCCTTAAGGCTTTAATTGTTGGTCTCCAAAATGACATTCAAGATTTAAAAGATAAATTAAATTCTCATAGCTCACCCGCTCAACTTACTCCATCTGTGACGGAAAATATCATACAGGAAGTTATAGAGCGACAGAAATGTTCCTGCAACTTCATGATTTATGGATCATTAGAGGATAGTACCCTAAGTAAAGAACAATCTCATGCAAAAGATTCTATGATGATTAACAGTATAGTTTCTGATATGGGTGCAAAATATCCCATAATTAAATTTTCACGCATTGGTCGCTTTGACAACTCAAACAAATCAAAACCTTTATCTCGTCCTTTAAAGGTGCAGTTATCTTCCTCTGATGAAGTTATTCAAATTATGAAAAAATCAAAAACTCTAAAAATCATTAATGAATGGAAACACATTTATATTTCTCATGATCGCACCAAAACGCAAAGAGATTACTTTAAAACTATTAAGCAAGAACTAGATAATCGTATTGCTGCAGGTGAGAGTAACTTAACTATTAAATATATAAGCAATATTCCCAAAGTGGTATCTTCTTTAAACTAATTCCGCCCAACACTTCACCAATCTCTCTTACTATTTACTATCAAAACACTAGGGGTTTAAATTCTAAATGTAATCTATTTTATGTTAATTGTTGTTCTTCGTCTTATGATGTGATTGTTGTATCGGAATCTTGGTTGAATGACTCGGTTTTTAATGCTGAAATGTTTCCATGTAATTACAATATTATACGTGATGATAGATCATTTTCTCTTACTCGACGTTCAAAAGGTGGTGGTGTATTAATTGCGCTAAAAGACTCTATCAGCTTCAAAATGATAGATACTTCCGATATAAAAAGTTCTATTCCACTTATTGACTTCGTTGCCTGCAAGTGTTTTTTCACTAATCATACATTTATTTTATGTGCTGTCTACATACCACCAGATGTACACGTAAATGAAATAGAAACTTTCACTGATGCTATTTCACTTTTATTTATTAATGAGAAAATTATCTTGATAGGGGACCTCAATCTTCCCAACTTTTATAACAATACTGTCACATGCGTAAAATCAGCTTCTTTCCGTAATTTCTGTGAAGTATTAAATATGAAACAATATAATTCTGTAAGTAATATTTACAACAATATGTTGGACCTAGTCTTTACTAACTTTTTACCTATAAATACGGTGAAATCTGATTTTCCTTTAGTGCCTGAAGATCGTTATCACCCAGCCTTAATAATTAACTGTGATCTCGTCAGCACTGAACGACATATAAATTTTCCTACAGCCAATAACTACCGTTATAACTTTAAGAAAGCGAATTTCAATAATCTATATGATTATATATGCAACGTTGACTGGTCCCATATAAACAATTTTGTTCAAGTAGATGAGGCACTAAACGAATTCTACCGCATTCTCTACGAAGCCTTAGACAAATTTGTCCCCACTTATAGGTGCTGCACATCCAATTTTCCACCTTGGTTCTCTTTCGAGATTAAGAGAAATCTTAAAACAAAAGAGTACTTCAGGAGAAAATGGATAAAAACCAGGCAACTTACTTATTATGAAGAATTCAAAAGATTGAGAACCTTAATTAAAAATCTAATCAAGGAAGCTTACGACGAGTATATAAATAAAGTAGAGAACAACATTAAATCCAATCCGAGTGAATTTTGGAAATATGTCAATCTGAGAAAAGGACGCTCTCGTATTCCAGGTACAGTTATTGCCAATGATGTTGTCTACAACAAACCGCAAGACATTGTTAATGTTTTTGCCACTATTTTCTCTGAGTTTTTTACTGACAGTTCAAAATTTAGCGCCAGTAATGACAAGTTGCATAACAATCACCCCTCATTTTCCATAGGCTATATCACTGAAAATGATTTAATTTCATTAATGTCCAAATTACAAAATAAAAATAATTGTGGAGTAGATAAAATACCTGATTTTCTAATTAAGGACTGTCGTTTTATCCTTGCTGCTCCTTTATCCGTCATTATTAATTTAGCCATTAAAACGTCTTCATTTCCGTTGCTGTGGAAACAGACTCGAATTATTCCAGTCCACAAGAAGGGTGATAAAACTGACGGCCGCAACTACAGGCCTATATCTATTCTTAATAACTTCAGTAAACTTTTTGAGATGATTATCTATAATACCTTGCTCACACATACTAGGTCCTTTATTTCCAACGATCAACATGGCTACATGAAAGGACGCTCTACTGTAACCAATCTAGCTTGCTTCTCGCAATTTGTTTCTGAAGTTATAGATCACCGAGGACAAGTGGATGCTGTTTACAGTGATCTCTCCAGAGCATTTGATTCCATTGATCATGGGCTATTACTAGACAAAATCGAGTCTCTTGGAGCTGCTCCGGCGTTACTTCTGCTACTATCTTCCTATCTTTCGCACAGATATTGCTTCGTTTTTTATAATGGATTTTCTTCATCCGAATTCATTGCTACCTCTGGAGTTCCCCAGGGTTCTAACTTGGGTCCGTTGCTATTCATTCTCTTCGTCAATGAATTATTATTATCTTTTACTTGTCAAGTTCTGGCTTACGCTGATGACATCAAGCTTTTTTATCCTATTTCATCCTCTTCTGATGCATTGGTACTCCAAAACAATATTGACAAACTGGTAGCTTGGTGTAAGGATAATAAGCTAGTAATTAATACTAACAAGTGTTTTATTATTACCTACACGCGTAAAAACAACTATGTGGTCTATGATTACACTGTGAATAATTCTATACTTGCACGTTCACTCTCCATCAGAGATTTAGGCGTTCAATTTACATCTAATTTCAACTTTACTGAGCACATAATCAATATTTGTTCCTCTGCCAGTAGAACACTGGGATTTATAATTCGTATTTGCAGACCTTTTCACGACATACTTGCTTTAAAATCCTTGTATTTTGCTTTTGTAGTGAGTAAATTGGAATACGCCAGTCTAATCTGGTATCCTTATTATGCCAGCCAAGCTCTACATCTTGATCGTGTCCAGCGCAGGTTTCTAAAATATGCGTCCTTTAAATTAGACAATATTTATCCAGGAAGAGATATAGATACACAGTCACTCTTAGAGCGTCATGACATTCCGTCTCTAGCTTCCAGGCGAATCTTCTCTAGTGCGAGGTACATGTGGATGCTGATTCACAACAAAATTGATGCTCCATTTATCTTAGCTAGAGTCCCGTTCCATGTACCAAGGTTATCATCCAGGCAAGGCAGGACATTCCATCTCCCCACCGCTCGGACTGATGCGTATCTGCGTTCACCTGTCTACATCATGTGTCTGAATGCAGAAAAAGTTTTCGCTGATGTCTTCATGTCCCACGAATCTGCGTACCAATGTGTCCAATAATGTAATACCGTAAATTCTATTGTATGTTTCCTTTGTCATTTAAAATTTATTGTATATTAATACATATTTATACTTTGTATATTGCCCTGTAATTGGTGATCTGTTGGGTAATTAAAGATTATTATTATTATTATTATTATTATTAATGGGGTCATTTCACATTTTCTAATTTATTTTTTTCTTGAAAGAATAGGTCAAATTAAATATGTAGGTGTATGTTTTACACCTTACAAGTCTTTGCAATCAGAGATATGATTTTTTAAAAGTTGTCTTAAATATCAAATATTTGGACGCTGACGTCACGGCTATACGTCACGACTTGTCGGATGCGGCAGCAGCCCTCTATCGGTTGTGTTCGGAACTATGATTGTTTGGGTTATCAATTCTCAGTTTGATTTTTTGCCAGCAACATATTGTTAACGAAAAACATATTTCACACAACTTTTGGTATTTATTTTAATAAATGTTTTATTTACATACCTTTATTTTTAAGTCTGCTGTCACCTGTCACAATTTTAGGTTAGGTTAGGTTAGGTTAGGTTAGCTTGTATACAGCAGCAAACGGATACCACGTGGACCGTTGTGTGTGTGAGAGAGGAATGTCTTTGTGTGCGTAACAAGCCGTTACGTCACGAATTTTACAGCCGCGAAAGTTTATTAGCAAATTTATGAATGAAAAGTCGCATATTTCATGTTATTTTATATTATTATATTTATTAAATGAGACGGATTTCATGATTTTATAAAAAAAACAACGAATTTTTTTTTTTTAAATGACCCCATTCTTGATCTGTGACTATTATGGAGGTGACAAGTCTACATTGAAGGACTTAAATTTGTTTCAAACGTTATGGGACGATGTACACGAACACTGTAGACTAGAGTAACATTGAACTGCAAAAAAGTTATCAAATTCTTCTCAAGTAAGTTGTAAATATTGACAAAATTACACATCGATATAAGAATAATCGGAGTGCAATCTATTCATCACTTTATTAAAGGAAATCAATATGTTATTTAGATACAACATGTATGAAAAAATAAAATGTAAAAGAAGATATGTAAGAATAGATGCACCTATCCAGATATATACATTTTAGTCCGCCCAAAATTAATGTTTTTACTAGAAGAATATGAAGAGAAAGTGAACAAGAACGTTGTTCGAATTGAAAATCCCTGTTACCAGCCTAAAATTTATATATGGTAAACTCTATTTTGTAATTTATTGTACATAATTTATGTTAAAATATCCTATAGATTTTGTAAATATATGTGAAAATTGTTTTATGCTGAGACATGCTCTTATTGAATAATAAAGAAGTTTATACGTCATAGACATAAGTATATATTATTTGTATTTCTAAAAACATTCTTTGATTTATGCATTCAGCCAAGCAAAATATACGGCGAGAGGTTATGTGCTGGCCACATCAGATTTTTTATTTTTCGAATCTTGTTCCATATATTTCTTGTGATGGTAATTGACTTGTGATAGCTGATACAAACTGTTGCCAGGCTATTTTCTTGCTCTTTTGTATTGTTCGGCGTAAGATGTCTTGCGATTTTTTCAATTCTGAGATTTTCTATTAATTTGTTTTTCTATATTTGTAAAGTGCTTGTTTGTTCTTTTTAATTGCTGTTTTACAATCGTCGTTTCACCACGGTACTATATTCGTTAACTTTTTAATTTTGCTTTCTCCCAACGTTTCTTCCACTGCTTTTATTATATTTTGTATCTCTTGGTTTTCGACTTTAATTAGGATTTTGAATTTTTTCCATTTGGAATTATCTACCGTCCATTTTGCGTAAATTGAAAATGAAATTAATAATATCATAACAATTTACAAAAACACCTTAATTAATATTGACTTAGAACGCGCCAGTAACTCAAATTACGCTTGTCTTTACAACCAATTCCTTATCCATCCAAGTACAACAGTATACTTGCTACACAATATGTCAATTAACAAAATTAGAATAATCGCACAAATCAGACTTTCTGGTAAAAAAAAAACTTAAAATTTTTCTTTAAAGGCTTCAAATATATTCTAGATGTTGAAAATAATTGTCCCATATGTAACATGAACGAAAATGAAACCTTATACCATTTTTTCATAAATTGTCCTATATACAGCCCATTAAGGAAAACTTATTTATTAAATTATATTGCACATATTAATTCAAGGCAACAGTTCTATAGGTTATTTGAACCACTGGATATACAAAAAATAAATAATATATTTTATTTTACAATAAACGCTCTTAAGTTAAAAAGCTTCTGCCTAAATGAATAAAGGACTTCCTAAAATAATTCTGTATCTGATACAACCTCATTGTTTTGTAAGATATAGCATCTCTACTCTATTATTATTATCATTGTTATTATTGATATTATTATTGTTATCATTATTATTAATAATAGTATTAATCAAATAATTTCGTTAGTCTTTTTATATGGGTTTCTTGTTAAATTATTTAAATACTAAATCTATTTATATATAAAGAAAATTGTAATATTTATATCTGTATGTATATAATTAAATTTGACACAATTTTCGATGTAAAAGGTCAAATGTATGTTTGACATAGTGGTAATTCTCTTTATTCAATCTTGACGTTCTAAACTGTCATTATTAACTCCACAACAATAACTATAAGTAAATGCTTAACCACTACTGAAATAAAAACTTTTTAAATCACTCTCACTCAACTTTAAGTCACTCTGACACCAAATTGTATAAATGACTAGGATGTTCGTCATGCACAGACCACTATTCGACTAACTATTAAATTCAGAATGGTTTGTCAAGATTGATTAAAATATTGTATAATTCACGTGAGATGGGAGTGTTTGTACGGAGGAGGAGGTTAGCGAACTCGTCCTTTGGGCTCGTATGCTGAACTTTCTTCCCCTGATTAGACATTATCTTAGCTCACTTGGTACATAAACATCTAGTAAAGTTTTTGGATAATTTTTTTTTTGTTTATATATGTAAACATCCGAACTTGTAATTGTAACATACTCTTTGCACATAAATCATCATCATGTAATGTAATTAGTTTCCAACCATTTGTACAAAGCTGCAGCTTTACAACAAATAAAGTATTATTATTATTATTATTATTATTATTATTTTGCGTAAATTGGGTGGATATTCTGGTCTGTTAGTATTGTAACTGGACTGATTTTGATGAGGAAGTGGTCTGAGTTAAATAGACAATAGACAAGGTAGTGCTTTCCATATAAAGTTTAGTGCTATGGGTGGTGAGCATAAGGATAGGTCGATTGTGGAGAAGTTACCTGATTTGGTACAGAAATAGGTGGCTGAGTCATTGTTTAATAGTATGAGGTTGTTGTTGTTGTTAATGACGTTTTCTAGTTTTTTACCTTTTGGGTCTGTATTATTGTTTGCTCCGTGTGCGTTGAAGTCTCCTACTATTAAAAATGGTGTTTGTTGATTTAGGATATTTTCTATTTCTGTTTCTTCTATGTTTTTGTCTGGAGGGATGTATATGTTGCATATAGTCATTCTGTATGATGTTATTGTGCCTACGGCTATGGCTTCTAAGTTTGTATTCAAAGTGACTTCTTTTCCGATGTTGTTTGATTTAATTAATATTGCCACTCCCCCACTGGCATTGAGGTGTTGCGATCTTTTATAAAAGTGTCATAGTCTTTTATGTTGAATGTTTGTGTGATTTCGAATCGGGTTTCCTGTATGCATATGTATTCCGGTGTGTTGTCTGCTATTATTTTTTGTAGTTCTCCTTTATGTAGTTTCATTTTATCAACATATTATTGTAGTAGTGATTCTTGGCTAGAGTATGTTGTGCTGTTTAGTTCTTTTTTATATTATTTTTTAGTGTATTTTGTATTTTTGTGAATATTGTCTTAATTCCTCTGCTTTTTAACAATGGGTAGAGAGATTGTAGCAATTGTACTAAATTTATTATGTCTAGTATGAATTCTCGGGCTACGGCTAGTTGGTCTGTGGCTCTAAATTCGTCTTCTAGAATTTTTTTGAGTTCTTAATATGTCAATATGTATTTACTTGGATTTTCTGTCATTTCTATTTTTACTTGTTCAAGTACCGTTTCTAATAGTTCTTCTGATGGGCTTTCTATTAGATCTTTAACTGTCAAATCTACATCTATTGGATAAAATTTTAACTAGTTATGCTTACTAAGCAAACATCTATATTTTCTATTTTTGTATATTTTGTTGAAAATATTTGGATATTTTTCGTTTGAACTTATCTAAAAATAACGTGCTATAAACTTGCGCCCGAAAAACTCTGAGCTGTATAAATCTATTCTTGGAAGGCGTATATAATTTAAATGGTGTAAAAAATGTAATAATGATTTATGTTATATGTCAGGAAAGTGATCTTTTACAGGACAGGACAAGTAGGCCCAGTACGGGCCGTAAGTGAGGACTGGAAGTCTTCCGAGCCCTGTGAGGACACTTTTCTGACACATATCAAATTTGTCCCGAAATAGCTTAAGTTATTTAAAAAATATTCATAAATTCGCAATTTTTAAATATCATTTTGACATCAAATAAAAACAATCAAAAACGTCAGATTGTGTATGTATGGTAAAATTGTCCTTTACAGTATACTCAAAAGAGTCAGGTACAATTTTACATTACTAGTACAACTGCAAATATGAAGTTTCAAAACTCAAGATAGTCATGAAAATTGAAATTTCTTGACGATTCGGCTTGGGGAAAAATTAACTTTACATAGAAAAAGTAGTACAGAGTATTATGCTGTAAATATATGAATGTTTATCTCACGTTGGTAATAGCAGCGTAACAATTTTTAACTTATTAGCACAATTTTATTTATTTGAATTCACCATACATGGCTATAACGTTGGATACAATACATTTATATGTAAATAAATTATTATTATTTTCTGTTTTTAACACGCCTACATTTGCAATAATTAAGAATAAATTTCTTGTAAATTATTTCAGTAGTGAATGTCATTATAGCTAACATATAGCCAGCAATAAGTATCGCAAATGATATTGATAAATTGTTAAAAGATAAAGGCAGATTATTATTTTCCATAATATAATCATCTTGAAGCAAGACGTCTCTCTCCCATTTCTTTAGTAAGCCGAAATCTTCAAGCCAAATTATAATATTTTCAAATTTATAGTACATGGGGTGTCCTTTAGTGAAGACCATACGAGGAAAAATTAAAATATAATCTCTAAAAACATAAATCATTCTTCTACCATCCTCATTGATATATCGCTGCTTTATTAAATACAATACTGTTCGACGACTTTTTATAACTGCAAAATCTCTTTTAAAAGCAGTTCGGTTTATACATGTATCATCGTGAGCACATTTCACAAAATTGTTAGCTATGTACATACTGAGTTCATCGTTAGGATCATTGTTAAAGAATCTGACTAGCGTTGGAATAAATCCAAAAGATAATTTTTTATCAATAACTTGTTGGAAAGTGGTAATTTGTGGTTCGTACTGAGGTGAAGTTAGTATAGTTGTCAAATTACTTTGCAGCGCCGTACATATCAACAATGTATATAAAATCCAGGAATAAAATACCATTTTCGTTGTTGTACTTTCTGGCATTGTAATTCCTCCTTGTAGTAAACTATAAAACGACAATAACAAATTGTCAGAAAACTTGGTAAATAAATTAGGACGTTCTTTTATTCGTCCTATACAAAACCATACTACACTGTTTAGCAAAATACTACAAAGAATCAAAAGCCATACTAATGGTTCGTATATATCTTGGCAATGTTTTGCCATCGAGGTTTTTGTTCAGCTGACGGTACAACCCATGCCATTCCTTCGATATAAAATATTACAGTATTATCAAAATCAAAAACCACATTCCGTTCATGTGGACACTCACCTACCATCAAATCAGCTTTATGATAGTACAAGTCATTATAGATGTTGGTATAAGTGCCATTGGGATTTTTAATACCCCAATGGCTGTATGTATGGTTCAAAAAAACATTAGTTACATTTAGTTTGTCGAGTATTGTTTTTAACAATGTTATTTCTAATCCAACTTCATTTGGGTTATAGGAGTTACTATTTATATTCATAGTATACGAGTATACGGAAATACTTGATATGACAATGTCCTTATTTTATGTCCTGCAAATCTTCCAGGAACTTTTTCTGGGAAATATACTTCTTTCACATTTTCACAATGTGAAATAAACGACAGATTAAAATTTATTGTCCCATCTGTACTATTGTACGGGTAATATGTATATACATTGTTACTTTTTATTATATTAATATTTATAATGTAATAACTCCACAATATTTCAATAATTTTTGTAATGTTTTCTGCCTGCACGATATTAACAATAAAATTAGCTCTAGGGTTCCAATACGTATTTTTTCTTATGTACACTAACCAATTGGACACATCAGAAGTAGAATTTAAATAAATTACAACATAATTGTAGACAATTTTATTTAACTTATGGAGTTTACTTGCCATATTTGTTAAGATTATTTTTGTTTGGTCAGGATTCCATGATGGCCAATGAATTTTTAAATTTGAAACTAGTAATACAGTTGAATTATACACTGTTTTACTTAATTGTGTTATACAAGTCATATTATTTTCTTTCGGTAATATTTTATCTTGATAACTACATTTGCTTAGTTGGAAAAGAATCAGTACATTTATCCCCAAAATTAAAATTCTCATCATAAATATTTTTCTGTGAAGAGATAATCTTCGGTAAACTTCAATTTATTTAAATGAATAAACATTTATAATAAAGTTCCATATGTAGTTGTGTCGACAATACAATTCTATAATGATATTAAAATTACATTCCATTAACATCAATCAATATCCTATAGACCTACACTTTATTTAAGTGTTTGTAATATTTTAATTTTAATTACTTGTATATTTTGTTAAGAAACTGACTATGATTACCGACAATATTGAAAACAAGTAAAAGTTATCAATATTAAGCACAAACACGTAAATTTTTAAAAGATAAGTTTTGAATAATTGTATAACCACAGATATTAAATTAGATGTGATAATAACAACATGTATCCCATGCCCTACATAACATATAAATCTATGTCATAATAATAATAATTATTGTGTATCTCAGAAATAAATTAATTTTTATTAGCTTTATAAATTATTCACAGAGCACTTAAATGGTAGCATAAATTAATAAATATGGAAGATAACCGACTACCAAAACTTTTATATAACAGATTACGCAACCTCGACAATTCAATTTCAAATAGTGTGGACTTTAACTGTTATATTCACATACAAAACTTTTTAAATTCACATATAAAACTTTTTAATAGAAGTAGGATTTCCTCATGTAAGGGAAAACCAAATAATTAATACAAATCTATTATAGAGACACACTGCGCAAATTTAATTGAAAATGATATTGAAAATATTAATTCTAGCAATTATCTTTCACTAATTAACATGTAATGTAACTATTAGTAATGGCTTATAAAAATAAATTAACAATAAATTGTTCATTATGTAACTTAAACATGGCCGAAGATTTTTATAAAAATAATAATAACCCATTTTATTTGGCTAAGTTCAGCTACAGCTGGTCTTACACTTAATCTTATAACAAATTGTAATATACATATATTGTAACCAACTTAGTGAACTTAATATAATAATAATATTAATAATAAATAAAATAAATATATCATCACGGCATATTACCCGTTGCTGGGTGTGCCAATCTGCTTTGTTCACAGATATCGGTAATGATGAAATATTTGTACCTGTAATATTACAGTATAACGGTAGTGAAGTTAATATAACAAATGTAATATGAAAATCTATTTTAATAAAGATGACTTAAAAACAAAAAAGCAAAAATGAAACAATTTTTTTTTGTAAATACAACAATAATTACAAATCATCATTTCGTCAAATAATATGAAATATATATGCAAATAATATTTTGAATGATTCTGTTCGATATTTAGGTATATGTAATTTTAAATTTGTTCTTAGATTTCGACAATGCTGCATACCTCGAAATATTAATTTATGATGTAAGTATAATGGAATTTTCGTGATAATAGTTTTGTTTAAAAGAAATGCATAATGACAACTTCTCTTTTCACTCATATTTTTGACCAATCTATATTTCTGATGTGTGTTGATGATACTGTAACGTTTTTATTTATATGGGTGAAGTGTAAGACATAGACAAATATTATTAACTAAAAGAACACGTTTATTAAACGATGAAATAATTAAGGATTAAATAATAAAAGATAATAAAAACAACTAACACTATGATTAAATAATTATAAACACTAAGAATATTATTAAATGCTTAAACACTACGATTATTTATATAACTAACATTTATATCACTACACTTATTTATGTAACTACATTTATTTATGTTAACAATTGTTAAACTGTTTATTTATATCACTGAGTTCATATCTGGTTGCTTGCATATATGAGACTATCCTCCCGCTGTTCTCCCGACGGTATTTATACAGCTATATAAACTTCTAGAAGCCTCGGACGCGACAGTGACCTGCATACAAAAGAATTAGGTCACAGCGCAATTAACATGTCTCAACGTGTCGGGGATTGCATTATCGCTCTGGTACGTTCTTTCGAAGGGATTACGTCATTGTTCGCGAACATGCTATCAGTAGCGTCGCAAGCATACTTTTCTCTCAGGAGCGCACGTCACAATACAATGTCACGTTTTCTATAACCAAATATGAAGCGAATGCAAGAGTTTTGTACTTTCTGTATTCTTTTAATATCCTGAATCTTAGGCAAGGCCCGTAAATTGTATCAGAATAATTGAATATAGAAAGTACAAGACTGTTTATTAAAATTATTTTATATATTCTCGAAAGAACAACGATTCATATAGAGATTTTTTCAACGCTAAATATGCTTTTTACCTCTCGCTAAGAGAGGTATTGGAATCATGCTAAAAATCGCATATCCAGATTTTGGTGAATAAGCACGTTTTAAGGTCCCTAGAATCCGATAATAACATTTTTACGATGATGTCTGTGTGTGTGTGTGTGGGGGGGGGGGGGTTGTTGAAGGCACGATTTCTTAAATTCTATAAGACTAAAGACCTATGTAAATACGGATTCCTCAATCTAACAGTAATGGGAAGAGTTGAATAGGTTCTGGTAGCAATTGGATAACCGGAAGTAGTAGTATTTTAACAAAAATCTTCTAAATATTATTTTTTGAAAATTTATGTTATTACAAATATTAAAAAACAAAATTCTCTATCCGACATATTTAAATTTTTTATTATATCTTCTATAGATTTAAAGATATATATATTATAATCTACGTTGTAGTAAATGTCATGGCCTGCTCACAGCCTAAACATCTCCATGGTAACTACTTGAGAAATTAAAAATTCTGTAATTGACAGATAAATGTCACTAATGTCATTGTCAAAAATTCAGAGATAGTACTGAAGGCTTTTTCTGGGAACGATATTTAATATTTTTGATTGTATTATTAATTATATATTTAAAATTATAGGTATATTACATGGACCCTTCAGAAATAACGCCATTCTTGTTCATGAAAAACTTACTCATAGAATGAATTTAAAATGATAGAAAATACGTAAATATAAAGATTAGATGTAATTAGAATTTTTTGTGTGTTCAAGAAATGTTAAATACAATATATACCACAATGGAAAGGGCGCGAGAGGTATTGTGATGGCCACAACAGATTTTTTAATTAGCAAAGTAACATATTTTGTGAATCTCAGTTCTGTATCTATTACTAGACCTAAATTCTTTGAAGAATGTTTAATAGATAGTTCAACATTATTTAATATAACTTTAACCAAATTATTATTAAAAAGAAACTGTCTTACAGTCTTATTACCAAAAAGCATAACGCAACATTTTTGTTCATTGATGGTTAGCCAGTTATTGCAAGCGTATTTAGCAATATTTTGTAGATCTTCATTAATATTATCTAACGATTTATTAAAGTCACGTGGTATAGGAGGTAAATAAAGTTGCGTGTCACCAGCATATAAATGTACATTACTATGCTTGACAATTTTGGGGAGATCAAAAGTATGTAAGGAGAATAATAACGAACACCTTTTGATATGTTTGACAAACCTGATTTCATATTATTGTATGATACTCTTTGTTTTCTATTACTTAGATAATTAGTAAAGAAGTTGATGCTAATATCATCGAAGCCAATATGTTTTAACTTTGTTATCAACAACTCATGATTTACGGTGTCAAAAGCCTTACTGAAATAAAGAAAAACAAGATAGACCATATTATTATTATGAATATGTGTCATAATATCATCAGTAATATTAAGTAATGCAGTCGTAGTGCTGAAACCTTTTCTGAAACCGGATTGAATACTAGGTAGTAGATTGTAACAGTTAATGTAATTATAAATTTGATTCAAAACTATTTTCTCTAATATTATTGACCTAGTTGGCAGAATACTTGTAGGTCTGATATCATTACGGTTATTGGGAGATTTGCATTTGTGTAATATTATATCAGCAATTTTCCATATATCTGGTACTACACCATATAATAAGCATGTGTTTATAATATGACTTATCTGGGGAAGTATAATAACAAAAATATATTTTAGCATCTTTAAATTTATATTAATTGAATGGATGAAGCTGTTGGCACTCGGTGAAACATTGTAAATTATTAAATAAAAACACTTGGTTTCGTTTCACAAATAAAGTAAAATAAACTTAAACTTTATTGTACAATTTCGCCAGTTACGGCATCTTCATAAGTACAGAGGATGGTTTTGACAAACACAAGTTATACAGTTACAAGTAAACAATTACAGAGAAATTAAGGACTGGGGGTTGGTACCCCCTTACCAACCAAGGGGGCGGAGGGGGATGGGGAAAAGCCCGAGATCACACAATCCAAGAACGGATGTTCAACAAGATCCAACTGTTCATTCATCAATGGCAAGGCCATGTGAATGTGCCTATCAATTTCAAAAGATTCAAGGAAAGTCAATCTTGGGCCTTTCCTCTCTTTATGTAAAACACTTAAATTATTTTGATGACATGTATGTTGGTTTTCTAGTAAATGTTTTGCCAAATTTGAGTTGTATTTGTTGTTTTTGAAAGAGGACATGTGTTCCTTAAATCTAATAAGGAAATTTCTACCTGTTTGTCCTATGTAAGCAAAATTACAATTCGAACATTCTATTTTGTATACCCCCCAATTGCATAGTGGATCTTTTTTAACTAATTTCTTGTTAACCAGTATGTTTCTGAGAGTATATTTGTTATAAAACCCAGCAGCAATGTTATATTTTTTTAATTCATTGGCAAGACTATGGCTGACACCGTGGAGATAGTGTAGTTTTTTGTAATTTTTTTTACTATTGTCTACTGTAATCACGGGATAAAAAAATTGAATTAATGATTTCTTTCGTTTTAGGTGATATAACTTGTAGATAATATCACTACTGTAACCATTTGAGATAGCTATGTCTATAATAATGTTTAATTCTTTGGTATGGTCAATGGAATCCATGGGGATTCGTAAGAGGCGGTCTAAGTAGCTATGGAACACAGAAAGTTTTATATTTGTGGGATGGTTTGAGCTGGCTGGAATAATTATATCACTAAAGGTCTCTTTTCGGTAAATCTTGAATTTGAATTTATGGTTTATATTAATTAATGTAATATCCAGAAAATTTATAGATTTGTTTGTTTCTAATTCCATTGTGAATTTTATATGTGGATTCTGACTGTTCAGTAAATTTAAAAACCGGTTTAATTGTCTATCAGAACCAGAAAATAAACAAAGAATGTAATCCACATACCTGTACCAAAATAAGACACTGTTTATCAGGGAATTTTGACTTAGTAATAAATTAGTTTCTAAGGAATCCATAAAGATTTCGGCTAAAAGCGGTGATAATGGTGAGCCCATGGGAAGACCTTCATTCTGAATGTACAAGTCATCATTGAAAACAAAATAATTTTGATTCAAACAAAGTTGTAATAGATCTAAAACTTGTAGGCTTTTTTGTGGAGATACAAAATTCTTCATAAGTTGATTTCCAATAATTGTAATTAAGTTTTTTACTGGTATGGATGTAAATAAACTGCTTACGTCAAAAGAAACCAATTTGCTATTAGGGGGTATATCACAATTTTTAATTTTAGACACCAAGTGTTTTTATTTAATAATTTAAATTTATATTATCTACACCAGCAGAATTTGAATTAATGTAACGAATACTTTTTGAATTTCTGGGTATGTGACTAGCATGAAAGAAAAAAACAGAGTTACTAAATTTTATTAACATACCTATAATTTAAATACATATTTAATTAATAATACAATAATATATATTAAATTTACTCGTACCTCCCAGAGAAATCTGATTTTTGACACTGACATTTTGCATTTATCTGACAATTACACAATTTATTACAACAGATTATTCTATATTATTATACGTATATTATTGTAACAGGCGGAAAATAAGGATAATTCTACCGACTGTGGCAATTGTAATAGACGGACAGTAATAAACCTTACGTCTGTTAGCCAATGTAACAGGCTTTACTTGTTATAATATCGCCCCGGCTACTACCGCCGAATGTAACACTTTACAATTATTTAGGTCGGACTTCTCAATGTAGCCTAGGCGAAGGGAAGGATTATTACAACCTGTTCCGGTGGTTAGCGAAAGGTTGTGGAACCACCTATTGCGTTGTGGGCAGGTTGGACCGAAAATGGGAGCAGGCGAAATGTGGAGAAAGGGTACTTACCCCGTACCAGACGTACGTCACGGAACTGCTGGGCCATTGATTATATATACTAACGTTAGTATATATGACTAGCGAAAACTCGGCTACGCCGAGCTTCCCCTAGGGCTCCGCCGATAGTGTTTTGTGATGGTCTATATGTACATCCAATCCGTTCAGGCATACTTCAATCTGAAAGTGCTAACGCCAACAGTATTCACAGATACCTAAGTTCTCCCTTCTCTCAAATGTATTATATTTATGCCAAAAACAAAATCCAATCATCTAGTTAACAATTTTGACACATGTACCTGACAGTCCTTTACGAGACCTCTCATTTGATACCAAACATGACATATTTCTGAAGACTTTTCAAAAAACCAAAGCCAATCAAGATTTCTAAATTTTGTCAATTCTGCATGACAGTCCAGCAGGAAACATTTCATTTGACACCAAAAACGACATGCAGAAAACAAAAGCCGATCGAGTTGTCAAATTTTTGACATTTCTGCCTGTCAGCCATTGAAAAACATATCATTTGATATCAAGCACGACATATTTCTGACGACTTTTTCAAAAAAACAAAACCCGATCAAGATGTCTAAATTTTGACAATTCTGCATGACAGCCCTTCAGAAAACTTTTCATTTGATACCATGCTGATAGGAATATTTATTTTTTATTTAGTTACTTATGACATGTTTGGCAACATTTGATTACGGACTTTATAATGATCTAGCAGTTAGGTTTTTTTTTATTTAGTTACATATTATTTTTTAATTTACTTATATGTTTGGCAACATTTGTGTAGGGACTTCACATAGATCTAGTTAGGAATATTAGTTTTTTATGCAGTTACCTAATTATTTGGCAACACTTTCCAAGTGCATATGAACCGTGAAAAATATCTTAGATTTTCATCTTAAAAAATTTCACGTTTGCTCAATTCAAAAATATAACCCAATATTCATTGATTTCCCGCTAAATTCAAATTATAATTTTTCCGTTAAAATCAACAAAAATAATAAATACGTGAACAAATTCAGATTTTTAACATAATTTATATTTTATATGCTAGTATAATAATGATGCATGTCTTTCTGACCATAAAGGACATTTTTTTCTTAATCCTAGTGATGTCAATGATGCAAGTACTTATTCGACAATTTACTCAGAAAAATATTAATTTTTTTAAAAACTCTTTAAATATTATTGATTTCACAAATATTTTTTTTGATTGTCATATGTCGGCTGAACAGTGTGGTTCTGACTTAATTGATAATTTAACTTATTTAATTGCTTTACATTTTCCTGTAAAACAATGTACTAAAAAGTTAACTGCTCTCCGGTTAAATGGTATAATTCAGATCTCAAAAAAATGAGAGAAGCATTACATGTTTTAAACATCTGTTTTAGTAGTACACAGAATGAAATTTTTCTACATTTATACAACAGTAAACTCAAAAATTATTAAAAAGGAATAAAAGAGTCTAAAACAAATGCCTATAATTATTTTCATTAAAAATTCAGACAATAAAAGTAAAGCTAGTTTGAATCTAATAAATTTTGAGCGAAATCAAGTAAGAAATCAAAACATAAACTCAGATTTGAAACCTGATGATTATAACAACTACTTCACGACGGTGGCAATTAATATAATAAATAATATTTCAAACAGTCAATTTAAAGCGGAAGATATTTTGATGAGTACTACTCAACCTAGTTCTTGTGTCTTTACATTACAACCTACAGATGTAATTGAGGTATACGATGCCATTAAATTGTTAAATAATTCTAATTGTAGATTTCTATAATATTAGTAACAATTGATTAAAACAAATAATTTATTATATTACTGAACCCTTGACTGCACTTTTTAATAAATGTTTGAATGAAGGAATTTATCCTGAAGCTTTTAAGAAAACTACAGTATTCCCTTTATTTAAAAAAGGAGAAATTAGCAAGGTTGAAAACTATATCTATTATACCCACAATTTCTAAAGTATTTGAAATTATAATTAAAAATATTGGTTTCATACTTTGATAGGAATAACTTACTAAACAGTCAGCAATTCGGTTTTCGTGCTGGACATTCAACATCTCAAGCAGTTTATAATGTTTTACAAAATATAATTTCTGGCCTTGAAGCAGGTAAACATATGGCACTGACATTATGTGACCTGTCAAAGGCTTTTGATTGCGTTAATCATGCCTTACTCTTACATAAATTAGAATTTTATGGTAGGTATTACAGGACCAGCTTTAAATCTTATCAAGTCTTACTTAGAAAATAAAGTCCAATGTGTTTCTTTTCATGGTGCCACATCAAATTTTAGAGAAATAGAGTACGGCGTGCCCCAAGGCTCTATTTTAGGGCCTTTCTTCTTTCTAATATATGTTAATGATTTTAGTAACTATATGGATCCGATTAAAAGTGTATTGTTTGCAGATGACACCTCATTAATTACAGGTGATTCTAATTATGAAAATGTAACGCAAGCTAATAATAATACTATTAAGAAAGCTGAAAATTGGTTTTCAGCAAATAATTTACTTTTAAATAAAGATAAAACTCAAAAAATAGTTTTCTCAAATAATCATAATTTCAATAATAATGTTTTTGTCTCAATTCTTGGAATGCATATAGAACCGGCATTAAATGGTTCCTCTCATATTTCTTTCATTAGTAAAAAACTATCCCGAATTATTTTTACCTCTCGCTAAGAGAGGTATTGCATTCATGCTAAAAATCGCATATCCAGATTTTATTGAATAAGCACGTTTTAAGGTCTCTACAATCCGATTTTAACATTTTTACGATGATGTCTGTGTGTGTGTGTGTGGATGTGTGTGTGTGTGTGTGTGTGTGTATGTGTGTATGTGTGTGGGATGTTGGAAGGACGGTTACTCAAAAACTATAAGACTTAAAATTTATTTAACAACGTATTTCCCAATCGGACATTCATGGGAAGATCTGAAAAGGTTTTGGTAATAATTGGACAACCGGAAGTAGAAGATTCTTGAAAAAAAATCTTCTAAATATTATTTTTTGAAAATTTTTCGTGGTAATATTAAAGAAAATTAAATTCTGTATCTGATACATTTAAATATTTTATTATATATTCCATAGATTTAGAGATAAAAGAAGTATAATATATAAAATAATCTGTTGTAATAAATTTGACAGCCGAAAGAATGCCATGAAAAATAGTTGATAATTTAAATTATTTGTAACTGACAGATAAATGTCAGTGTCAGAAATAATGAGTAATGAAAGGAAAATGTACTTGGAGAATCCCTTAGTTCTTGATCTGTGACTATTATGGAGATGACAAGTCTAGGTTGAAGGACTTAAATTTGTTTCAAACATTATGGGACAATGTACACCAGTACTATAGACTAGAGTAACTTTGAATTGCGAAAAAGCTATCAAATTCTTCTCAAGTAAGTTGTAAATATTGACAAAATTACACATCGATATAAGAATAATCGGAGTGCAATCTATCCGTCACTTTATTAAAGGGAATTAGTGTTATTTAGATATAACATGTATGAAAAAATAAAATGTAAAAGAAGATATGTAAGAATAGATGCACAATCCATATATACATTTTAGACCGCCCAAAATTAATGTTTTTACTAGAAGAATATGAAGAGAAAGTAAACAACGTTGTTCGAATTGAAAATTGCTGTTACCAGCCTAATATTTATATATGGTAAACTCTACTTTGTAATTTATTGTAACATAATTTATGGTAAAATATCTTCATGTTGAGACATGCTATTATTGAATAATAAAGAAGTTTATACGTCATAGATTTATATGAATATATTATTTGTATTTATAAAAATATTCTTTGCTTTATGCATACAGCCAGGTAAAATATACGGCGAGAGGTTATGTGCTGGCCACATCAGATTTTTTTACTACGAAGACTAAACTCCATGATTGATAAATCTACATTAAAAATTGTTTATTTTTCATTATTTCATTCAGTTTTACCTTACGGTATTCTTTTATGGGGCCATTCGCCTAACTCTATTAAAATATTTCGTCTGCAAAAAAAGCAGTGAGAATTCTTTATAATCTTTCATTTAGAGACCACTGTAAAGAAGCTTTTATAAATTTAAATTTTTTGTCGTTACCTTGTCTATTTATTTTCCAGACACTGATAGACATTCATAAAAATAAGGATACCTAATATGTTGAAAAATGGAGATGTACACACTTATAACACCAGATCTGTAGATTTAATAAGGAAACCTTTATTGCGATTACAAAAATCATTAAATAACACCTTAAATCTAGACTATTATAAAGTTTTACCCTCCAGAATTAAAAATCTAGAATTTAAAGCTTTCAAAAATGCAGTTAAATCTTTTTTATTGAGAAACTGTTTCTATACGACTGAAGAATATTTAAAATACAATTTTAATGATTTTAGTTAAAAATACCTTTGAATGTATAAGATAAATAATACTCAAATTTTATTGTTTTACAATAATGTATTTTATTTTATTAGTAATCATTTCCTTTTGGACTTACGTGAGAATACTTTGTTTAATTATACTACGAAGTCTCGTCCTCTAGATCACTTGTAGTAACGCCAGTGATACACTTGATTCACACTAGTCCCAAGCAAAAAAATTCTAGATCTGCCCACTCTACCTTACCGACAGTATGTGCCGCCAACTTCATTACGCTTTTGTGTGCGCTTGGAATCACACGTGTGTTTTTTCAAGCGGCACGTTATTTTAGTAAAAACGCACAGTTATTCTCGAGTTTTTTGCAGAAAAGGAAGAAGGAATGTCGAATGACGAGAAGCAAGACGAAGTTAAATCGGTTTCGCCGAAAAATGTAGGTAACCCCAAAAAATCGCGCAGTACGTCGCGCGACCTAACCTCAAAAAATCTGATGTGGCCAGCACATAACCTTTCGCCGTATATTTTACCTGGCTGTATGCATAACGCAAAGAATATTTTTATAAATACAAATAATATATTCATATAAATCTATGACGTATAAACTTCTTTATTATTCAATAATAGCATGTCTCAACATAAAGATATTTTACCATAAATTATGTTACAATAAATTAGAAAGTAGAGTTTACCATAATATATAAATATCAGGCTGGTAACAGGGATTTTCAATTCGAACAACGTTCTTGTTTACTTTCTCTTCATATTCTTCTAGTAAAAACATTAATTTTGGGCGGTCTAAAATGTATATATCTGGATTGTGCATCTATTCTTACATATCTTCTTTTACATTTTATTTTTTCATACATGTTATATCTAAATAACACTAATTCCCTTTAATAAAGTGACGAATAGATTGCACTCCGATTATTCTTATATCGATGTGTAATTTTGTCAATATTTACAACTTACTTGAGATGAATTTGATAGCTTTTTCGCAATTCAAAGTTACTCTAGTCTACAGTACTGGTGTACATTGTCCCATAATGTTTGAAACAAATTTAAGTCCTTCAACCTAGACTTGTCATCTCCATAATAGTCACAGATCAAGAATTAAGGGATTCTCCAAGTACATTTTTCTTTCATTACTCATTATTTCTGACACTGACATTTATCTGTCAGTTACAAATAATTTAAATTTTCAACTATTTTTCATGGCATCCTTTCCGTTGTAAAATTAATTACAACAGATTATTTTATATATTATATTCCTTTTATCTCTAAATCTATAAAATATATATAAAAATATTTAAATGTATCAGAAAGAGAATTTATTTTTCTTAATATTATCAAGAAAAAATTTCAAAAAATAATATTTAGAAGATTTTTTTTCAAGAATCTTCTACTTCCGGTTGTCCAATTATTACCAAAACCTTTTCAGATCTTCCCATGAATGTCCGATTGGGAAATACGTTGTTAAACAAATTTTAAGTCTTATAGTTTTTCTGTAACCGTCCTTCCAACATCCCACACACACACACACATACACACACACATCCACACACACACACACACACACACACACACACACACACACACACACAGACATCATCGTAAAAATGTTAAAATCGGATTGTAGGGACCTTAAAACGTGCTTATTCAATAAAATCTGGATATGCGATTTTTAGCATGAATCCAATACCTCTCTTAGCGAGAGGTAAAAAGGAAAAGGCGCGAAAACGAGCTCGCAAGATATCGACATCATCGTCGTCATCGAGCTCCTCCTCGTCAACTTCAGGAATTTCGACATCACGCGACAAACGCCGTTCCAAAAAACGGAGTCGCAAGTCTCGCGATAGTCGCGAGTATAGCGATAGAAACCGAGGCCACGAGAGTCGTGCGCGAAAAAATCGTAGGTCGTCATCGCGACGCAAATATAAACACGGCTCTCGTAAGGTTTGCAGCGACACGAGATCACGAGCGTCTCGTAGCCCAAGGTCCAGATCCCGTGAGTATTACAAAGATCGGTTCGAGCGTGCTCGGCGCAGCACGCCTAATTCCGAATACTCCCGACACTCCCACAGGCGCAATGAGTATTCTCGAAGCAGAACACCAAGCGTGCGATATTATCGTTGTCATTCGGGAAGACGCACTGAGTGTTCTCGTAGCAGATCACCAAGCGTTCAGCATTATTACAGAGAGTATCGTGATTCTCGCAGGCGATACTCTCGCAGTGCAACACCAAGTGTCAATGTGCACACGCCGGATCAGGATCATAACAACGAAGTAACAGATAATATGACCAATCCGAGTATGACACAAATGAAGACGGACGATATTATCGTTTGCAACTCGAATACAAATGGGGATAATGGACCAGCTGATAAAGCAGAAGAAGATTACCCAATCGATGAGGACATTTTGGGGCTCCTAGGTGATGTTGTACAGAAGACGAAAGCAGGACCTCCAATATGTAAGGATTTGGTTTCAAGATGGGGCGAAATAATAAAGTTCGGACTGAAAACAGAGGACAAAAAGACACTGCTTGACAAATTTCCAACACCGTCAAATTTTCCCACCTTGAAAGGGCCAGTACTAAACCCAGAAATAAAAGCGGTTATAACGGAAATTGCCTTAAAGAAGGATGCTTGTCATAAGACAATACAGGACCAAATTGCTTCATCGGTTTCAGCAATTGGGATCGCTCTTTCTGCTATGTTCAAAAGCGAGGACAGGCAGAAATCGGAAAATCAGAGTATAATCGCTACACTGGCAGATGCAGCTCGTATTGCATCGGAAGTACTATACGGAATTTCAAAAACCAGAAAGGTGCTAATTCTACCTAGTCTCAATTACACAGCAAAAAGTGCGGCTGAGGCTTGCGAAACCGACACCTTCCTTTTTGGCGAGGACTTTGCTGAGAAAGTGAAAACGGCGACAACGGTGGAAAAATCAGCGAAAGGACTCACGAGATCAACAACATCCCAATCCTTCAAGGCGCCCAGCCAGACTACTCGTCCATCGTTTAACCCACGATCCAACCCAAATAAGGCTTTAAACTGGAAAGCCCCTGTCAAGAAAGGAACGAAGGCACCACGGCGGACAGGGGCACAGAAGCCGAGACCTTACAAGACGACATCCAATTGGTCGAATCGTCGTTAGATGTAAGAATTGCTGGTAAATTACAACATCATTATGATGTTTGGAGGAAAATCACTGAACATGATTTTATCCTCCAAGTAATTAGAGGTTATAAACTTCCTTTAATATCCATACCAGTACCTAGTGGAATGAAACCTGATCCTATTATTTCACAGTCGGACAAACAATTCTATCGAACAGAAATTGATAAACTGCTCGAAAAAGGAGCAATATCGATTGTAAAACCGACAAAAGACCAGGTTTTATCTCCATATTTCTTAGTAGACAAGCCAGATGGGGGGAAAAGATTCATTCTTAATTTAAAGAAATTGAACGAACATGTAGACGCCCCCCATTTTAAGATGGAGGATTGGAAAATTGTGCTTCGATTAATCTCACCAAAATGCTACTTAACAACAATTGACCTTAAAGATGCATATTTTCTCATTCTTGTCCACAAATCCTACAGAAAATTTCTCAGATTTCAATTCTTAGGAATCACATATGAATTCAATGTTGTTCCATTTGGCTTAAGTTCAGCCCCCTACATATTCACCAAAATAATGAAACCGGTCCTAATGCAGTTAAGATCAAACGGTCATACTTCTGTAAATTATCTTGACGACTTCTTTTAATAGGATCAACCTATCAGGAATGTTTAGAAAATACTAGAACCACAGTAAAACTGCTTCAATCGTTATGTTTTATTTTAAACAATAAAAAATGTAACGTAAACCCCTCCACCGAACAGAAGTTCTTAAGTTTTCTTTTAAACACCGAGCAGTTCAACATCAGATTACCAAAAGAGAAAAGAAACCGAATTTGTCATGAAGCTGGAAAGCTAATTGTGAAAAGTTCTTGTAAAATTAGAGATCTTGCTAAATTTATAGGATTAGTTGTGTCAGCGGGTCCAGCCATTAAATACGGACCATTATTTGTAAAAAACTTAGAACGTTATAAATTTAAATCGTTACAGATGTCAAAGAATAATTTTGATGCAAAGATTCAGTTATCTGAAGTCATAAAAGTAGATATATTGTGGTGGAAAAATCACATACATTCTTCGTCCTTAAGTAACCCTATTCGTAATAACGAGTACGCAATGGAAATTTTCACAGATGCCTCCCTAACAGGCTGGGAAGCAGCAGTGGGGGATAGCAAGACTCATGGCTGGTGGAGTGTTGAGGAAAGACGCGAACATATTAACTTCTTAGAGCTTAAGGCAGTTTTTTATGCGCTTAAATGTTTTGCTAAAGATTGCAGGTCTTGTGAGTTATTACTCAGAGTCGATAATTCGATCGCTATCGCTTACATTAATAAAATGGAAGCATCCAGTACCCAAAATTATCAAATTTAGCAAGACAAATTTGGTTGTGGTGTAAGGAAAGAAACATCTGGCTAAAAGCATCATACATTAAATCAAGTGATAATGTTATAGCTGATAAAGAATCTCGCGTTACCGCTGTAAACGCAGAATGGTCTCTTTCCTTACAGGCCTTTGAGTGTATAAGGGAGGCTTTAGGAACTCCAGAAATTGATATTTTTGCCACTAATATAAATTCCAAGTGTAGAAAATTTATTTCGTGGTTCCCAGACCCTGTTGCAGAAGCTGTAGACGCATTTACATTAAATTGGAATAAGTTCTATTTTTATGCATTCCCTCCGTTTTCGTTAATATTGAAAGTTTTACAGAAAATTCAAATAGACAAAGCGGAAGGAATTGTAGTAGTACCACTATGGCCTACCCAGTTCTGGTGGCCATTATTTATTAAACTTCTGAAGTCTGAACCAATCGAACTAAAACCTAACAGAAAATTGTTATCATCTCCTTTCAGCGAAGTCCATCCACTATACAGAACCCTTTCCCTGGTGGCCGGGAGCTTATCCGGCAAGCATTCCGGTTAAAAGAAGTCCCTGAGGAGTCATTGGAAATAATGTTAGCTTCCTTGGCCAACAGCACATTTCTTCAATACAACAGCGCATTAAGGAAGTGGTGGGAGTTCTGCCAGGAGTCCAGGATTTCGCCATTTTTACCGAAGATCTCGGATATTGTAAAATTCTTAACCATTAGTATTAAGAACAATCAAAGTTATGGCACGATAAACTCTTATCGATCGGCTATATCATTGATAACACAATGTGATCTGGGGAACAACTCGGTAGTCAAGAGGTTTTGTAAAGGGGTCTGTGTGTTGAAACCTCAAACCCCGAAGTATGAGTGTGTGTGGAATCCTGCAACAGTTTTAGAATTTTTGTCTAACTGGTTTCCCCACGAATCTCTCAATTTAGAAAAATTGACGTTCAAATTAGTAACTTTGCTTGTGTTAGCAACAGCGCAGAGAGCGCAAACTCTAGCCGCAATTGAGGTCCAAAACATAACAACATCGGACCAGTTAACCGTAATAAAGATTCCTAAACGGCTTAAAACCACCAAGGTAAACAAAGCACAGCCACTCCTTTCCTTGCCTCATTTTTCGGATCAGCCTAGTGTCTGTGTAGCATCGATCTTAAATTTCTATTTAATGTATACGAAAGACATTCGTCCGAAAAAAGTTACATCGTTATTAATTACAATTAAAAAACCGCACAAAGCTGCGTCAACGCAAACAATAAGCCGTTGGATAAATTCCACTCTGGAAAAAAGCGGTGTGGACACCTCCTTCTTCTCCGCGCATAGTGTTAGACGAGGTGTTAGACACGCGAGTACCTCCTCGGCTGCGAAAAACGGTGTATCTTTAGAAGCGATTAAAAGCGCGGCAGGTTGGTCAGGATCATCCACAGTCTTCGCTCGATTTTACAATCGACCAGTTATTGACCAACGCGAGTTTATGCAATCTATTTTTAATACCTAGAGTTAAGAGGAAACGCAGATTGTTGTCGGATCAAAAATGCCATGTAATTGCGAAAATACTTTTCTTTT
This sequence comes from Harpalus rufipes, assembly GCA_951394225.1. Taxonomy (NCBI): domain Eukaryota; kingdom Metazoa; phylum Arthropoda; class Insecta; order Coleoptera; family Carabidae; genus Harpalus; species Harpalus rufipes. The sequence continues at coordinate 18,909,600 of OX596289.1, forward strand.
GTTTTTGGTTATAGTTTAACACGAGTTACACAATCTAAATGTGATATCAAAATCTAAGAGGAGATTGTTGTTAGATCTCAAAAAACTGTATAATAACGGCAAATATGTTTTAGTTTTCAAAATAGATCTTAAACTTATAAAATAACGTGTCATTCTGGATATAAAAACAAAGTTGTTATATCTTTAGAAATAAATCGCGTAACTTTAAAAATCTACAAGTGATCTAGAGGACGAGACTTCGTAGTATAATTACGATTGAACTTCACTTAAGGTAAGTTCGTTTAATCGATTAATTATTATATTTGTTCTCTATTGACTTAACCAAAAAATGATTTTGTAATTTGACTAATGTAAATTATTTTTATTGCCATGTGTTTTTGACGTACTATAAACATTGTAAAAATGTAAAATAGTTTAACAAATAAATACATACAATAAAATTTATTAAAACAATCTTTATTTTGCTTGTCATCCAGTGTTGCCAGTGCCTCAGATCCTTTTCCGTTTATACTGTTTTGAGGTTATGCATTGTAAAATCAGTTATTTTTATAAATAAAATAGCTACATACCGTTTTTACCTTCCGTCACCTTTAGGTAAGGAAGGTATTGTCTTTGGTCAAAAAATTCGGTGGTGAGTTTTCATTGAATAAGCACGTTTTAGGGTCTTTACAATACGATTTTACTATTTTTACGATGTCTGTATGAGTGTGTGTGTGTGCGTGTTTTTTTTTTATTTTATTTTTATTCAAGGATGCTCCATATAAATACAATACATGCTTATAAATATATCTAAATTACATTGTTTATATTATTTAATTACAGAATTTGCCTTAAGATACTTATATATTTGTATTATAAAATATTAAATTCAACTTGTGTGCCGTATTATTCTCTTAAACTGTTCATAGTTTTATACCAAATATTCAAACTCTATAGAATTTTCAAACTTAATAAAATCTAGGGTATATATTAGTACAAGTTCATGATGTGAAGGGGGCCAATTTCCATTTCTTCTTGTGACACTGTCTCGGAGAATTGTGCGTTCACTATGTAGTATTGCACAGTCGTAAATGATGTGGTCCACTGTCTGGTTTTCGTTACTACATTTACACTCCGTACTATCCTTTATTTTAAATTTATAAAAGTAACTATTTAATTTGCCATGGCCACTTAATATGGTTGTTAGTTTGAGGAGTAAGGTATTTTCGTTTTAAGTCTGGATTGAACACAAGGCAATAGTTATTTACATACTAAGTGGCGGGAAGACACTCATCTCGCATGAGCGCTTATTTGAGGCACGAGCGAGCTCGCGAGCGAGGGCCTCATTTGCGCGAATGCGTGGATGACGTCTTCCCGCAAGAAGTTTGTACAATACTTTTTGTAACGAACAAAATCATTATTAATAGAGTATAAATGTCAAGATAACTGTACAAAATTCGCAAATATACAAGTAAATAGCACAGCAGCAATTTCATAGCAACAGTTGTTAAGTAAGAGGGCCATAAGGACATAGAGATGTGGGGAGTAGAGAATAGCGCACCACTAGACGACATGGATGGATAAACCAAGGTGCACAAAACATTTTTAGGTGACTATTGCAAAGTCATAATTTTTTTATTTAAAATATATACTAGTAGTTCATTTAGTAAAAATGATTAGGCAGAGAACGACGTCATGAACTTGTACAAATTATTGAGTGTTATTTATTTAGAAAAGAAGAAAAAACTAGTATTAAAAAACGTATATATAAATTTAAAATTATTTCTAAGTCAACCTTAATTCCTTTTGGGGAATACAGAATTATTTGACATAACATGGTCATTTTCAGTAGTGCCAACGAAAATGAACTACAATTATTTCAAATAATTTTATATACCGTAAAAGGAATAACGATTAATATAAAAATATTTGTTAATATCATTAATATACATATACTATAATTTTTTCCTTTTTTTTAAATAAATAACATCTAACGATTTCTACTAGTTATATTTCATTTTATAAGATTTTTTTCAGGTTGATGACGTGCGTTTTCTGCATATTCATTTTATTATTGGCAAAATTAGTTAACGAAATGCCGCTTACGTGAAACTAAAATTTCCTTCTTCTACAGCCATTTTGAATATCGAATGATGATTGTAGACATGTCAAATGTTTTTTTTTGAAGGTTATAAATTGTGTTAGGTTGAAACATTTTTTTATGAATTTGTTAGCTACAGTTAATACTTTTATACATAATATGTATATGAGTGTTATGTTTATCATCTTGACAGCTCAGAAAATAATTTGCTTACTGTCAAAATATATTGCAACCTAAAAATGAAAATAAATTAAAAATTAGCCACAATAATTAATTTGTTAAGCAAGGAAATGAGCTGCATGGAATACAGCACTAAATTTATTTGCTATTTAAACAATTTTTTACAATTCAGTTCGTAAAGTAAATGCAGGCGTAAAGTAAAAGCGGCCGTAAAGTAATCTTTGACAGGTGTCAAAAAACTAGTGATACTTTACGGTTGCCAAAGGATACGTAAAACTATGTAACAGTTGCCTAAAAAGATATCTTTTCGATATTGTTTAAAGGATGTAGAAAATAGCTATTTATATACCAAGAGAATTAAGATGTTTATTCATGAAAAGAAAGTTTAAGCCACGAGCCCATAAGGCGAGTGTTTTAAATTCTTTGAGTGTAATTTTTGTCGTGAAAATAATGAAAATGGCTGATCTATATAACAAAGACTGTGGTTAGTTTTATTTTCGTGCCTAATGTTATTTTAAATACATTATTTATTGAGAGGAGTTAAAATTATGTGAGAGTGACATTTTTTTTTAATTCACTAGTAAATAAACACAGTGTTGCCACCTTCGGAAAATTGTTGACCAGGACATTTGAGTAAAAAATAATAATATTGGAAACACTAAATATAAATTCAATTATTTTACTGAATTTCTGGAAATTTTCCTTTCTTTAATATAAATGTCCATAACTGGGAATTATTTTTTTCACCTTTTATATGATCTTCCAATTTTTGTAGTATTTATTTTCAATTGAACTGTTTTCTTTATTTTGAGTTGTCATTTTGCCCTAGAAATAAAAAAATTAACTTAATAATCTGTTTTTTTTTAATTTGAAGAAAAAATTTATTGTAAAAATGTTAACATACATACATACATACATATATACATACATACATACATAAACATCAGCAAGAAAAAAAAATATTGTAACGGTTTTTATTTATATGGGTGAAGTGTAAAACATAGACAAATATTATTAACCAAAAGAATGCGTTTATTAAACGATAAATAAATAAAGATAATAAAAACAACTAACACTATGATTAAATAATTATAGACACTAAGAATATTATTAAATGCTTAAACACTACGATTATTTATCTAACTAACATTTATTTATATAACTACATTTATTTATGTTAACAACTGTTAAACTGTTTATTTATATCACCGAGTTCATATTTGGTTGCTTGTATATATGAAACTGAGACTCCGCCTTCTCCCGGCCAATATTTATACAGCGCGTAACAGTCTAGAAGCCACTAGAAGGCTTCCAAGCGACAATGACCGGCACACAAAGGGACGAGGTCACGGCGCAATTAAGAGTCCAGCCGCTGCGGCGCCAGGGATTGCGTCATCGTTCTCGTATATTCGTTCAGTGGTGGCGTTGTATACTATTCTCTCGGGGGCGCACGTCACATTGCCCCCTCCTTAAGACTGTTTCGTCCCGGAACAGTTCTTGATGACGAAATCTACATGCATTGCCCTTGGTACACTTTGAAGTCTTGAAGAAGTGACAGTCGATGGTCCGCTGGGGTTCTCCTTTCTGTCTGTTAGGGTTAAAGCTGCAGACGAGAATTTCAATACCGGTATAGCGGAAGAGGATCTCTAACATGTTCCTAATAACTCTCCAATCCAAGCCATCTAGTCCACAGCCTAACTTCGGTACTGCCAACTTCAAAATGTCATTTTCTAGCAGATGATCCTTCAAGTCACACAGCGAGCTCCATAGATTGCGATATGACGGCTTTTGGTACGAGCGTGGTTTTGTGACCAGGTAGTAGATATACCGCTGCTGTTCTGTATTGTTATCCCTCAGTCGTAGCGTCTTCCCGACGGATGGACCTTGGTTGGCCAGTTCTTGTAGTCGTCCAAATTTTGTCTTAAAGACTGACGCTATGCCGCGTGACATCTTTAAGTCTTCCGATACGCAGTGGCCGAGGGAATAATCTGAGGACACGGTGAACAGATCTCTATATTCTTCTGTCGTCACGCCATACCGCGCCTTGTGACCAAAGGAATACTGTTCCATGAAGTCTTCAAAAGTCGGTTCCTGAGCTATGATCCGACGAACCGTTGCTCCATGCTGGTCTTCATTGTTGTCACCGGCGAACGGGGCTAGCCGATTAAAGTGTACTACTCTCGGCTTCCCGGTAGGTGTTTTTCTAATTCTGTATATCACGTCGTTTATTCTCTTAACGACCTCATAAGGACCTTCCCAATTTCTTTGTAGCTTTGGTGATAAACCTCGGCGCCTTTGAGGATTGTAAAGTCACACTAAATCCCCTGGTTGGTATCCACCTTTTTCTGCCTTGATGTCATACTGGTCCTTCATTCGGTCGCTGGCAGCTTGAGTGTTTATGCGGACTTGTTCATGAATGTCGTTCATTCTTCTCCGTAAGTCCGTTACGTAATCTTCCCCGGCCAGATCTTCCCCAGGTTTACTGCCGAACACCAAGTCACATGGCAGGCGCAACTCACGCCCAAATAAGATGTTCGCAGGACTTTGCCCTGTGGTTTCATGCACGGATGAACGATAAGCCATTAAGAACAGATGAAGATGTCGGTCCCAGTCTCTTTGGTGGTTGGAGACTACCTTCGACAAATATCGGTTGATCGTTCTGTTCATGCGTTCAACCATGCCATCGGACTGCGGATGTAATGCAGTTGTCCTCGTTTTATTAATCCCTAATATCTTACAGATATTTTGGAAAACGGCAGACTCAAAATTTCTCCCCTGGTCGGAGTGAAGTTCACGTGGAACTCCGAATCGGCATATACACTCCTTGACTAAGGTTTCGGCGACCGTAGTAGCTTCCTGGTTGGGTAATGGATAGGCCTCAACCCATTTGGTGAAGTAGTCCATGACAACCACGATGTATTTATTTCTGTCTTCGCTTTCTGGAAATGGTCCGGCCACGTCAATCGCAATGCGCTCAAATGGACTGCCAACGTTGTATTGACGCATTGGAGCTTTCCGTCGTCTATGAGGGCCGTTGCTTCCAGCGCAAACTACACATTTCTTGCACTAGTCTTTAACGTCTTCCTTGCAGTTAACCCAGTAAAATCGCTGGCGCAATCTTTCTAATGTTTTGTTGACTCCAAAATGGCCACCTCCAGATCCGTCATGGATCTCTTTCAGCACGTCTGGAATTCTATTCTTAGGAATAACCAACTGAGTTCTCTTCTCAGTTCCATCGGTATTTTCCACCAAACGCTTTAACAGGCCATCTTCAATCATCATCGAGTCCCATTGCGCCCAGTATGATTTTACACTCTGTGAGTGTGGTGCAACTTCTTCCCATCTTGGTTTTCTCTCTTCTGCTTTCCACTCCAGCAGTATTTTCAACGTCGGGTCATTCTCTTGGTCTTCGCGTAGTCCATCGGTCTGCCAATTATCGTCGACTACTGTTGTCCTGGCGACAGTAAAATGTTTCTCTTCCAGTCGACTACAATGCTTGCACTCATCTTGGCATGGCCTTCTGGACAATGCGTCGGCATTACGATGGCTGGTACCCGCCCTATGATCGATTTTGAAATCGTATTCCTGTAGTCTTTCAATCCATCTAGCCACCTGACCTTCAGGATTCTTGAATTGTAGCAGCCATTTTAATGCAGCATGATCAGTCCTAATCAGAAATCGTCTTCCGTACAAATATTTGTAGAAATGTTCCACGGATTTCACGACTGCCAAGAGTTCTTTTCTAGTCACACAGTAATTCCTTTCTGGTTTTGACAAGGTCTTACTAAAGTAGGCAATAACTTTCTCATGCCCATCTTGTATCTGGGAAAGAACGCCACCAATTCCAACGTTGCTGGCATCTGTGTCTAGAATGAATTCTCCTTCAGGTAAAGGATAACTCAAGACGGGTGCGCTTGTCAAAGCATGTTTTAATTCTTTAAATGCAACTGTACAGTCCATTTCCCAGATAAATCTTCTTCCTTCTTCAGTAAGCCTTGTCAGTGGCTTGGCTATGTTGGCAAATCCAGGTACATATCGCCGATAATAGGTACACAAACCAAGGAAACTTCTGAGTTCGTGTTTGTCCCTAGGTGCTGGCCAGTCTCTCACAGCCTTTATCTTCTCCTGGTCGACTGCAATACCCTTACCGGAAACCACGTGTCCCAGGTAATGAACTTCTCTTCGAAACAGGTGACACTTCTTCGGGCTAAGTTTCAGGTTAGCCTTCCTCAATCTCTGGAAAACCTCTTCCAAATTCTTCATGTGGTCCTCGAATGTCTTACCAACCACAATAATATCGTCGAGGTACACTAAACAGGTTTTCCAAGATATCCCAGCCAATACTGTTTCCATGAGTCGTTCAAACGTTGCAGGAGCATTGCAGAGCCCGAACGGCATTACGGTGAATTGCCAAAGTCCTGTACCAATGGTGAAGGCTGTCTTCTCTTTGTCTTTTGGATCCAAATCCACTTGCCAGTATCCGCTCTTTAGGTCCAAAGTGGAGAAAATCTTTGAGCCAGCTAAGGTGTCTAATGTGTCGTCTATTCGAGGTAGCGGGTAGCTATCCTTCTTCGTCACGTTGTTAAGTTGACGATAATCGACGCAAAATCGTGTAGAGCCATCCTTCTTCTTCACTAACACCACTGGTGAAGCCCATGGACTGCTTGAAGGTTCAATCACACCTTCCATCTTCATGTCCTCGATTATTCGTTCTGCTTCCTCACGTTTCGCCAGTGGTAGTCTTCTTGCTGGTTGACGGATGGGTCTTGCGTCTCCGGTGTCTATTTTATGGTGAACTACATTAGTTCTCCCTTTGTTCTTCTCATCAAATTGGAACACATCTTTAAAATTTCCAATTAGATTCTTTGCCTTCGTTCTCTGGTCGGCGGTCAATTCTTCAAACGATGTTGTCAGTTGATTGATTAACGTGTCCGGGACTTTCCGAGATGTGTTCCCTGTGGCCTTTACAGTTCTAATAATCGAGGATACTGTCATGCATTCTCCTACAATTGTTCCTCTCTTCAGAACAACAGGATAAAAATTGACGTTCATTATTCGAACTGGAATTACCTGGCTGGCTTTGACCAGAGATTTTCCAACAACAATTCCAGTGCCAGTTTTGGCATCATCATTTTTGGGCTCCAGCATAACGATACTTCCCTCACAGAAACTACCATCTAAATGTGCTCCCAGGATAGTTTCACTTCGTTCTGGGAGGGTGATGTCTTCGGCCATTAGTACACGCACAACCTTGTCGTCTCGTGGATTTAATATCAGTTCTTCTTCATTGACCATCATCACTCCCTTCTTCAGGTCAAGTTTAAAACCATGCTTTGACATTGCGTCCATTCCGAGTATTACTTCATCTTCAACTTCAGCTACTAGTGCACGATGTTTAAAGGAGGTGTTTCCAATAGAGATGGTGACATCTACTTCTCCTAATGCGGTAGCTTGTTCTCCCGTTGCTGTGCGTAACCGCCACTTGGTTGGTTGAAGATGCGTCTTGCCAGTTTTCCTTATGAAGTCGGGTCTAATTATAGTTTTTGTCGCACCCGTATCCAGTAGCATTTTCATTGGCCTTCCGTTAATAGAGCCATCCACATAGATGCTATTGGCTTTATGATGAAGAGATGCGACATAACGGATGGATTGTGGAGCTACTAGATTACGGGTCGACAGTTGCTCCTTCGCATCAACCCGATTTAGTTTTCCGACTCCTTTTCTTCCTTTGCAGATTGTCTTCTTATGCATCTTTCTACAAAGTCTCTGCGGATGGCCCAGTTCACCGCAGTTCCAACAACGGAGTTTCTTTCTTCCGGTGAACACTTCACTTGCAATTCGTCGCATTGTCTCTTCTAGATCTTCAGAGTTTTCCTTTCTCTCAGCATCGATATTTCGCACTCGTGATTGGTTACGTGAAGCTTGTTTGGCAGCTTCATGCTCTAATGCATATGAGAGTGCGTCAATTAGAGTTTTTGGATGGGCCAATCGCAATGCTTGCTGAGTTTCGCTGTCCCGAACTCCGTAGATAAATGATTGAGTGGCCAGGCACTCCAAAACGCTGTCAGGAGCTGTAGGATGTGCGAGATGAACCAAACGGGCTATGTCGGCTTCAAATTCTTGCAGGTTTTCTTTTGAACTCTGATACCGGTTCCTCAGTTGCGTCTGGTACACCTGCTCCAGATGCGCATTTCCATACCGCATATCCAATCGCTTGACTAGCTGGTCGTAGTCCTCTTGTTCTTCTTCCTTCAGCGTTTGTAAGATATCGATGGCTTCTCCAAGCAACGAGACAGTCAACGCCGTAGCCTTCTCCTCGGACGTCCAATTATTTGCTTTTGCGGCCGCTTCAAATTGTTTTAAATAATTCGGCCACGAAGACTTCCCATCAAATTCCGGTGTTTTTATGTGCATTTTTGAAGTAGTTTCAGGTTTTACTACTTTTCTTCCTTCTATTAGACTTGGCTCAGTCACACCAGAATTCGGAATTGACGACGATGTAATTTTAGTGAATTTTTGTTGTATTTCTTCAATCTTCTTGTCATACTCCTCTTTTAAATTCTTTAGGCCTTCTTCAGTATTTTCCATTAATTTTTGTTCTAAATTTCTAGAATTTTCTTCCAATTTTTCTTCTAAACTTCTAGAATTTTCTTCTAATTTTTCTTTTAATTTTTGTTCTAATGCTCCTGTCAATTCTTCTTTTAATGTTCGAGAATTTTGTTCTAATTTTTCTGTCAATTCTTCTTTTAATGTTCGAGAATTTTCTTCTGCCTTTGTAGAACTTTCTATTATCTCCTGTTTTAATTCTTCTTTTAATGTACTAGAAGTTTCATCCGCTTTTCTAGAACTTTCCTCTAATTTTTCTGTCAATTCTTTTAACTGTTTACCAAGGTCGGATACGTCATCCGGAATTTCGAATAGGTAATCTTCAGGATTTTCACCAGCATCGGTTAATGCCTGCCGTAGTCTTTCTTGAAGAGTTGACTTCCTTCCTGTTGTTTCCACATCCCGTTCTTCTAGTTCTCTCTTGAGATCACCTACTTTCAATTCACTTAATTTTAATTGTTTAGGAGCCATTTTATTTATTTTTATTTATTTACACTTCACAGTTATTAACAACCCCACACCTAACACCAATTGTAACGGTTTTTATTTATATGGGTGAAGTGTAAAACATAGACAAATATTATTAACCAAAAGAATGCGTTTATTAAACGATAAATAAATAAAGATAATAAAAACAACTAACACTATGATTAAATAATTATAGACACTAAGAATATTATTAAATGCTTAAACACTACGATTATTTATCTAACTAACATTTATTTATATAACTACATTTATTTATGTTAACAACTGTTAAACTGTTTATTTATATCACCGAGTTCATATTTGGTTGCTTGTATATATGAAACTGAGACTCCGCCTTCTCCCGGCCAATATTTATACAGCGCGTAACAGTCTAGAAGCCACTAGAAGGCTTCCAAGCGACAATGACCGGCACACAAAGGGACGAGGTCACGGCGCAATTAAGAGTCCAGCCGCTGCGGCGCCAGGGATTGCGTCATCGTTCTCGTATATTCGTTCAGTGGTGGCGTTGTATACTATTCTCTCGGGGGCGCACGTCACAATATGAATATTATTTTGTTAATTATTTATTTTATTTACATATTATTAATAACAAAATAAACTAAATAATAAGTATTTAATAGTATATTATGTTATTAGGAGTAGAAAGCGGTCTTTTTGTGTTGCACCCAGCTATTGCGGCCGAGGCGCTAGCCGAGGCTAGGCAAGCTGGGTAAAACACAAAAAGGACGTTCTGCTCCGAATAACATATACTATTTTTTCTTCAAGTGTTTGAAAGAAAATTGGGGATTTTTTATATTTTTCTGGAATTGTTTTAATTGTAGAATTTGCAATTTCGGCCATAGTTGGCTGTGCACACTACAAAACACAAACGATACAATTGTCAAATAACAATTTTCAATATGGTTTGTGTTGCTGTGACGACTGCTGCCGCCAGCGGTGAACTAAGAAGCTAACATTTTTTTACTAGTACAATAATGAACAACATTGTTGTACTAGTAATAAAATGAATATCTTCTATAGTGTTTGTTTAGTAGGGGAATGTCTTCAACGCCCGAATATTCAAAACCAGAATATTCAAAACCAGAATATTCATGCACAGAATCATTCAAATCCCGAATATTCAAAACCAGAATATTCATACACAGAATCATTCAACGCCCGAATATTCAACACCCGAATATTCAAAAACCGAATGAAAAAGTTTAGGCTACCTGTCACTAGATGTCACTACGAAACGTATGCATTGTCGATATTGTAGTGTACTTTAATTTATTTAGATGAGAATAATAATAGACATACGTTTTCAAATGTCAAAAATGACAGCTTCATCGATAATTATATACGATGTGATTGAATAACTGAAATCTAGATAATAGGTACAGTATAGGCATGTCTACGGAAAATATGTGGAACTTAAAACATTTTTTGAATAATAAGCCGTTCTACCGTTTAATAAATAAACAATTACAGTTACATTTTCTTATAAAGTATGTATATTATAATAACACGAAATAAATGTTATTTTTCTCAATACAGATTCATAGTTTGATTACAAAGATTATAGTAAAAAAATCGTTTCGCGAGAGCCGTGATTAATGCAAAGTTCTATCAAACATCGATGATTATGGGCTATGTCTACATGGCAATCTATAATACACATAAAATCGTTGTTAATTTTGGTTTGGCGTCGTATAAAGCTCTGCTCTGACACCTCTTATTTTCGCTCTTTTTATAGACAATTTGTGCTTTGAATTAAATTCAAACAACTTTGATAATGTAAAAATATTCGGAAATGTCGAGCCCACTATCTTCTAAAATTATTTTAATATTATTTCATGATGTAGTAACAATTCCCTAAATGATAGAAAATGCCAAATCAGCAAATTTCTCATATTTCATCCACTAATCCGACACCGTTAAAGACATTATAACATGGTTTGAATTCGACATGATTTTTTTTCCTTTCATGAATTTGCACGATTGTTGCTGAGGAATGGTTATTAGGTTTGAAATTTGCCGATATGAATCTGTTCAAAATATTACAGAAATTTCTTTGGAATTGAAGTGTGTTTTATTTGTGACCCACTCTTTCACTCAAATCGTGTAATACATAATAAGAAAGAGAATTTCATGCTGAACTCATATTTCGAAACTGCGTTGTCCTATTTATAACCGTGTGAGAGTGGTGAAAGAAAAAGGAGTAATGAGCCGATTTGAATATATATCTATAACTTGCAAATAGTCACTGATCTTTAATACAATTGAAAATCTGTTGGAAACCATTGACAAAAATATTGCAAGGTATAATATTAATAATTCCAGGTAATTATTTAAAATTATAACGGATGGAGATACTATAAATAATTATTAAAGTAGGTATTAATAAGTAACTTTCTTTATTTTTTTAATTTAAGTTTCTTTCATAAGTTGTTATTCTGGTTAATTTTTTAAAAATAAATATATTTTTATAAAGTCGCTCTATTTTTTTGTTGCACCTCACATCTTTATTCAAATACGTAGTCGTGCCATAAATTCTGTCCCTGAGTATAAAACACGATAAAAAATATATAAAAATAAAATTAAGAGTGCCTTGAGCATTTGTTTTTTTCATCTGTCAAAATATTGTAAATCATTAATTTCAAACCGATAGTTCATGCGTTCCTACTTGGTTCATAAAGTAAACATGGAGTGGGGTATTAAAAAGAACCGTGTAGCAGTGATTGCGCTATACAAGTGCAACAAAACATCAGTAGAGATTTTCAATTTGTTAAAACTTCTGAAAATTACGAACTTGGAACTTATCGCAGAAGCACAGGGCAGCGATTAACAGCCACGAGAGCTAAGATGTTATTCCAGCGACACGCAAACGGAAGTCATCGGCAACTTCTTTTTACGGATGAAAAGTTTTTCACTGTAGAAGAAAAATTCAACCGCCAAAATGATTGAATGTATACCCATAGCTCTCGGGAAGCTGCAGAGAAAATCCCGAAGGTAGAAAGGGGTCACCACCTAGCGTCAGTGATGGTTTGGTGGAGGGTGTCGTATGACGGTGTTATGAAGTTGCATTTCTGCGAACAAGGGGTAAAAACGCGAGCAGGAAATTACCAGAGCGACATATTAGAGCAAGTTGTAAAGCCATTGAATGATTCCTTGTTCGCTGGTAAGCACTGGATTTTTCAGCAAGATTCAGCGCCCGCACACAAAGCGAAGTCGTCGCAACGCTGGTTAGAGCTGAATTTACCGGAATTTATTGTCGTTGAAGATTGGCCCTCTGGAAGTCCAGACCTCAATCCTTTGGACTACCGCTTTTGGTGTGTCAAAGAACGAGCCGGTCATTTTGAGTATTTTTTTTTTAAATTAATAGTTATGTAACAATAAAATCACATTAATTTTTTATCAGATTTCTTTTTACCTCTCGCTAAGAGAGGTATTGCATTCATGCTAAAAATCGCATATCCAGATTTTATTGAATAAGCACGTTTTAAGGTCCCTACAATCCGATTTTATCATTTTTACGATGATGTCTGTGTGTGTGTGTGTGTGTGTGTGTGTGTGTGTGTGGATGTGTGTGTGTATGTGTGTGTGTGTGTGGGATGTTGGAAGGACGGTTACTCAAAAACTATAAGACTTTAATTTTTTTTAACTACGTATTTCCCAATCGGACATTCATGGGAAGATCTGAAAAGGTTTTGGTAACAATTGGACAACCGGAAGTAGAAGATTCTTGAAAAAAAATCTTTTAAATAATATTTTTTGAAATTTTTTCTTGATAATATTAAAGAAAAATAAATTCTCTTTCTGATACATTTAAATATTTTACAATATATTCTATAGATTTAGAGATAGAAGACATTACTGAAGACTTTTTCTGGGAAGTACATACATTATATTATTTCTTAATGTATTAATAGAATTGGAAACATTTCGAAAAATTAGAAGAGGACAAAATTTCTTCATCAAAAATGAATTTAAAATTAAACAATCTAAATATATATGGAATAGATATATGCGTAAGTAGAATTTTTGGTGTAGAGTGTAGGTATACAAGAAATGTTAAATAATAAATAGGGAGCGAGCAGTCATATGATTTTGTTGGCCTTGACAAGCAGATATGGGGGCCCATGTCAGAATGATAGCTAGTAATTATGTATATAGATGTCAAATATCATAATTTCTCATTCTAAATTTAGTGATTTTCCAATTCCATGTGGAGCAGAATTAAATGTTAAATATCTAAGGCATACAAGTAAACTTTAAACTCCTGGTGATAAATTAACTACGTAAATTAGAAAATCTTGAAATTTTTAATGAAAAATTCTAACATTTGACATCTATGTACATAATTACTAATTATCATTCTGAAACGGGCCCACACATTTGCTTGTCAAGCCCAAAAATGTAACATTACCGTTCGCGCCCTATACTTATGTAACCAAAAAAAGGAAGTGGCGAGAGGTATTGTGCTGGCCACAACAGATTTTTTATGTAGAATAAGCCTCCCTTGTATTAGGGACAGTATTTATGGCACGACTACGTAAAGCTAATCATATATGGCAGCGGTAACTTAAGCACTTTGACCATGTGAAATTTGAAAACAGTGGCCACCATGACACTGATAGCTTGTATTTGTTATGGTTTGGGTTTGATGGGAGCCACTTAAAATTGTATAATACATGGAAGTTAATAACGATAAAAAAAATTGCTTCCTTCGGCGCTCTCATTTCGCAAGCGTGTTAATAATATTACATTGTTTTTACCTTCCGTCACCTTAAGGTAAAGAAGGTATTGTCTTTATTCAAAAAATTCGATGGTGAGTTTTTAATGATTAAGCACATTTCAGGGTCCCTAGAATACGATTTTACTATGATGTCTGTATGTGTGTGTGACGATAATTTCAGCCGCGATAACAAAAAAAACGATTTTTACGTATTTCTCTTCCTTACAGCCATGTGCAGACGTGATTAGATTTTGGTTATAATTCGTCAACCGAAAGTCCCCTCATTTGAAGAATTTTGCAGTTTTTCTTGAACAAGCGCTGTTAAATTTTACGATTTGATTGCATTTTATAATTCAAATTCAATAAACATAGAGTTAAAAAAATTATAAAGAAATTAAATGTCATAAGCAGCAAGCTATGCTATAACCATGGAAACAACTACTATATTAAGAAAATTCTGATTCAAATATGTCAGTATCAAGTGCAATTGACATAGCATGTTTGTATTATAATTTTACTGGAAATATATAAACTTTTGTTACAAACTTTCACTTTCTGTATGGAATTTGTACAAAATACCTAGAACTGACGGAAGGCAATGTACTGGAAATATAGGATCTCTTAGAAGGAAATTACTGTATGGAATTGGTGTAAAATACGTACAGGTGTCTGCCATAAACGAGCCACCATTGCAAACTTTCTTATTTGAAGATATAGAAAGACGGTTAAATGGACAAAGTTAGGCGATATTATATGAAAAATTTAACGGTGCAAAATGCAAAACAATTGAACATCAAATACGCGACTTATTCAACAAAATAACATTTTTTTAATAGAATGCTAAATTGAAAGTGATACCATTTAAAAGATTTTTTTATCTGAATATAAAAGTTCATTATCACTATGCCTTTAAAATTAAAAACAAAAGAGTTATTTCAAATTTAAATATTATATTTCTTATTTAAATACAAATATAATATTTTTGCTATTGGGATATTTCATTATGTAGAGATGGCGTTGTGTACCACCAACGTTAAACTTTCAACAAGGGGGCACATTGCACATTTGTGTAAGTTCCATAAGCGTATCATTGCTGTTAAGAGTTTTTCTTTGATTCTTCTTGTATTTTGACTTTTCTCTCAGTGTTTATTATTATTTTAGGTAGAGTTATTGGCTTGTATCCTGTTTTACTAATTGTAGCGGAAGATTAATTATTATTTTTCATTTTAAATACTTTAGTTAGTAGTTGTTAGGTTATGATCACAGATTTGTTTTTTCTTACGGAGAGCACATATTGGATAATAGTAGTTTAATTAATTGTAAATATTAGTTCTATTATCTATTTTCAATTATATACACTACGTACGTATGTAAAAACATACGAATGAAATAAAATTGCTCCCTTGTTTTTATTTCCAAATTTTTCCGCCTGGTTCGTATTCTTAATGAAATATCCCAATATATTCAAATAAGAAAGTTAGGAATGGTGGCCCGCTTACGGCAGACATTCTGTACATAGAACTGACGGAAGATAATGTGCTGGCCACATCAGATTTTTTTTTACTTGTATTTGCCAATATCTTCCAAAAAAAAATTATACGTCTACCTGTGGCGCGTGGCTCGTAATACGAGCATATTTTTCTAATAAAATCGCTTTTATGGAGCACAATTCTCATAAGAATACAATATGAAAGTGCGCTCCGTAAAAGCGCTTTTGTTATGAAAATGTGCTCGTAGTGCGGGATAACATTATTATTATTATTATTAAAGACTGAGGCCTTAGGCATTTATTTTGACAGCACATTTTATTTCATTTTCCAGATAAACGATACTATAACTAACTCTAGTAACTTTTAGTTAGGGAGAAGGAGAAGCATCAGAAATTTTGCAAATATTGATGTATTGTATAGAACTTCTCATTCATATTATTATTTTTTTATAAAACACCAGTCCTAATATTTGAACAACTGTGATTCCAATGCGGTCACCTGTGTATGTGTGCAGAGTGTGCTAATGTAATTAGGACGCAGAATAGAGATCGTTGCCTAGCCTATTGTGCAGGGCAGATATTATTTCAATTCAAAGGATTTTTTAAAATGTATTTTTTATTGGTACTGCGAAAAAACGTAGAATATCATATTAAGATAAAACAATAAAAATAAACAAATTCGACGTAGATTTTAATTCTAAACAACTTTTTCATTTACACTGTTAATCTAAAAATTCATAGAGCACGAATTGTCGCTAGTATTATAAAATTACCATTATAGTATATTTGATTTTAAATTATTTTTTACAAATATATCTTTGTTTTTTTACAGTAACCACAAACTGGCCACATCCGCCACAATACATATGTAAAATGTGTTTTTACATATTTAAATCGGCCCTTTCAGGGCCACCCAAATATTTTTTTGAAAAGAATTTTTACTTCCATTTATTACCTTCCGTCACCTTTTAGGTAAGGAAAATAGGTTTGTTTGTTCCGCTATGCTGTATTTTGCAATTTACTGCCTATCGCCGTGGTAATAATTTAAATGACTAAAAATTATTTTTCTGTTCAATCCGTTTCCGCTATATTATTTATTTTAGAAAATACTTCAGATTCTATTATATTTGTAAAGGATACTTAGTAAGTAGTTATTTATGTATCAAGGCACTGAAGTTCTATTTTTATTACGAATGTGGAATTTATTTGCCGGGGTTCTTATAGCCGAGGAAAATAAAGCATATGAGTAATAAAAAGGAACTTCAGTGCAGAGGTGCATATTAAATTTTATTTGAAATCAAAAAATTGTAGAACCGACAGGAATATTTATTTTTATAGGTTATATATGTCAGTTTGACATTCAATATTGCTAATCTCCGACACTGAAGTTATTGTAGAGAACACTCAAAATTATATGTTTTATCTGAAACTTGTTCATCGGAATTATTTAGTTCGTTCGTCTTGCACATATTTTTTATCATTTTACGTAAAAATTTACTATTGTACATCATACACTTGCCCAAATTATCTTACATATATAATAATTATCATACGGTTGGCAACACTAAATTTGTATGAAATCGTCTTATAATGGATTACTTTAGTGGTAATTACTGAATTTTTAATGTCGATGTTTGCACAATTTAGTGACTATTTCCAATAAAATATAGTATTCCATTCTCCACTATTTTAATTGTTTACTATTGTTATCAAATAAATTTACTTTATTATAAATTTCGTGGCCATGTGCCTGGTCGCGAATCTGAGGACCCGGATTCGATCGCGACCGACGGCAAAAATTATTTCGAATATTAATGAACCCTGTGGTGTGCTCTCCACGCTAGCAATGAGTGTCTGTGAGGTGACGCCTGGTAAGCACCCGCATGGTACAAATATTTCATCATTACCGACATCTGTGTACAAAGCAGATTGGGACACCCAGCAATGGGTAATATGCCGTGATGATATATTTATTTTTATATGACAATGACATTTATTTATTTATTTCAATTCTAACATTACATAGCATGTACTTATTGAAAAATATCAGTTTTTTTCCTAATAGTTATGGGTCACTGTAAAAATTATTACTACCAGCTACCTCGGCCTTTTACCCCAAGTTACTGGAAAAATGGAACGAACAGAATCTAGTAAGTTTACAGTTAACCATGCACTGGATAGAACAGCAAATTACACCTCCGCGGATTGCGGCAGATGCAGGGTAGCGGAACGAACAAACCTTTGTCTTTGGTCAAAAAAATCGATGGAGAGATTCTTATGAATAAGCACGTTTTAGGGTCCTCGCAATACGATTTTACCATTTTTACAATTATATCTGATGTATGTATGTGTATGTATGTATGTGTGTGTGTGTGTGTGTGTGTGTGTGTGTGTGTGTGTGCGTATGTGCGTGCGTGTGTGTATGTGTGTGTTGATATTTGCAGGCTCGATAACTCCAATACTACAATTATAATTTTTGTATATACTTGAGTTTGCTTCCAAATGAAAAGCTGATTAGATTTTGGTAATTATAAAGAAATTACGTCTCATAAATCTTGCTATACACCACGATGGAAACAGAATCTGTTCTGTAAATATAATTGATGGGCAGATGTCAGAATATTATGTTTGAGAAATAATTGTACTGAAATATATTTATTGCAAGAAACATTCTATGTGGAATTTATACAAAATAGGTATTTACAGAAAACAGACCATATTGTGCTGGCTACAACAGACTTTTTGGCTGGATCATCTCCATAGCTTCAATTGCTTCATCAGCAGCACCTCATTTTTTTTTTTTTTGTTCACTTTAGTTACTTTATAAAATAATTATTTATGTCAAATACAAATGTATTTTCTGTAAGAGGTGCATACAATTTTGTAGGGTGAATACCAACCGAGGCTCATAATAGTTCAATCAGTTTACATTTCCTATAAACAAATTATAAAACCTACAAAAATGGTGACATATTTCTATCCTCTACTTTATAATATAGATTTTAAACTTACAAAACTGTATATGTTATTTAAGTACTCCACCAATTAATAATGGGGGAAGGGGTTATATCGCCTTTATAAATAATATCTTTAATTTTATTAGGCATTGTATTCACAAGCCCTGCAAATTCTTCTGTTAGATTATTGTCCCATATGTCTTGTGCCAAACCTTTTAAATGCCGGTCGAGCTATTATCATACGTCTTTTGGTCCACAGTTTTTAGTCTATATTTGAAGTAAACGAAAGAATTTTGTGGAAAAATTCTTGAAAATGTTAGCTGGCTAACTATTATGAACCTGGGCTTGTATATATTTGAATAAAATGTGTTCGTTTGCTTTAAAAAATGAGTAAATTTATTTATTTACATTCCTGACATTCCTTTGCTCCACAATTAAATCATCAAAGTATTACAAGTGGAATTAATTAAGATATACATATATCAATTTAACAGAAAGTTGCTACATAATATGACACAAATCTTCTATTTGTAAAAGACATTTTATAAATAAAATTTATAAATTATAAGTAAGCTAATATTGTTTAAAAAATTCAATTGGCAGTATTCTTACACAAATTTTTGTGATACCTGTTGTAATCACCTTATCAAATAGTGGCTAACTCGTTCTAAAAGAAATAAACGTTCACCAAACATATGTTATTAATTTGGAATATAATATTTATTAATTAGTTTTTTAGTACATGTTCTCTTATTAGCGTAGCTGTCACTTTTGACAGTTGCTGTGGACAGTTGAATGGATTGAATGCAGAGGTATGTCCACTTACTTTCTTTTGACCAAATTAAAGTTCACTAGATTATCGACAACGCATATGTTGCACCACCATTGAACACGCGTTGAACTAGCTTTCGTAGTGACATCTAGTGACAGGTAGCCTAAACTTTTTCATTCGGTTTTTGAATATTCGGGTTTTGAATATTCGGGCGTTGAATGATTCTGTGTATGAATATTCTGGTTTTGAATATTCGGGATTTGAATGATTCGGTGCATGAATATTCTGGTTTTGAATATTCTGGTTTTGAATATTCGGGCGTTGAGTATGCACCCTTTAGTAGCATAATATGATTATTATTGTACACTTGAAGAAAAAAGTTATTTACTTACCGCGAATTATCAACTGAAATTATCACATTTGTTTACAACTTACATTTTTCTAATCTAAGGGGTACAATTATTTACAATATTTATTTGTAGGTTAGAAAAATATTACGTTTTCAACTGTCACTTGAAATAATTGAGATGTGTGATTCACACGTCAACTAGCTTCACATCAGTGTCAAGTTTAACTTATCCGTTAATAATATTCATTAAATAATTTTTCCGTCGACCGTTTATTAATAAGCTATCTTAATGTATAGAAAATCATTCATTAATGACCCCTATTAATGCATGATTTTTTTATTAATAAACTATTTATTGGGTGCGTTCACCACATGGAACACAGCATGTATTGCTAACGCTAAGTTGTAGCAAAAAGGTAGACAGAATTAAAAGTCATGCTTTTGACACTTACTAGCTAGGTATATTCACGTAGCACACCTTTAAAATGAATTTGAAAGAATAAAATTCCTCAAATAATATAAAAAACCGCTTATGTTGTCTAGCATTAAGTAAACTGAACGCATCCACTGAAAACAATTGATGACAAAACTTATTGATTTTCTGACGTAAAATTTGACGTTCGGTCAACCATTACTAACCTAAAAAAAATTATCATGGAATAAAATTAGATTTTCCATTTAAGTAAGATACGGTCAACGATAAAATATTGTAACTAACACGTGTGTTAATTGGCGATTAATGATCTCAACAATTAACAGTTAAAATGTCTCGATCATTAATCGCCCTCATTAACACGCTTGATAGTTAAATAACTATTAAAAATGCATAATTTCATCATTTTTATGAAAACCGTACAAATTAATAAATAACTAACCCGGAACAAGAACGTTCAAACCGGCTTGTCCGGGTGAAAACCGGTCCGGTGGCAACACTGAACAAACTAAATTTGAGAAGGAACAAAAAATGAAATTAAATTGAACTTAAATGTAAAATTTCTGATTAAATTTTTATTATAATGTATGGTTAATTAGAAAAAAATAGTACGAAAGGAAAGTACTAGATATCAGAGAAGTAAACATACTTCTTAATTTGAACATATTATCGTAAATTAAATTCAAGCAAATTACAATTAAAACGATAGTAAAAAGCTACTACTAAATATAGTATATCTTAATATATCAAAATTCTAGATTAAGCAAAACTTTAAAGAAAAGTCACAAAAATAAAATAATCTTCATATTGCACTGGATATTAAGAAATTTCCAGTAAGAACTTATTACTGGGTCTGGTCTTTATAAATAAGATAATAAAGCACTAATCAAAACGAAACAAACTGTCAAATATAATAAAAACTGTAAACTAACACCTGAATATTCTGTATAAATAACATATAATACAGGTGTTAAAAAATATGTAAACATTTTCAAGGATATGTACACTTCGATATGCTGATTTTCAATCAGAAAAAACTTTTCAAAATTCGGATAATTAAGGGCATATTGCTTGAAGTGTAATTTTTAGAGCCACTGGCCGACACGAAATTTTTATTGTGGCACTAAAAATATACAATTCAATAACGAACCAGGCTGTTTACATTTCCCGAAATTTGAAAAAATCTTTTTGATTGAGAATCCTTACATCAAACTGTACTCGTATACAGGTGTTCATTTTATTTTGTCCACTATTGCAATCTCGAAAATTATAAGATCTACGAGATCGGTTAAATTAGCAAACAATTTTTTTTATAGGACTATTAGAATGAACAAGAATTTTTTTTTCTACCAGTGGTTCTCAAACTACGGGAGGCTGGGTATGAAGCGTCCTAATGTCCCTACATCGCCCCGTTCAATTCTCGCTTCGTTCAGTTTCATAACGTTCAAATCTTGACCATGAAGTTGGCGCGCACCAAAACGTTCATTTCTTGCCCTGTTCAAATACCTACTTCGCGCGCTCCCAAATTTAAACAGTACACTCCAAAGAACAAATTGCAAAGAAATATGTTTTAATTCAGTAGAAATACATTTATACTTCTTGAGAATGTTAATAGGTGTCGTAAAAATTGTGGAAATGTCAAAAAATTCAAATTAAAATAAATTTATAATGTACTGTCAAAGTACACAGTAATGATATTACATATGTATGGATCTTTATATATAGTAAAATTTATAAATATATTTTTTCTTCAAACGTCATAAAAGTAGCATCTTTTGTGACTTCATTCACACGGTAGAAGTTTAATTTCTACGCCGCCGGAGTAGAAATAGCTAATTTCTACGCCGCCGGAGTAGAAATAAAATAAATAAATATCCATGGAAACTATACAGAATCAACGAATAAGAATTAACTTTAATAAAAGAAACCTGTAATATCGGCCTAAATGTCACTGTAACACGCTAGGTAACCTAAGAGTAAAGTTACTAAATACGATCAATAGCTGTCAAACTTAAATATATAACCTGTGAATTGAAATATAAACAGAGTTTACTTTTGAGGAAATAACATTATTAAAGAATAGCAGACTTATGCCCAGTTGCACCAACAAAGCTTAAATTATAAACGACGCTTAAACAAAAAAATGTAAATCGAAATTTTGACGGCAATGCATAATAATTCATTTGACATTTCATTTCGATGCAATATTGTCAATTTAAGGAACGCTTAAAATTTAAGTTACGTTGGCGCAACCGGCCATTACAGATTACAATTACAGGGACGGTAATGAGCATAAGAATACTTAGAATTAAAGTGATAAAAGATTATATTGTTTTGCAGTGATTACTGGACATATCTTTAAGCCACACTGTTAAATTTCCATCCAATTGAACAACTTCAGGGGGCGTACATTATAATCCTTCAAATTCCGACATAATTGCATACAAGGAGGATATAAAATTGCACAGTTTTTATTTAAACGTCAAAACGTGAAAATTTTCATTTCAATGTTTATAACAAAAAAGTGAACAAATAAGTATCCATAGCTACAGGGCAATTGAAATCGCAAACGTAATTTACGTAAAATGTAACGTCAGTAGTAGATATTTTTCTTTAAATATCTACGTTTGAAGAAAAAATATAATGTGTCATTCGGAGTAAAAGTGTCTTTGTGTGCCTCGCGTGCATTTATCCGACTCGCTTCGCTCGTCATTTAAACTTCCACCCTCGCCACACAATATATCACTTTTACTCCTAATAACACAATATACTATTTATTATTTGCCACGCTCGTCACACAAACTCTCACTTTTACTCCTAATAACACAATATACTATTATATTAATACAGGATATTGCGTGCGTCATTAGAAAAGGTTATAAAAAGCATTCTAACCATTATTTTATTGCTAAGGAAAGAACGGGAAGATATTTCTATTAATAAATTAAACGAAGAAAATGTACTACAATATATATAAAATATTTAAAGGTATAAATTTGTTATAACTTTTATAATACACTTTACATTTTATTAGTGACGATATTTGTGCAGGTCTTGTTAAAGATAAAAGAATATGAAATAAAATAGTTTCAAATATATGTAATTTATCATGATATTTAATTAATCTTTATATAAATTAGTAAATAACAAGGAAATCAAATAATTTTATATCAATTAATAGAAATTTGAAATAAAACAAGGCTTCAAGCGATGTAAAAACACATATAGTGGAACATAGAAGCATCAAGTATTATTTTATACTAAAAAATGACGAATGTTATGAATAACAACCTGGGTTATGACCCATATGAAATGGTGTGAAAAGAAGAAAATTGATCACACAAAAAGGCTTTGTTACTTGACTCTGTGGTACTATTATTCCATGTTAAAAACATTTTTTTATTAACAAAATCATTGACAGAAAATATGTATACAAATTTAAATCAGCTTGAGTGGTCAAAAGTACCAAGCAAAGAGAATATATAACATTTTTGAAGCAGGCAGATAAATGAAATGAGATACTGTATGTTTAGATTTTGACATTTAATTAATTATTGTATTGTTTCTACACAGGAATGTTATACAATGAATTTTGAAATACAAGTCATTTGACAATTCTTAATTTATGAATTATTTATTTTGCATATGGAAATAGAGTGATCACAAAAATCAGATGTAAGAATAATACATAGTTATTTACGTAACAAGTCAGGAAAGTGTTCCATTGCAGGATGAGTAGGTAATATTCCTCAAAATATTATAGAAGCTGCGAACGTTGCTCTTTCAGAAATCGTATCGCCCAAATCAAAATCCTGCTATGAAAGAGAATAAAACATTTTCGAAAATTGGTGCAAAGAAAAGGCTGTTACTACTGAGTAAAATTCGGATAATTAAGGGCATATTTCTTGAAGTGTAATTTTTAGAGCCACTGGCCGACACGAAATTTTTATTGTGGCACTAAAAATATACAATTCAATAACGAACCAGGCTGTTTACATTTCCCGAAATTTGAAAAAAATCTTTTTGATTGAGAATCCTTACATCAGACTGTACTCGTATACAGGTGTTCATTTTATTTTGTCCACTATTGCAATCTCGAAAATTATAAGATCTACGAGATCGGTTAAATTAGCAAACAATTTTTACCTGCCGTCACCTCTAGGTAAGGAAGGTATTGTCTTTGGTCAAAAAATTCGGTGGTGAGTTTTCATTGAATAAGCACGTTTTAGGGTCTTTACAATACGATTTTACTATTTTTACGATGATGTCTGTATGTGTGTGTGTGTGTTCGTATGTGTGTGTATGTGTATGTGACCGCAGTTTCATGCACGATATCTCCAATACTAGAATTCCAAAAATTACAATTCTTGCATATTCCTCTTCCGTACAACCATATGCAGACTTGATTAGATTTTGATTACAATTGGTCAACCGGAAGTATCCTCATTTGAAGATTTTAACAGTTTTTCTTGAAAAACTCAGTTAAATTTTATTATAACTTAAAGAATATAATATTCTCTATACGATTTGATTGCATTTTATATTTCATATTCAACAGATATAAAGTTAAAGAATTATAAAGATTGTAATAATTATAAAATTTCATATATCAGCCAGCTGTGCTAACTTAACCATGGAAACTGCTAATATATTCAGGTAATTCAAATTGACAGATGTCAATATCAATAAAAAGTAAATGTTGAAAGAATAAGGGAAATAACTCTAGTGTTGGGCGTTTCTAGAAAGATATAAGAGAGACGATTACATTGGTTTGAACATGTCATGAGGAGAGATGAGTATATTGGAAGAATGAATAGCTTATAACATAAGTTGGAAGAAACATAGGAAGACCAAATATAATATGAAAGGAGAGAAAAGGAACTGAATGAGGACGACAAACTAAACAAAAATTAGTGGAAGAAGAAAATAAAAAATAGCGACCCCCTAACGAATGGGAAAAACTAAAGAAGAAGATGTTAATGTCAAGTGCAATGCGAATAGTTTGTTTATGAAATAATTTAACTGGAAATATAGGATCTTTTGCAAAAAAAATTATTTGTAGGGCGAGTGCAGTGACGTGACTTTGCTGACTGGCAAGCAGATATGTGGACCCGTGTCAAAATGACAGCTATGAATTACGTCCATAACTGACAAATGTCGTAATTTTTCATTCAAAATTTCATGATTTTCTTATTTCATGTGGTATATTTATTATCAGGGGTGTGGAATTCAGTTGCCGAGAAAAGGAATCATAAAATACCAAAAAAATAAATTTTGAATGAAAAATTTTGACATGAGGATGCCCCGCAAAATAGAAATGAATGGAAGAAGAAAATAAAAATTAGCGACGAATGGGAAAAGCTAAAGAAGAAGAAAATGTTAGTGTCAAGTGCCATTTGCATGAAATAATATTATTGGAAATTTATAATATTTTGCAAGACATTTTATGAATGGAATTTGTACATAATACACAGGATTGACGGAAGGTATTGTGCTGGCCACATCAGATTTTTTTTATAGGACTGTTACAATGAACAAGAATTTTTTTTGTACCAGTGGTTCTCAAACTACGGGATACAACTTTCTTATTTTAAATGGGAATCTATTCTTTTATTCGCTTATTCGATTCAGTACTTTTTTCTGATTTCAATGATATCATATATTTTATATATTAGGGTATTCAGAAAAAAATACTAAAACGAATAAGCGAATAAAAAGAGTAGGTTCCCATTTAAAATAAGAAAGTTGTATACGTACTTTGAGAACCACTGGTACAAAAAAAAATTGTTCACTTTAATAGTTTTGTAAAATAGAAATTGTTTGCTAATTTAGACTTCGTTGCTCTTATAGTTCTCAAGATAGGAATAGTGAGTGGACAAAATAAAATGATCACCATGTATACCTCATAAAAAATCATCCTTTATTAAACACCTGTATGTACTTTATATATAAACTATTCATTAGAATGAATGATTTCCGCCTGAAACAAAACTTTACGATTAGTTGTCAGGTCCAGATTGGGTTCATGACAATGAGTCCCAATTAAATCGATTTCTCCGGATCTGTGAGTATACAATCTAGCCTTACACTTTTGCTTCCGGTGCCAACATTTCCAAAGAACTCTCTGTTTGCTTACACAATTCTTCGTGAAGACGTAATCCTCGATAGCCAGACGCATGCCTCCGCGAGGGCCTTCAAGTACCCGCATTCGTTCTACAACTTCATATTTTTCAGGGATCTCTGCATTAATCACTTCGGTGCTCGTTCCTGCCACTGTGTCTTCAGACGAAACCTTGTTCATATCTTCTTTAAGTTCTATTTTATTTACACTTTCTTCAGATTCGTTCAAGTCTTCTTCAGTTCTAATCCGTTTCCAACGACGTAAGGTTTTCCCCCGAGATTTATGGATTGATGTAACTACTTCATCTAAATCTCCAGTATTGACTGGCGATGGTATTTCTTCAGGGTCAGCAGTTATGTCACATTTAGTCTGTTGATCTCCAGTCAGTCCCTTAATCGTTAATGCTTCTGCAGTTCTGTCTCCGCGAGGGCCTTCAAATACCTGCATTGGTTCTATAACATCATTTTTTTCAGGGATCTCTGCATTAACCACTTCGGTGCTTGTTCCTCCCACTGCGTCAACAGGCGAACCCTTATAGTTCATATCTTCTTTGGATTCCATTTTAAAAGCAGGTACGTTATCATTGTTTGAGGGATTTTTTACCTTAGCCGAATAATTAACCACAGTCTTTTGCGTTTCAGTATGAGAGTTTTCACTAACTTTATTTTCAGTTTGCTGGGATTCGTTGAATTCTTCTTCAGTTCTAATTCCTTTCGAAGACGAGCCAAGTCTTCGTTTCCGACGACGTAAGGTTTTTTCCCGAGATTTATGGACTAATGTAACATCTTCGTCTAAATCTCCAGGCTTGACTGGAGATGGGGAAGTTACTTCAGGCTTAGGACTTATTTCACAATTAGTCAGTTGATCTGCAGTTAGTCCCTTAATCTTTAATGCTTCTGCCGTTGATATGAATGTATCTAAATCATTATTATGGATTTTTACTACTCCCGTGTACATATATTCTAGGAGATTTTTCAAAGTGTTATATGTGATATCCTTGAAAAAAACTATAGGATGTTTACATGGATTCACTTGAAAGAGTTCTTTAAAATAAGGACTACACACAGCCATTATCAATTTATGGGCTTTAAGATAACGACCTTCCACTGCTAATGTTACGTCCACTAAATATTCCGATTCCAGTAATGAGTTCAATTCTGAATTCATGTTTGTTTGGAAGTTGTCCCAAGATAATGAGAACTCATCTTTATCACTATCAGACTCCATTCTTTTAATAGAAATACGCCACTGAATCTGAAAGGTATATTGACGAACAATAAGGTCTCTGGCTACCAGATATTTTGGTGTTTTTCACATTACATGAAGAATCACTTTGTATTATAATATACGTTTTATATAGACTTTTTACTAAAAATCTATAAATTGTAAAAGTAACATTAATCACAAGAATTTTCGTCGAAAACAACACTTCTTGATAGAAATTCTTTACGCCATGTTTAACTGCTGTATACAGGGTTGCCAGATTATTTTATAGCAATGTCGCCAATTTCAGAACTAATAGTCGCCCAAAATAGCCACTTGCATTAAAATAAAAGTGGCCCAATCAAGGCGCCCAATTTTAAATATTTTTGTATAGCTGGCGTGAGACTGAAGTTGCGCATACTTTGGCTTATAAATGAATTACTTTTACATTTTTACCAATTTTAGATGGACGGAGTCTTTTCCTCGTTATAACAATAGCATATTATAATTACTATTACATTTCAACCTGTCCAAGTACGAATTTTAGGTTCTGCGCATTCAGGGTCAGTAACAACTTAACGCGCGGCAGCTATAAACAATTTTTTAATTTATTATGAAATATATAAAACCACAACCAATCAGTTAACACAGAAAAAATTATATAACCAGTTACAAAACCAACATGAAACATGAAAGTATAGCAGGCCATGATGTTAACAACATGAGAAGTGCAACCCAAAGGTGACACACACGGCGCGCACCGAGCGTCAAATGTCGCAATGCACAGGGTAAAGCAGAAACCAATGAATAAAAACAAACATAGGCTGTATCGCTATTAAGTGCGGGTTGCGGTGTAGAATATAATCCGCTTTTAAATATATTTTGATTATTTTGGCGTTCATCGCCCAAATTAATGAATTTTTAAAAATTGGTAGCCCAAATCAGTCGCCTGTCGCCGATTGTAAATATTAGTCGCAAAAATATATTTTTTGTAGCCCAATTGGCGATAAATCGCCCAATCTGGCAACACTGGCTGTATAAGCATAGATTAATCTTATACGGACACTAAAAGATTCTTTATTCCTTGTGATAGTGTCGACATCTCTTGCCACGGGAGAGTAGTATAGTGCTATCTGTTGATGCTGGTACCAGAGTGATTCTGCCAGAGTGATTCTAGCGGCCACTTCTGTAACACAACCTATTGTGAACAAACATTATACATTGCATTACCATGATCTAACAGATATACCAGTGGTAATTATTATAGAAATTAAGGAATAAATGACTATAAAATATATATTAAACGAAAGAATAAATAAAAATAAATAAATAAAATAAATAATAGTACATTAAAACACAAGTATCATAAGGCAATCTGTTAACGTACGAGTCCAAGTTTGGAAAACGAGCCGCTAGGCGAGTTTTACAAAGGACGAGTGCGTCAACAGGCCTTATGATACGTGTTTTTTATACTATTTTTTCTATTGAGGTAATTTTACGATTAAATTTATTTAAATTGCGACGTCAAATTATGACTAGGTATTTTTTTGTTAGTTATGTTTATGTTGGTAACGCTTCTCGCTAACAATTGAAATTTCATATTTTGTCAACTATTGATTAATTAATGTATTGCAAGGTGTATTGTATTTATGATTCAAGGTCTGATTCTGGTTGTGAAATTAATATTATATTTCTTTCTAGTCCTATCACCTAAAGAAAGTATAAAAATCCATCATTAAAAGTAATATATTGAAATATTATGAACAACTTACCATTTTGAGGTTACCTGTCATCTGTCAGTTATGAAAGCCTGACTACCAACTCTAGAACATGAAAGGCGCCAAAAATAGTACGCTTATAGATCTTCTAAACGTCGTGTTTGCAGTACAAAACAGTGCGTTTATAGAAACATAAGAACACCGAAATAGAAAAAATAAATAAAATAAATATTTCATCACGGCATATTACCCATTGCTGGGTGTGCCAATCTGCTTCAAACACAGATATCGGTAATGATGGAATATTTGTACCGTGCGGGCGCTTACCAGACGTCACCTCACGGGCACTCATTGCTGGCGTGGAGAGTGCGCCACAGGGGTCAATAAAAATAATACATATAAAATTATCAGACGCAGGTAATTTATTAATTTTGATGATACTAACCACATAAACTTTATAGGTTATGGCAGTATATAATCAACAAATGTATTTATTCCCTAAATATCTTGAGAGTGCCGCATCGAAATTATTATAAATAAATGGTATGTATTATAACAAATATACTCATATATATTTTGTAATAGAACCACCCGTAGGGAATTTGTAAAAAAATAATAAAGTTTACGTTATTTATCCTATGTGCATATTTTTTTAGATATCTCCTATATAATGCCGCCTGCCGCCTAGAAATTAATATAATTAAATAGTATGAATTATAACAAATTATATAATATATATTTTAATATAGCACCACCCGTAGGAAGGTGTGAAAAAAATTCATAAAGAAAGTGTGACCCGTCCTTCATTTTTATGTAATCTTAGATATCTCCTATATAAGTTCGCGTGACGCCTTGAAATTACTATAAATAAATAACATATATTATAACAAATTAATCAATATATATTTTAATGTGGCACCACCCGTAGGAGGGTGCGAAAAAAAATCATAAAGATTGTGCGACTCGACTTATATTTTCGTATAATCTTAGATATCTCCTATATAAGTCCGCGTGCCGCCATGAAATTATAATAAATAAATAATATATATTATAACAACTTATTTAATATACATTTCAATATGGCGCCACCCGTAGAGGGGTGTGAAAAAAAATCATAAAAGTTTTATGACTCGCCTTGCATTTTTGTATAATCTTAGATATCTCCTATATAAGTTCGCGTGCCGCCATGAACTTATTATAAATATATAATATATATTATAACAACTTATTTAATATACATTTCAACATGGCGCCACCCGTAGAGGGGTGTGAAAAAAAATCATAAAGATTTTACGAGTCGACTTCTATTTTCGTATATTCTTAGATATCTCCTATATAAGTTCGCGTGCCGCCATGAACTTATTATAAATAAATAATATATATTATAACAACTTATTTAATATACATTTTAATATGGCGCCACCCGTAGAGGGGTGAGAAAAAAAATCATAAAGATTTTACGAGTCGACTTATATTTTTCGTATATTCTTAGATATCTCCTATATAAGTTCGCGTGCCGCCATGAACTTATTATAAATAAATAATATATATCATAACAACTTATTTAATATACATTTCAATATGGCGCCACCCGTAGAGGGTTGTGAAAAAAAATCATAAAGATTTTGCGAGTCGACTTCTATTTTCGTATATTCTTAGATATCTCCTATATAAGTTCGCGTGCCGCCATGAACTTATTATAAATAAATAATATATATTATAACAACTTATTTAATATACATTTCAATATGGCGCCACCCGTAGAGGGGTGTGAAAAAAATCATAAAGATTTTACGAGTCGACTTATATTTTCGTATATTCTTAGATATCTCCTATATAAGTTCGCGTGCCGCCATGAACTTATTATAAATAAATAATATATATTATAACAACTTATTTAATATACATTTCAATATGGCACCACCCGTACGAGGGTGTGAAAAAAATCATAAAGATCCGTCCTAGGAAAGGAAAGTACAAATAAAATTATAATAACCATTTCTCTTCGTAACATTAAATGAAATTAGCATGTATAGATGAATAAATAATAATTAGAGAAAAAAGAGTAATTAATTATAAGATCTAACAAAACAAATTCCCCACGAGCTAAATTTACCGAGTGTAAGTTTGGCTTGCAAAACGCGGCAATTTCAACAAATTTAAATTTGTGTAGTATATCCCATGTACCTACATATATTTTTCATATATCTGCTATATGAAATATGAATCTGTTTCGCTTACGAATTATTATAAATTAAAAGAATAACAATTATAATAAATTACACCTTATTTTTTGTTGCTGTGCCACGCTACGTGGAGGTACAAAAAAAATTATAATTTGCTTTCATATCAATTCATTATAAACAACAAAATATCTAGAAAAGATTTAGATTGAGCTTGACTTATTACATATTTATGAAAAATGAACATTGTTTAAATGATATGTTTATGATTAATTTTCTCTTTTTGAATATTCTTAATATTATGAGAAAATAAGGATCTCATAATTTATGGAAAGGAAATGAAATAAGAAATATAATAACAAAAATCAACATTATCTAAAGTATATTTTTATTATAATATAAATATATATAAAGAACTTTCGTCGATATTAATATTTTGTATGAAACTTTTCTCCCATATGGCTGTGTTGTACATGTGGTTCTCAAGTGATGGAAATACGTTTTTCATTAAAAACTCTGTGAAAGTGCAATTAATGTGTTCATATATATATATTTTTTCTATTGGTAGCCTTCCGTTTGTCACTGTCGCCATTCTTCTTAATTAATTTCTTTTTTTACTGTAGCCCATATTTCGACAACTCCTTCCGAAGGAACAACAAAACTATATACGAATTAAAATATGCATATTGAAAAATAACATAAAATAATTTTAGAAATAACAATATGTACTCGCTTTTGTTTGGCAATATAGCTTCAGTTGCATCTCAGGATGTTATACATTTAATGGAACTATTTTTTTGTGCAATATGCCCACTAATGTATGTGACTATATTTTTCGAATATTCGGACAAGGATAATTACAGTGAAATTTCGTAACTGTTTTCTTCGAGCAAATCTTAATTTAATACCATATTTCTTAATAATTTTTATATCGTTTATGTCTATGGTTGGCATAATCTTCGATTTAATCGTATATTTGAAAGAGAAAAGTACGTCTGCATAATCTTATTGGACATTAGCTTGACTGTTACCACAAATTGCATTATGCAGAAATTTATTTTTTTGTAACTATAAACATCAATGCCGGTGAATTATTATTCCACCCATTTTTAGTGAGTGTTTCAATCGAAGATGATGATATTAAGATCTTGAAGTCCTTCATAAACTCTACTTCTTCCATTAAAACGTTTTGTTTTCGACTGAATGTTTCTGCAGGCTGACTGTAAATTAAATAGATAATTTGTTTAATTTATTTTGAATATGAAAATAATTTACCTGTAATATGCTGTATCTAAATTGATTGCTGTTGTTTATGAAATTCAATCTGTAGAATCGTTGAAGAGACATTATTATCCGTCGTAGGTATGGTTGTTCAACTTCGTTTGGCGAAAATCTATTTTTTTTTACATTGATTTACATGTTTCTGTTGATGACGCTAATGCTGCACATTTATCATTACATTTAGCCATTGTTAAATATAAAGTAGAGGTTTTGCGAATCATTACGTTATTCAGATATTTTATGAAATTTTCTGGAAGGAAATAGTCAGAGCAGATAACTGACAGTGGAAACTTTCCAATAACAGCATCCAATTCCAATTTTTCTTAATATTTGTAAATATTCTGTAAATATCCCATAAAGTTTCAAGGTACAAATAATATTTGAAAAGAACTGTTTCTCAAGTATCGTGTTCACCTGCAAAATGTTATGTGTAAATCTAGCTTTATGCTACAGTGCCATCTATGATACAAGTTATAACACAAACATAAATTCTAACCTCTACAATTTTTTTAATTTTTAAAACAAAAACAAAATTTAAATGTTGCAAATAGAAATGTTTAATATAATTTATTTGTATTTTCCTTCCTTTCAGTATATTTTCCGTGTGTAATGAAACTTTTGCAGGTGTTTTTCCGAATTACAGGACTGATTAAAGCTTATGATTTTTTTTCGTACCCCTTTTACAGAGGGAATTATATTAAAATATATGTTAAATAATTTTTTATAATACATTCTATTTATTTTTAATAATTTCAAGGCGGCACGCGAGCCTGTATAAGAATAATGTAAAATTACACACGAACAACGGGCCATACAACCTTTAGGATTTTTTTTTTCACACCCTCCTACGGGTGGTGCTTATTGAAATGTATATTAAATAAGTTGTTATAATATGTACTATTTATTTATAATAATTTCATGGCGGCACGCGGATTTATGTAGGAGATATCTAAGAATATACGAAAATATAAGTCGACTCGTAAAATCTTTATGATTTTTTTTCACACCCCTCTACGGGTGGCGCCATATTGAAATGTATATTAAATAAGTTGTTATAATTGTAATGAAATAGACAGGATACGTATATTATTTATTTATAATAAGTTCATGGCGGCACGCGAACTTATATAGGAGATATCTAAGAATATACGAAAAATATAAGTCGACTCGTAAAATCTTTATGATTTTTTTTCACACCCCTCTACGGGTGGCGCCATATTGAAATGTATATTAAATAAGTTGTTATGATATATATTATTTATTTATAATAAGTTCATGGCGGCACGCGAACTTATATAGGAGATATCTAAGATTATACAAAAATGCAAGGCGAGTCATAAAACTTTTATGATTTTTTTCACACCCCTCTACGGGTGGCGCCATATTGAAATGTATATTAAATAAATTGTTATAATATATATTATTTATTTATAATAAGTTCATGGCGGCACGCGAACTTATATAGGAGATATCTAAGATTATACAAAAATGCAAGGCGAGTCATAAAACTTTTATGATTTTTTTCACACCCCTCTACGGGTGGCGCCATATTGAAATGTATATTAAATAAGTTGTTATAATATATATTATTTATTTATAATAATTTCATGGCGGCACGCGAACTTATTTAGGAGTTATCTAAGAATATACGAAAAATATAAGTCGACCCGTAAAATCTTTATGATTTTTTTCACACCCCTCTACGGGTGGTGCCATATTGATATGTATATTAAATAAGTTGTTATGATATATATTATTTATTTATAGTAATTTCAAGGCGGCACGCGAACTTATAAAGGAGATATCTAAGATTACATAAAAATGAAGGACGGGTCACACTTTCTTTATGAATTTTTTTCACACCCTCCTACGGGTGAAGCTATATTAAAATATATATATTATATAATTTGTTATAATGCATACTATTTATTTATATTTATTTCAAGGCGGCACGCGGCATTATATAGGAGATATCTAAAAAAATATGCACATAGGATAGATAACGTAAACTTTATTATTTTTTTACAAATTCCCTACGGGTGGTTCTATTACAAAATATATATGAGTATATTTGTTATAATACATACCATTTATTTATAATAATTTCGATGCGGCACTCTCAAGATATTTAGGGAATAAATACATTTGTTGATTATATACTGCCATAACCTATAAAGTTTATGTGGTTAGTATCATCAAATTTAATAAATTACCTGCGTCTGATAATTTTATATGTATTATTTTTATTTATTCTTTCGTTTAATATATACTTTATTGTCATTTATTCCTTAATTTCTATAATAATTACCACTGGTATATCTGTTAGGTCATGGTAATGCATTGTATAATGTTTGTTCACAATAGGTTGTGTTACAGAAGTGGCCGCTAGAATTGGCCGCTAGAATCACTCTGGTTAATAGTCCAGTGGTTTTGTTTACACCCGCAGCTAACCCCATCTGTTTCGTAGATACTAATAATAATAATTTCGGTCATTTTCACCTCCAATAAAACATAATTTCATCTTGTTTCCTTCTCATGTTCATATTTAATGCAAACAATAACTTTGTTTTTATTTTCAAACCTGACCATACTGTATCCGAACTTTCAATTATGTGACATGTTTTTATAATTTCAGTTTGTACATAATTATATTTTAGTTATTTATATTTTCTTAGATTATGCTGAAAATTACTGTACTCATTTAAGTCTTAAAATTCTCAATATACACTCAGTATAAATTTCTTAAATTTTAGATAAATTCTTTTAGATGTATTCAACTTGTCCTTATTTCTCATGATTTAAGAACTGTCTTCAAAGTGTACATTATATGAACTTATACAAACTTAAATCAAAACTACACTTTGCAGTCGACTGTAAAGTGTACATCCTTGACTCCAAAGTGTACAATACATAAATATGACGACTTCAAAGTGTACGCTTGACATATATATATATATATATATATATATATATATATATATATATATATATATATATATATATATATATAAAGTCCGTTTCCACGACTTGATCCCCACGTCATCATTGGTAACCATATGGTTCAAATCGCCAGGGGCGGGAGGGAATTGATGACGTCATGTTGTCGGGTGGAATCGGATGAAATCGCGTGATTTCCGAAGTATCCAAACAAATCAAAACTGACAACTGACAGTATTATAATATAACCTATACTGTATTGATATTTATTAATTATTCATAAAATTTCGAAGTAAGACATGTATTTTGCAATAATTATGATATAAGTAAACTAAATAAAATATACCTCTTTTATTGTCAAATAATTGGCAATTTTAGAAACGGCGTCTTTGTAATAGCAATATGCACAATATAATTGGAATAAAACTCAACAAAAATATTTTTTACGAAAATAGTGTTAATTTACAAGATTGGATTTATTTAGAACAAAAACCGGAACAAAGCATGGATTTTTTATTGTCAGCAGTACGGCAATGTGGCTAAAACGTTAGTTTTGTAATTGGCAATTCCGAGCAGACTAGACAGTACCACAGTAATGATATATTGGATGGTAGACATTCGGCAACAAAAAAGAAATTATCAAATCGCGTAACACTGCGGCTCGGTGCGCCCGACACCCTGGGAATACCCTTACACCGAACGGTACAAAATGGGATTACCTATTTTTTTTTTTGGGGAATCATAATTAAGAACACAATAATAAGGTATATTATAATTAAATAACAATTATTATTAATCGTATATACATAACTAAGTTATTAAAACAAAATATACTGATATAAAATCGTCAATTTTATAATACAATAAGTTACTAAGCGCGTCATTAACAACGATGGCGAAGACACATCTTCTCCAGAAATTCGTCCTTCACGCCTGTGGAAATCCGTCCGCAAAATCCTGAGAGAGAAGTGGTCTAGATAAATTGTATTTTTCTAGAAAAGAGCATAATTTATAGCTGCTGGTGTTGCTTTAGTCGGGTCTTCTTTCGTACATTTTTCTTCTAGGTTGATACAATCTCTAATTATACATATTTACTTCACACATTCCTACTTGAGTTTGTAGGTTTTATAAAAGCGAATTAAATTTTTATCCAGGTTTATAATTATAATCCAAGGTTTTGTATATATACAAAATCTTGGATTTGAAATCTGAGATCCGTTTATATTTATAAAACCGGGCATTAGAGTTTTTTAATTGGTCCATTTTTGGTCATTTCCTGGTGGTAGTTGTTTTTCAGGGGGATGCCTATTGTTATATTTTCTGGCTTCAACGTTGTATTCCACTTTAAGCGTTTTGTTGCATTCATAGATTCTGGTAGAGGATGTACAGAGAGGATGATCTGAGTCGAGTTCGACCAGGTAATTGGCCGAGGATCATGTAACTGTTTGGAGTCCTCTCCCATACTGGCCATCGACCGTATAATTTTTGGTGCACATTCTTTGCCTTAAATAACAATTCTGTTTTTAAATCTGTTTCCTGGAATGAAACGTAGTGCTTCGTCAAAAATTCTTTTAAAGCTTGCTTACTCCATAAATTGTTTGGATTTTTTTCCTTCACTCGTGAGTGGTATGGAGCATTGTCTAAAATTATTAAACTGGGCTCATCTAGTTTTTTCAAAAGAGAATGTTCCAGCCAATGCTCAAATGTTTCTGCGTTCATTTCACCGTGGTAATCCCCGACGTTGGATTTTGAAGCAAAAACCAAGTGAGTGTTAAGAATAAATCTTTGTTCACCACCAGCACTTAATACAATGTATCTAGGAAAATAAGCAAAATATAAATTATTGCAAATAATAGAAATAACAAATAATGCAAAAATAAATACATATAATAAATACTAAAAATCATACTCATGGTATTTATAATTTTAATATTAAATACTTTAAAATAGACCCACCTTTTTCCTACAGTGGTGAGCTTTTTCACTGTGTGGGGTATCATCTTGCCAGGAGCGTCTATCGGATCCTTTCGAAAAGATCCAAGTTTCGTCTAAGAATACGAGAGGAAGTTGAGCGTGTTTCTTATTTGCCATATATTGTCGCAGAAAATTAATTCTTTTAAGAATAGCAGAATCAATTTCGCACAATCCTCTTCGGTTATCATCTTTTCTGTTTTGAAATCCTAACTGGAACATTGTAAACCTAAGGGCAGTCCTTACATACTTCTTGTTGTATAATCCTGTCTAGTAATGTATCCAAAGTTATATGTTCTCCTAATAATATGCGAACTTTAATAAAAATTAATAAAATTAATTAAAAATTAACTTACTTTTTGTATACATGTCGTAAATAATTCTTCTAATAGCTTCTTTGGCGAAGTCGTCCACATAACTATTTTGCCTTCTGGATTTTACTGTTTGTCTTCTTTTCCGTGGGCTTACAGGTTCTTCGTTCGTCTTTCGATTCCAACCAACAATGCGTTTTACTGTCGCTGTTCCTATTTGTAATGCATTAGCCACTCTCTAAAGAAAGAAATGTAATTATTTAAAAATTAAATAAGTCTGTCAAAAATATATTTACCTCAATCACTGCATTAACTGGTAATAATGGAGCATTATTCTCTTTTTCTTGACAAAAATAATTGTACAAATTAAGTACCATTTTCCGGCTTGCACTTTTAAGTATTGTCTTTTTCCGCGTAACATTCATACCAGAAGTAGAGGCTGCCATTATGAAACACTTTAAATACTAAATATAAACTCACTTTAGATACTAAATATAAACAAAGAAGAAATTAAACTACGAACAAAATTAAAAATAAACGACAACAAATTAATATAAAATAACACGAATTAACAAAACTATAAACACACAATGAAATACAAATTATTAACGTGAAAATAACCTTAATCACATGAATGACAGGAATGACATCAATATTCAAAAAATTAAAATATTTGAAAATGACATTATTTGTTACCGCGGTTACAATACCGTTTCTATTTCATTTTTAGCCTTTGGTTAGACGGAGATAGAGTATACCCCCTCTGAAAATCCGACGATAATGAGATAGCGAATAAAAATGTGATATGTGTCATGTGTGTACGACAGAGATGCGAGATAAAAGTTTAGTAATTCTTGCCACGGAAAATGATGACGTGAGGATCAACTGGGAGATATAGAGTTTATATATATATATATATATATATATATATATATATATATATATATATATATATATATATATACACTATATCTCCCAGTTGATCCTCACGTCATCATTTTCCGATGCAAGAATTACTAAACATTTATCTTGCATCTTTGTCGTACACACATGTCATATATGACATTTTTATTCGCTATCTCATTATCGTCGGATTTTCAGAGGGGGTAAACTCTATCTCCGTTCAACCAAAGGCTAAAAATGAAATAGAAACGGTATTGTAACCACGGTAACAAAAATGTCATTTTCAAATATTTTAATTGTTTGAATATTCATGTCATTCCTGTAATTCATGTGATTAAGGTTATTTTCACGTTAATAATTTGTATTTCATTGTGTGTTTCTAGTTTTGTTAATTCTTGTTATTTTATATTAATTTGTTGTTGCTTGTTTTCAATTTTGTTCGTAGTTTAATTTCTTATTTGTTTATATTTAGTATCTAAAGTAAGTTTATATTTAGTATTTAAAGTGTTCCATAATGGCAGCCTCTACTTCTGGTATGAATGTTAGGCGGAAAAAGCCAATGCTTAAAAGTGCAAGCCGGAAAATGATACTTAATTTGTACAATTATTTTTGTCAAGAAAAAGAGAATAATGCTCCATTATTACCAGTTAATGCAGTGATTGAGGTAAATATATTTTTGAGAAAATTATTTAATTTTTAAATAATTACATTTCTTTCTTTAGAGAGTGGCTAATGCATTACAAATAGGAACAGCGACAGTAAAACGCATAGTTGGTCGGAATCGAAAGACGAATGAAGATCCTGTAAGCCCACGGAAAAGAAGACAAACAGAAAAATCCAGAAGACAAAAAAGTTATGTGGACGACTTCTCCAAAGAAGCTATTAGAAGAATTATTTACGACATGTATACAAAACGTAAGTTAATTTTAAATTTTATTAATTTTTATTAAAGTTCGCATATTATTAGGAGAACATATAACTTTGGATACATTACTAGACAGGATTATACAACAAGAAGTATGTAAAATATCCAGGACTGCCCTTAGGTTTACAATGTTCCAGTTAGGATTTCAATACAGAAAAGATGATAACCGAAGAGGATTGTGCGAAATTGATTCTGTTATTGTTAAAAGAATTAATTTTCTGCGACAATATGTGGAAAATAAGAAACACACTCAACTTCCTCTCGTATTCTTAGATGAAACTTGGATCTTTTCGAAAGGATCCGATAGACGCTCCTGGCAAGATGATACCCCATATACAGTGAAAAAGCTCACCACTGTAGGAAAAAGGTGGGTCTATTTTTAAAGTATTTAATATTAAAATTATAAATACCATGAATATGATTTTTAGTATTTGTTATATGTATAATTTATATTTATTTTTGCATTATTTGTTATTTCTATTATTTGCATAATTTATATTTTTCTTATTTTCCTAGATACATTGTATTAAGTGCTGGTGGTGAAAAAGGATTTATTCCTGACACACATTTGGTTTTTGCTTCAAAATCCAACGTCGGGGATTACCACGGTGAAATGAACGCAGAAACATTAGAGCATTGGCTGGAACATTGTCTTTTGAAAAAACTAGATGAGCCCAGTTTAATAATTTTAGACAATGCTCCATACCACTCACGAGTGAAGGAAAAAAATCCAAACAATTTATGGAGTAAGCATGCTTTAAAAGAATTTTTAAGGAAGCACAACGTTTCATTCCAGGAAACAGATTTAAAAACAGAATTATTATTTAAAGCCAAGAATGTGCCTTTGGAGAAAAAATACTTTGTAGACGAACTAATTTATTTAAACGGGCATCAGGTATTAAGATTGCCACCATATCACTGTCATTTTAATGCAATAGAGATGGTTTGGTCGCAAGCTAAACGCTATTATGATGCGCACATTGGGCGGAACAGTGGAAAAGCTGAAGAAGTAATTACCATGTGGCATGAGGCTCTCAATAATGTAACTGTTCAAAATTGGAAAAATTATGTTACACATGTTGACAGAATTATTGGCGAGTAATGGCAGGAAGAAATGCAACTCGACATCTCTGAAAATCAACAACCGGTCGTAATTCATTTACAAGAATCGGATACAGAAGATGAAGATTTGTTATAACTGAAAAAAAAAAATACTTGTCAATGTTCATTATTTTCATTTATTTCTTTATTCATGATGTCTTTCAGTATTATTTCTTATTTTAGCACCCACCATTTTCAGTATTTATATTAACGACCAACCGATTGTATTAATAATTACATGGGAATGGATAGCCAATATTCCATGTTATCTGGGAGTTACTTACTGAGACACGTTTTAGAACATCAGCTCTTACCCTGTTCTACTCATGCGCTGAGTATGCTGTTTTAGTATAGGAACGCTAAGCGGTTGAATTCTTTATTAACCTAAACTTGCCGAATAAATACTGGTTGCTTGAAATATACACCAGTCAACCAACTGTACCTGTTTAGCGGGCTAGTTCCACCAAAAATTATACGGTCGATGGCCAGTATGGAAGAGGACTCCAAACAGTTACATGATCCTCGGCTATTTACCTGGTCGAACTCGACTCAGACCATCCTCTCTGTATATCCTATACGAGAATCTAAGAATACAACAAAACGCTTAAAGTGGAATACAACGTTGAAGCCAGAAGATATAATAGGTATCCCCCTGATGAACAACTACCACCAGGAAATGACCAAAAATGGACCAATTAAAAAACTCTAATGCCCGGTTTTATAAACATAATTTAATCTCAGATTTCAAATCCGGGATTTTGTATGTATAGAAAACCTTGGATTATAATAATTATAAACCTGGATAAAAATTTAATTCGCTTTTATAAAACCTACAAACTCAAGTAGGAATGTGTGAAGTAAATATGTATAATTAGAGATTGTATCAACCTAGAAGAAAAATGCACGAAAGAAGACCCGACTAAAGCAACACCAGCAGCTATAAATTATGCTCTTTTCTAGAAAAATACAATTTATCTAGGCCACTTCTCTCTCGGGATTTTGCGGACGAATTTCCACAGGCGTGGACGAATTTCTGGAGAAGATGTGTCTTCGCCATCTTAGTTAATGACGCACTTAGTAACTTATTGTATTATAAAATTGACGATTTTATATCAGTATATTTTGTTTTAATAACTTAGTTATGTATATACGATTAATAATAATTGTTATTTAATTATGATATTCTTATTATTGTGTTCTTAATTATGATTCCCACAATAAAAAAAAAATAGGTAATCCCATTTTGTACCGTTCGGTGTAAGTGTATTCCCAGGATGTCAGGCGCACCGAGCCGCAGTGTGACGCGATATGATAATTTCTTTTTTGTTGCCGAATGTCTCCCATCCAACATATCATTACTGTGGTACTGTCTAGTCTGCTCGGAATTGCCGATCACAAAACTAACGTTTTAGCCACATTGCCGTACTGCTGACAATAAAAAATCCATGCTTTGTTCCGGTTTTTGTTCTAAATAAATCCAATCTTGTAAATTAACACTATTTTCGTGAAAAATATTTTTGTTGAGTTTTATTCAAATTATATTGTGCATATTGCTATTACAAAGACGCCGTTTCTAAAATTGCCAATTACTTGACAATAAAAGGTATATTTTATTTAGTTTACTTATATCATAATTATTGCAAAATGCATGTCTTACTTCGAAATTTTATGAATAATTAATAAATATCAATACAGTATAGGTTATACAGGGTGTCCCTTAACTTGGTGCACAAACTTTAAGGGCATATAATACTGATCAAAATGAGTAAAAAAAGCTCAGTCAAAATGTGTCCGATCTTTAATAGTTTCCCAGATATAACGCAGTGAAAAATGAGTTTTTACGAGATTTACCTTTGCTATCTCGAAAACTATAAGAATTACGATTTTGATTAATTGAGACTTTTTGTTTACCTTTGAGAGGTAATCTTAGATGGCCTTTTGTTATTTTATAAAAATCAAAAGTGAAATGTTGTGGTGACCTTGGTCAATATTTAATTTTCATATAACTACGTAACTATAAGAAATTGAGAAAAATGTTTCATATAAAATTTTATTGTTTTTTATAGTCTTTTTACTGACATAGACAAAATTTTATTCGATCGCTATCTTTGTCAGTTTTTCTTAGATTTTTCGCTTTTCTCGGAAACAGTTGAAGATCATTCCTATGTTGATGAAGCTTTTTTATTCATTTTGGTCAGTACTATATGCCCTTAAAGTTTTTGCTCGAAGTTAAGGGACACCCTGTATTATAATACTGTCAGTTGTCAGTTTTGATTTGTATGGATACTTCGGAAATCACGCGATTTCATCCGATTCCACCCGACAACATGACGTCATCAATTCCCTCCCTCCCCTGGCGATTTGAACCATATGGTTACGAACGATGACGTGGGGATCAAGTCGTGGAAACGGACTTTATATATATATATACAGGGTGGAAACGAACTTAATGTCATAAATTTAAGGGTGAGTAGTATGACATGTGTAGATTACGAAATAGAAAGAATTTTTTAAAAATTCGTATATTTAAGGGTAGTTTTCATTAAACTAACATTTTTTGTACCACTGGACCACTGGCAACGCATTTGTATTATTTTATCTATTACACAATTATTTTCGTCAAAATTTTCGTCATATTTTTAATGAAATATTAATTAAAACAGCAGTAAAAAAATGTTTCCTTAAGAAAAGTCGAATTTTCGTATTTCGAATTTAAAAAAAAATCTTTCACTTTCGTATTCTACACATGTCATACTACTCACCCTTAAATTTATGACATTAAGTTCGTTTCCTATATATATATATATATATATATATATATATATATATATATATATATATATATATATATATATATATACTTTTTTTACTTACTTAATTCGAATGCCTTTCTACCTTGCGGTGTAAGGCTTTATTCCTGTGGAAATTTCTTCCATGCTGTTCTATTCTCCATGAGCGATTTACTTCCGTGGAGTGTTATGCCTCTTCGTTTCATTTTCACCTCGGTGTTCCATGTTTTTATTGGTCTGCCTCGTCCTTTTTTCTCCGTTGGTATGGCTTCGTATATGGATTTTGCTATACTTTCTTCCATTCTGTGTACGTGTGCTCTCCACCTTAGTTGTCCCTCCTCTATTATGTCTTTGACAGGTTTTGTTTTCAGATTATTTCTGTATACCACGTTTCTAATTTTATCTAGTTTTGATTTTCCTTCTATCGTTCTGAGGAATCTCATTTCGATGTTTCGAATACGACTTTAAAACCGTTCAGTGGTTGTCCAGGACTCGCATCCGTACGTAAGTACTGGGACAGCAACTTTTATGAAAACTTCTGTTTTTGTCTCTTTTGGGACCTCTTTTTTGCGTAGGAAATTTTTATATATACGAGGGCTGTTTGATAAGTCCGTGACTTTTTGAATTTCCCGCGCAGTAACTTTAAATACAACACTGCTCCCATCAACTGCCATCTATTAGTAGGCTATTGAAACAAGGTTATGGCCACAATTTTTTGGGATGCACGCGGTGTCATTCACATCGATTTCCTTGAAAAGGGTAAAACGATCACCGGCGATTATTATTCCGAGCTTTTGGACCGATTTGATATTGTTACGAATTGTGGGTAATACTAATAATATATTCAACTAACAATAAGAACTTTTATTTATAATAACATATAACTTCAAAATTACACAAAATATATATAGAATTATGTCAACGTCAAACATATCCAAAATCCTGACACCTACTGTCCTTTTGTTTTTCCATAGACTCCATTTCCTATCTTGTTTCTATGGATGCCGTTTCCATAACATTACCCCCT
Source organism: Harpalus rufipes (assembly GCA_951394225.1). Classification (NCBI taxonomy): domain Eukaryota; kingdom Metazoa; phylum Arthropoda; class Insecta; order Coleoptera; family Carabidae; genus Harpalus; species Harpalus rufipes. The sequence continues at coordinate 18,954,142 of OX596289.1, forward strand.
TCCTAATTCTGTTCGTCCCGAACAGATTCATTAGATCCCGCATAGGGCGCTAGTCTATCCAAATGCACAACTTTGTATTTCCCTTTTGACAATTTTTGGATGCGATATACTACATCATTAATTCTTTTTATTATTTTATATGGTCCATCGCAGGATGATTGTAGTTTTGGATTTAATCCACGGGAGCGATGAGGATTGTACATCCAAACTAAATCACCTTCTTTAAATCCAGCAGAATTAGCCCTTAAATCGTATCTTGCCTTCATTCTATCACTTGCAAGTCGTATATTATTGCGTACCATGTCATGGATATTCTTCATTCTTTCTTCTAAATCTGTCACAAACTCGTCCTTAGTTTTATTTCGCATATCAGGTTTACCAAATTTAATATCGCATGGCAGATTTAATTCTCGGCCGAAAAGAACTTTTGCTGGAGTATGTCCGGTAGTGTCGTGTATTGCAGATCTATATGCCATTAAGAATAAAGGGAGATGTTGATCCCAATCACGTTGATTCGCAGATACCATTTTAGCTAAATGTTTTTCCAGGGTTTGATTAAATATTTCCACCATCTCATCCGATTGCGGATGCAGTGGTGTTGTTCTAGTTTTGTGTATAGCTAAATGTTCGCATAATTCTTGAAACAATTTTGATTCAAAATTTCGCCCTTGGTCAGTATGTATTTCTAAAGGAATTCCATATCTACAAATTAAATTTTCGATTAATATTTCAGCAACAGTGGATGCTTCTTGATTTGGGATGGCATAGGCTTCTGGCCATTTACTAAAATAATCCATCACTATTAAAATTTATTTATTTTTCCGATTTGTTTCTGGAAATGGCCCTACTATATCCATCGCTACTCGTTCGAATGGTGCACCTACGTTGTACTGTTTCATTTTTCCCCGCGATTTTTGCTTTGGTCCCTGTACAGAAGCGCATACGGTGCATCTTTTACACCATTTTCGATGTCCGACCGATAATTCACCCAGTAAAATTTTCATCTAATTTTCTCTAGTGTTTTATTAACACCTAAATGTCCGCCTGATTTTCCATCATGCATCTCTTGTAATATTTGTGGAACATAGCTTCTTGGAATTACAATTTGGAACCAACCCGATTTTCCATTAACAGATTCCCATTTTCGTTTGAGAATACCTTCGTCTAAAACTAACGAGTCCCACTGTGCCCAAAAACTTTTAAATATAGGGCTGTTATCAGCTATATCTGCCCATGTTGGTCGTAAATTTTTCTTCTTCCATTCTATGATTTGTTTTATATCCATATCTTTCGACTGTTCTTCTGCCAATTGTTCATTTTCCCATTCTAGATTGGAGAGAGAAATTTGGTTTATACTTATTAAATCATTCATTTCTTTTTGGTAGCAGTGTTTACAATCCGTAGAGCAAGGTCGCCTGGATAGGGCATCAGCGTTCTTATGAATATTTCCCCGACGATGTTCTGTTTCGAAGTTGTATTGTTGAAGAATCTCTATCCATCTAGCTACTTGACCCTCTGGATTCTTGAAATTCAACAACCACTGCAGTGCAGCATGGTCTGTGCGAAGCAAGAATTTTTTTCCATATAAGTATTTGTGAAAATGTATCAATGTTTTTACAATTGCTAAAAGCTCCTTTCTTGTCACGCAATAATTTTGTTCTGATTTTGAAAGTACTTTACTAAAATAACCAATTACTCTTTCTTCTCCCTCATGTATCTGAGATAGTACACCCCCGATACCAGTACCACATGCATCTGTATCTACAATAAATTTACCATCTGTTTTCGGGTATGCCAAAATAGGAGAACTGCATAGACATTTTGTTAAGTAATTGAAGGATTTTTCACATTCTTCATTCCATATAAACGGTCGAGCTGCTTCTGTTAACTGATGCAGAGGTTTGGCAATTTCAGAAAAACTTTTGACAAAGCGACGGTAATACGTCATTGGACATGAAACTTCGAACTTCATTCTTATTTTGAGGGCATGGCCAAGTTTCTACCGCACATATTTTACTTGGGTCTGTAGATATACCATCCGCAGATACTACATGACCGAGGTAATGTACTTCCTTTTTAAAGATGCAGCATTTCTTCGGATTTAATTTTACATTGGCTTCTCTAAACCGTTGAAAAACTTTCGAAAGATTATGTAAATGTTCTTGAAAATTTTTACCAATAACTATAATGTCGTCTAAATATATAAGGCAACATTCCCATGACAGTCCACGAAGAATTAGTTCCATTAGTCTTTCAAAGGTGGCAGGTGCATTGCATAATCCAAATGGCATTACTTTAAATTGCCATAACCCATTTCCTGTAGTAAAAGCAGTTTTTTCTTTGTCCTCTTCAGCCATTTCTACCTGCCAATAACCACTTTTTAAATTCAATGCTGAAAACCATTGTGCACCAGCTAAAGTATCCAAAGTATCGTCTATACGCGGAAGTGGATAACTGTCTTTTTTTGTAATATTATTCAGCTTCCTGTAATCAATACAAAACCTTGTACTTCCGTCCTTCTTCGCAACGAGAACTACAGGAGATGCCCAAGGACTTGATGATGGCTCAATAATACCATCTTCGTACATTTCTTTAATTATTGTTTCAGCCTCTTCTCTCTTTGCTAGTGGAAGTCTTCTTGCTGGTTGTCGAATAGGTGTAGAATTTTCCGTATTTATCTTATGTTTTACTAAATTGGTACGTCCATAATCAGATTTTGAAAGAGAAAATATATCCTGATATTTCGTAATTAGTTGTCTCACATTTTTAACTTGATCTCTGTTTAAATTCTTGGAAGCGTCCATAATCATACCGTCCAAAATTTCTGGCAATGTCACATTTTCTTTCTCCGTATTCAGAATTTCGTTACCACAACTGATCCATTTTACAGGTTCACATTTTCCTATATTTGTTCCTTTTCGTAAAACTGTAGTGTAGTTATTTGTATTCAAAATGCGAACAGGGATTGACTCACTAATATTTACAAGTGTTTTTGCTAAAATTAATCCAGGTTTCAATGGATGTTCGTAGTTCGCTTCTACGATTCCCATGCGAAAACTTTCACTCTTATTCTTTACTGTTGTCATCAAAATGCGTTCGGTATAAGCAGGTATAGATTCCTCATTCGATAGTATCAATTTAAAAGATTCCATTTTAATATTTGGTAGATGATTCGACCATTGGCAACCGTGCGAAGTATAAACCGTAGTTTACCAGTGCTAGAAAAAAGCAAGTTTTCTTATCAAAAACTTACCAAATAAACTGTAAAAGTTAAACATAATAATCGCGAACAGCTAACAGCAGTCTGTAGATAAAAACTGAGTGAAAACATCTCAAAATCTAGTGTGTGCGCGACCTTCGACATCAAGCGGCGTGACAGCCACAGCAGTGCGCAATCGCTGAGCACAACAATTTCGCGCCACAAAAACTTATATCAGTGTTGCCAACGCTAGTAAAAATTAAAACCGTAACTCTCGAGAAATATAATGATAAACATGCAATCAACTAGCGGTGGAAATAACATCGTCACTAACACCATAACAAATGTTACAACGACTGTAGCAACAACACAACACACTTACACTACACCCACACCCATGAGATCACCTATTACATCCCCAATAATTGCAAATTCCAGATACAGGTACAACCCACTACTATCATCACCGATAAACTTTATTACCCCTGAAAATAACATCACAACAGACAACAACAATCCGACAGATAACAACAATCCGACAGACAACAACAACGAAAGCGACCTCACGTGGCAAGTAGTACCGATAAAACGTGCAACCAAAAGAACTAGAGAAAATGAACCAGACCACCAAAATGGAACAGCAAATAAAAAAAGCAATATAAATATTACGAAAGCTACAAGTTCCTATTCAACAAACAGATACTCTATATTAACCAACGAAGACAATACAACACCGCAACCCAACAAAGACCCAAAACCTCCACCAATATTCATACAAGGAGTCACGAACTACCAACTAATGTTACAAACTTTGCAATCAACTCTCGACACATCAGACTTTATTTGTAAAGCCCTCTCAAACAATGTCGTTAAAGTAAACGCAAGCTCACCTACTGCGTACAGAACACTAAAACAACTACTGGACAGCAAAAAAGCAGCCTACCACACCTACCAGCTGAAACAAGAGAGATCATACAGAGTGGTAATTAAAAACATACACCACTCAGTCCCAGTAAACGACATAAAAGAAGCCCTGGAAGATGAAGGGTTCGAAATAAGAAATGTAACTAACCTGAGAAGCTGGAAAACAAAGGACCCTTTACCTATATTCTTCGTCGATCAAGACCCATCAGAGAAAAACAAAAAAATATACGAACTTAAATACCTTCTTGGAAATAAAATAACCGTAGAACCGCCTAGGAAAAAAAGAGACATCCCGCAATGCACAAGATGCCAAGACTACGGTCACACGAAAACGTACTGTTCTAGACCATATTACTGCGTCAAATGCGCTGAAAACCATCCTACACAAGAATGCAAAAAAAACAGAACCACACCGGCAGTATGCGTCCACTGTTCTGGCTCCCACCCAGCAAACTATAGAGGTTGTGCCTTTTACCAAGAACTACAACAATCCAAAAACAAAACAACTCAAAAAAAGGCTCAAAACTACCAATCCCAAATAGTGCGGGAAGAAGTCAGCTTCGCAAACATGACAAAGAACACAAACCTCGAATTCGTGAACCAACAATCAAGTAACACTCAAAACGAAGAATTCCTGCAAAAATTCTTGAATAAATTTGAAACCATGTTCAACCAAATAATGCAACAGAACACGATGATAATTCAGTTACTCACGTCCCTCGTCAACAAAAATGGTTAAATCACTCAGGATTGCGCTTTGGAATGCCAACGGTCTTGTACAACACAGACAAGAAATCGAAGTCTTCATAAACACACATAAAATAGACATTATGCTTATAACTGAACACACACTTTACAGACAAAAACTATTTTAATCTCCACAGACACAGAACATATCACACTAATCATCCCGATGGTACAGCACACGGCGGAACTGCAATCATCATCAATGAGAAAATCAAACACACTGAGCTAGAAATGATAGATGAAGAATATCTTCAAGCCACAAATATTAAAGTAAAAGAACTAAATAGCTCACTCATTATCTCAGCAGCATACTGCCCACCAAAACACCTTATAAAGAAAACCCAATTCGAAGAATACTTCGAAAAACTCGGCCAAAGATTTATTTCGGGAGGCGACTACAACGCAAAACACCCGCAGTGGGAATCAAGACTCTCAAACCCAAAAGGAAAAGAAATGCAGAAAGCTATCCTGGCAAAAGGATATAATCATATTAGTACTGGTAAACCGACTTATTGGCCTTCAGACCTCAATAAACTCCCAGATCTATTAGACTTCTTTGTCACCAAAGGAATCTCACAAAATTACATTAACGTAGAATCCTACTATGACTTATCTTCGGACCATTCACCCGTTGTACTAACAGTAAGTACAACAATAATAACAAAAGAAAAGAAAAACACTCTATACAGCAGAAAGACAAACTGGGAAAACTTCCGAAATTATTTAACTGACAATACAAATTTAAAAATATCTCTTAAATCACCAGACGATATAGATCAAGCAGTTGAAACCTTTACGAAACTGATACAACAAGCAGCACGACACTCCAACCCACCGGAAATTACAAAAACAGCTAGTAACTACGAAGACAACTATCCTAAAATACTAAAAGAAAAAATATGTGAAAAAAGAAAAATTCGAAGACAATGGCAGCAAACACGGCACCCCATCGATAAAAACAAATTAAACAATATATCAAAAGAAATAAAAAAATTAATTAAAAAGTTAAAAAACGATACATTCCAGAACTATCTCTCTAACCTTTCTTCCTTACCAGAAAATAATTATACTTTATGGAAAGCCACCAGATATCTAAAACGTCCAACTCAACCAATACCACCCATACGGAAAAATGACGGAACATGGGCTAGGGAAGAAAAGGAAAAAGCCGAAATCTTCGGAGAACACTTCGCAAAAATTTTCGAACCACATCCCCCTCTACCACAGGCAAATGAAGAAACAATCGAGAACTTTTTAACTTCTCCTTTACAACTGACTCTTCCAATCAAACATATCACGCCCACGGAAATTCTACAAGAAATAAAATGCCTAAACAACAAAAAATCTCCCGGACACGACCTAATCAATGGAAAAATTCTGAAAGAAATACCGAAAAAGACCGTAGTAATGCTGACAAACATCTATAATGCAATAATAAGAATCTCATACTTCCCAATACAATGGAAATTTGGTCAAGTCATCTTAATCCACAAACCCGGAAAACCACCACATGAGACTACATCGTACAGACCAATCTCGTTACTCCCGATACTATCAAAGTTGCTGGAAAAACTTATTTTAAGAAGACTGAAACCGATTATCGACGCAGAAAACCTAATCCCATCCCACCAGTTCGGATTTAGACAAAATCACTCTACTATACAACAAGTCCATCGGATAGTCAACGAAATAGAAAGTAGTCTACAAAAAAAAACAAATCTGCTCCGCAGCCTTTATTGATATAAGTCAGGCATTTGACAAAGTATGGCACAAAGGTCTTCTATATAAAATAAAACAGAAACTCCCACATCATTACTTAATAATATTAAAATCATATCTAAGCGAGCGCTCCTTCCAAATAAACTATGAAGGTACACTGTCTAATGTATACCCAATAAAGGCAGGCGTCCCCCAAGGAAGTGTACTGGGCCCACTCCTCTACCAACTTTACACTGCTGACCTACCCAATACAGATCATGTATTAACCGCAACGTACGCAGACGACACGGCAATCCTCGCTACTCACGAACAACCAAATATAGCCTCCTCACGTTTACAAAACTCACTAGACGAAATCGAAAAATGGGCAGAAAACTGGAGAATCAAAATTAATGAAAATAAATCCACGCATGTCACATTCACAAACAGAAAAATCACATGCCATCCTATCACAATTAACAACAAACTTCTAGAAACGAAAGAAAGTGTGACATATTTAGGTATGCACATTGATAAATCCCTTATATGGAGAAAACATATAAACACAAAGAAAAAACAGATAGGCATCAAAATGAAAAAAATGTATTGGCTTCTCGGGCGAAAATCGACACTCTCACTTGAAAACAAGCTGCTGCTTTACAAAACGATGATAATACCGATATGGACATACGGCATTCAGCTATGGGGCTGTGCAAGAAAGTCAAACATCAACATCATTCAAAGGAGCCAAAACAAAATCCTGCGAATGATAGCAAATGCACCATGGTACATTAGTAACCACACACTGCACAAGGACTTAAAAGTTAAATACGTACACGAACAGATACAAAAGTACTCGATATCCCATGCAAACAAAACCACCAATCACGCAAACAAATTAGTTGCTAACCTATACACCAACGAAACCGACCTCAAGCGCCTCAAACGTATCAAGCCATCAGAACTAGCAGAAATGCATCATAATACCACATGATTTGTTACTTATTATCACTAATAATGTAAATTAAGAGGAATAGTCACTGGACTCATTCCTCACGCATGTCTTTGTAATAATTTACCAAATTTGCTTGTTGGCTCAATTAAAGGCCAGTTGTAAATAAAATATGTAAATAAAAAAAAAAAAAAAAAAAAATATTTGGTAGATGAAGAATAATTTCCTCCTTACCAATTTTTAAAGTTTTTTCTTTCAAATCCAGGACTAATCCATAATAATTCATAAAATCTATGCCAAGAATAAATTCGTCAACAATGTCAGCCACTAGTACTTTATGCCTAAAAAGTGAATTTCCAATTTTGATATTTAAATACGATGTTCCTTTGATGGGAGATAACTCACCTGTGGCTGTTTGAATGTTACATTTTCTAAAAACGGGTGTAACATAAGCATTTTGTAAACAGTCTGCTCTAATAATAGAAGCATTTGCACCAGTATCTATTGTCAGTTGACGAGCTATATTATTTATAAATCCATCCGCCATTAAACTATCGACATTTTGTTTAATTCCGGATATCTGGATGTTCCTGGGGCTACCAAAATAATCAGTCAGTATTTGCCCCGTAATACTAACTTTTCTTAGTTTTCCTTCTTTTCTTGAAATTCATCCCGACGTAATTTTGACAGATTACGCCAACAGTTTGATTTTATGTGACCCGGCTTTCCGCAAATCCAACATACAATTTTCTTTTCTTGTTTTCCCATTTTTAATTGTTCCATAAGACGATTTAAGGACTAATTCTGCTGGATTTAAAGAAGGTGATTTAGTTTGGATGTACAATCCTCATCGCTCCCGTGGATTAAATCCAAAACTACAATCATCCTGCGATGGACCATATAAAATAATAAAAAGAATTAATGATGTAGTATATCGCATCCAAAAATTGTCAAAAGGGAAATACAAAGTTGTGCATTTGGATAGACTAGCGCCCTATGCGGGATCTAATGAATCTGTTCGGGACGAACAGAATTAGGAAGGGGGTAATGTTATGGAAACGGCATCCATAGAAACAAGATAGGAAATGGAGTCTATGGAAAAACAAAAGGACAGTAGGTGTCAGGATTTTGGATATGTTTGACGTTGACATAATTCTATATATATTTTGTGTAATTTTATGATGGCAGATGGCCTGTTTTGCAGCTTCAATCTCTAGTGCACAAATAAGACTTTCAGTGCATGTTTTCTGTCTTCCTAATCTTAGAGATTGTTGAATTTCAGGATCACGAATTCCGTCAATGAAAGATCTAGAAATTTTATTAAATATATCCTCTGGAATATTTCCATACGCTAATCGCACCAAACGTTCAATTTCAGTCTCAAATTCCTGAAGACTCTCCCAGATTTTTGAACACGCGCTTTAAGTTGCGTAAGATATACCTCAGTTAGATGCTGATCCCCGAATCGAATTTCTAAGGCATTTACCAAAGTAATATAATCATCTTGCTTTGACGGTGGTATCGTTTGCAATATTGCTAGTGCAGGTCCCCGCAATGCCAGAATAAGTCCTGCAGCTCTTGCCCTGTCGTCCCATCCGTTGGTATTTGCTGCGACTTCAAACTGCTTTTTATATATGGTCCATGACATTTGACCGTCGAAAGTAGGAACACTCACTTTACTACATGTTACCGTAGTAGATACACTGGAATTATTCATTTCCAGTTTTCCCAATTTACTTTCTAACGTAATCATTTTCTCTTCTATGGTAGAAATTTTGTTTTTAAGCAAAATGTCATTTTCTTTAATTTTCTTTGAACATTCTTCTAACTTTTGTTCCATTGCCTGTGCATTTTCTTTTAGTTTTTCTGCTACTATCCTCGACAACTGATCCTCCATCGTAATAAACTCATATTCTTCCGAATTATTTCCTTCTGTCGTAATAGCATCGCGTAATCTTTCTAACAACTCTGATTTGTTTCCCTTTATTGATAAACCCCGTTCTTCCAGTTCTTCCCTTAGTTCTTTGATTTTTAAATCAACTAATTTCATTATTATTTTTTTCTATCCCACTTCTGACACCAAATTGTTACGAACTGTGGGTAATACTAATAATATATTCAACTAACAATAAGAACTTTTATTTATAATAACATATAACTTCAAAATTACACAAAATATATATAGAATTATGTCAACGTCAAACATATCCAAAATCCTGACACCTACTGTCCTTTTGTTTTTCCATAGACTCCATTTCCTATCTTGTTTCTATGGATGCCGTTTCCATAACAATATTGATTTGAAGCAGAAACGTCCGCATTTAGCGAAGAAAAAAGTACTGTTCCATCAAGATAATGCACGGGTGCACACGTGTGTAGTCGCCATGGGAAAAATTCATAAATTGGGCTACGAACTACAACCCCATCCAGCATATTCTCCAGATTTAGCTCCCTGCGACTATTTCCTGTTTCCAAACCTGAAGAAATGGCTGGGCGGTAAGAGATTTGGGCCGAATGAAGAGGTCATCACTGAAACAAACGCTTACTTTGAGAGCCTTGAGAAAAGCTATTTTGTGGAAGGAAAAAAAAAAAATTGGAAAAACGTTGGACTAAATGTATCGAGCTAAAAGGAGATTATGTAGAGAAATAGAACGCTTATTTGTTGAAAAAAATATTTTTTATTCAAAAAGTCACGGACTTATCAAACAGCCCTCGTATATATAGGTAGGCGATTTTTTGCGACGGACCGATCATGGGCCAGGTTCCTTGTTTGGTTCATGAAAACGTCACTGTAGTGACGTAAGATAGGAAATCGCGCGAGAAATTACTTTAGTTAAACTGATATATTTAATCGGCGGTCAATTTTAAACGATGAAGAAGTATATTAGTTATATGAATTTATGGAGGTGGATATGTGTATTTATTATACGATCTTTTGGGTGATAATGATGATTTAATAAAATCAGCGTTGTTCAATAAGTTAAAACAATGAAATGAAATAACCTTTAAAATAAAAAGAGACAACCGATGAACCACATCCATGAACAAAACACTAGCTCGGTTTGTGGTTTGACGAACCAGGTCCATGATTGACGTCATTAGTTCGTGCGAGAACATACTGGTTCGTAAAATTCATTAACTAACCCAAGGGTACCAAAATAGCCGTTAGAGGCGCTGACGCTCAAAATGTGCACATCGCACGGGAAGTTCTCCTCCCCAGTCACTCAGTATTTCATATTTGTTTTGTTTTTGACAAGATTGTCGAGAATTGAGGTTAACTTGACATTAAATTTATCAAGAAGTACATACAATAAAAGGATATTTTAGGTGTTCTCATTTTCCGAAGATATGTGTATATATTCTCAGTATGGGTAGGTAAACGTTTAAATTTTAAATTAAATAACTAATATATTTTGATATTACAGACACGGAATCGTTTGAAATTATGGAGTACAAGCATATGATAAAAGAAAAAGAACAACACAAGCAAAAATGCACAAAAAGGAAGGCAGATTTAATAAAAAGATATGCGAAAAAGAAAAAATATGAAGAAGCACGTACAAACAGTTGTTGGGTTAATGCAATCGAAAATGAAGAGCAAAATCAATAGAAACGAACAATGTATTAAAATATAATAATAGTTTTATTATTGTTGTTTTATCTTTAATTTTATAGCGCATAATGCTACTTACTGATAAATATGAATTTGTTTAACAATTAACCATGATCTTGTGCAAAGTATTATTTTTGTTTTTTCTACTCCTTGGTACAACATTTAAAGAAATATAAAAGTATGTTCAGATACAGTAATGTTTCTTATTAAAATATGCAGTACTTTTTAAGAGTTTTATTTTATAAGTAGTTGATACAACATTCACATTATTGGCTCGCCGCCATTACATTACATTATGATCCCTGTACCCTTGGGTGTGGCTTCGGTGCGTTCCTTTTCCTCACAGATACACTATATCTCCCGACTTGATCCTCACGTTATCAATTTCTGATGCAAAAATTACTAAACTTTTATCTAGCATCTTTATCGTACACACATGGCACATACAGAATGGTGGACCGGCACAGACGAATATAGGACTTTAACATGCAAAATCAGACTTTCCTAATTTCCTGCTTCGCTAATTATTTTTGGTAAAAAAAGCTTCAAATGGTTGTAGAGCATAAAATTCTGCATCTGAATCCATACCTAAGCAAAATTAATTTGTATGCCTTGTAACGGCAGAAATTCGGTATGAAAATGTCGAAAATCACCTCAAAAATAGCAGTAGCCAGGGAATTGAAACAAAATAATGTCAATTCTGTTCACATCTGTGAGTGACAGATCTGTAAATAATTAACAAAATCGCAACAAAAGCAGCTACTCTTACGTATAATTACCTTCTCTCACCTTTAGGTAAGGAAAAGGTATTATCTTTGGTCAAAAAATTCAATGATGAATTTTTAGTGAATAAGCATGTTTTAGGGTCCCTATAATACGGTTTTACCATTTTTACGATGATGTCTATATGTATGTGTGTCTGTGTGACGAAAGTTTTAGATTGCATAACTTCAAGACCACAATTCCAAAAATTATAATTTTTTCGTATTCCTCAAGTTTACATCCAGAAGAACAAGTGATTAGATTTTTGTTATAATTGGTCAACCAGAAGTATCCTCATTTGAAGATTTTAACAGTTAAATATAATTTATTGACATTTAACATTATTATATTATAACTATTGGCAAGTATTGCTAAGCGATATGACATCTGGTGCCAAAATAATGAACTATAGGTTGAATTGATATTAAAGTATATAATATTAGAAATTTGTTAAATGTTATATGTATTTGTGTATGTAAATTGACATATATATTGTAATATGAGTAACAATTATTACTGCTTACTTGAGTGCACATTGCCACGTTAGAAAGGCAATAAATTATGTTGTCACGAATTCCCGCGTAAACGAAAAGTTCGTGTTTTCATTAAAAATATGCTTGACAAGATGAAAAAAAAATACAATGCGTGGATCAGAAAATTATAAATTAATATATCCGTCTTGTATACTTTGAAGATTAATTCATTATATTTCAAAGAAAATTTTGTTTCAAAACGGGGTTAGTTTTATAAATGTTCACAAAAATATCATTTTTTCCACGAATACATCCTATACTGATGTTCCCATGTGAATAAGAAATATAATCATGTAATTTTGCTATTTTAATTATTTTTTGAAGATGATCATCTAAAAAAGAAGTGGTTATACAATTAAGTTTTATAAAAGTGTACTTGGAATTTACATTAATTTACCCTTAATGGATAATATAAAAGCTACTATAAAATAACATAAAAAGAAAATTAAATATAATGCAGTACTATGAGAAATACACAATTCTATAAATTATGTGTTTGCCTGTTTGACAGTCATATCTCGTTCGACCTGTAGTTCAAAACTTGCCACCCTAAAGAATACTACAGTGCCTCTATTAAATAACAGTGGCGACATACGACGTCTCGATTCTGATTGGTCGTTGTCAAATCCGCCATGTTTTTATTAACTTTCCGTTTTTAACATTTGTAAGCTTACATCTCGACTGCAGAATTGAATGTTTGACGTGAATTTTATATAAATTATTGTGCAATAATTCATATGTTTAACGTTTAGTGTAAAAACTAACTGCTCAGCATAAAACAGGTAACGTAATATCAAATATTTAAAAAATTAGGAATGATAATGCTGGAATTTTGTGTAAATATATAAGTTTTATAGATCCGTAAATCTGTCAATAATGAACAAAATCACATCAATATTTGTTAAGTAGAAAATATTACATAAAATCGTAGATTTACGAATGTATAAAACATATAGATATACATAGAATTGCACCATTATATTTTGACGTTATTAGTTTCAAAAAATGTAAGTATATTAACGAAATAGTTATTTAACTATCAAGTGTGTTAATGAAGGCGATTAATGATCGAGACATTTTAACGCGTGAGCGTAGCGAACGCGTTAATTGTTGAGATCATTAATCGCCAATTAACACACGTGTTAGTTACAATATTTTTTCGTTGACCGTATCTTACTTAAATGGAAAATCTAATTTTACTCCATGAAAATTTTTTTAGGTTAGTAATGGTTGACCGAACGTCAAATTTTACGTCAGAAAATCAATAAGTTTTGTCATCAATTGTTTTCAGTGGGTGCGTTCAGTTAACTTAATCCTAGATGACACAAGCGGTTTTTTATGTTATTTGAGGAATTTTATTCTTTCAAATTCATTTTAAAGGTATGCTACGTGAATATATACCTAGCTAGTAAGTGTCAAAAGCATGATTTTTAATTCTGTCTACCTTTTTGCTACAACTTAGCGTTAGCAATATATGCTGTGTTCCATGTGGTGAACGCACCCAATAAATCGTTTATTAATAAAAAATCATGCATTAATAGGGGTCATTAATGAATGATTTTCTATACATTAAGATAGCCTATTAATAAACGGTCGACGGAAAAATAGTATTAAACAACGGTAAAACTCGACTTTAACGGCCAAACCGGAAGTTAGCTGTGTATAACCTAACCTGTATCTGTGGACAATGCGATTTTTTCGCACTTCTTTGCTTGAAAATTTTATAAAATATACTTTAATGTAACGTAACCTAACGCACAAAACTAATTTTGACTCGGGTGATTGCATGCATTTTATAGGCATTTCGCGCCAAAATGATTATTAGTATTTTTAGGCTGTATTTGTGAAAAATGTGACTTTTTCGCTTGAAAATTTTCAAAAAATACTTTAATGCAACGAAACCTACTTTCAGGTTGGTATTACATAGAATCAGGTTGACATTTTGCGGCATTTGGCCGTAAAGTCGAATTTACCCTAAACATCAAGTTATCAGTAAATAGGTTGGCCAATATTTTATTTTAATTTATTTTAGTTTCTAGACTATCAACAAAATGCCTGGCTGTTCCGCATACGGGTGTACAAACTCGACCAAGAAAGGATTTGCAATGAAATGCTTTCCAAGAGATCCAGAGAGGCGAAAACTTTGGACTAGTAAAGTGAAAAGGCTAAACTGGAAACCAACAAATTACTCATTTCTTTGTGAGGTATGATTTTTCCACATTTTCTTTGTTAGTTGTGTTTTCATGTATTTATTCTGAATTTAGATACATTTTGACGAAAATATGTGGGAAAAAGTTCGAGTTGATGGAAAGAAAAAATTAAAAGCAAATGCGGTACCAACATTATTTTGTTTTACGACTCCAACTCCACCACGAAAACCACCGAAAAATCGCTCCAAAAATGCACTAAAGGCAGTAAGAACTTCATCTGGCCAAATACAGTTACCAGATCCTGTGATATGTGATATGACTCAAGCATCTACAAGTTTATTATCTAATCCAAAAGAAACTGAAAATATTTCATCTGATGCATCTGAATCAATTGAATCATCAATAGATGAAACAGAAAAAAAAGATAGGATTTAGCAAAAATTAATAGATTACAATAGACGCTATAAAACTTTACTAAACAAAAACAAAACTTATAAAATGCAAATGCGAACATACAAGACTGAAGTAAAAAAACTGCGAGAAGAATTACGCAGTAGTAAACATCATTTTTTATTGAAAAAAATACTTAATGAAGACCAAATTTCTGCATTAGAAAGAAATAGTGCAAAGTTCATGACATGGCGGAATGAAACCATTAAAAAAGCACTGAAATTGAAATTTACTTGTGAAACCAATGGCTACGAGGAATTACAAAAACAAAAAATTCCGTTGCCTTCAATACGCACTCTGCAAAGACGTCTTCAGTATTTAAAATTCGAAAGTGGAATTTTATACGAAGTTTTTGAATTTTTAAAAATTAAAATTGAACTATTTATGAACGACCATGAAAAGGATTGCGTTTTAGTTACGGATGAAATGGCTATAACTGCATCCAAAGTTTATGATACAAGTACTTGCTCCTACATGGGCGATGTAACTTTACCGGAACATTCTGGAATTGCAACCCATGCTTTAGTTATTATGTTGGGTGGTATAAGTACACGCTGGAAACAAACTGTTGCGTACTATTTTACCGGCAATTCAGTAAATGGTGTAGTTTACGAAAAAATTTTGTTCCAAATTATTAAAATAAGCGAAGAAATGGGATTGAAGATTGTAAGCATCACATCTGATATGGGATCTTCCAACCAGTCATTATGGAGAAAGTGGGGTATAACTGCTGGCCGATTCAGCAAAACAGCAAACTCTATTATTCATCCGTTTGATCCTGAAAGAAAAATCTATATATTGGCAGATGTACCCCATTTATTAAAAAACATAAAAAACATGCTCGTTGCAAACGAAACAATACAGATTCCGGATAATATAAAATTAAAGTTTAATCTTCCAACAAATATTATAAATGTGCAACATATAAATGAACTCATTGAATATCAGAAAAACATACCGTTAAAGCTAGCACCGAAACTTACGGAAGAAGATTTATCACCAAACCACTATGAAAAAATCTGTTATGGCCAGCACAATACCTTCCGTCAATCCTGTGTATTATGTACAAATTCCATACATAAATTTTCTTCTAAAAGATTCTAATTTTTTGGTATTTTATGATTCCCTTTCTCGGCAACTGAATTCCATTCTCCTGATAACAAACAAACCACATGAAATAAGAAAATCATGAAATTTTGAATGAAAAATTATGACACTTGTCAGTTATGGACATAATTAATTGCTGTCATTTTGATACGGGTTCCCATATCTGCTTGCCAAAGGCACGCGCCCTATACATATTTTTTTTTTGCAAAAGATGCTATATTTCCAATAAAGTTATTTCATAAACAAACTATGCAAATTGCACTTGACACTGACATCTACTTCTTCTTCTTTAGTTTTTCCCATTCGTTAGGGGGTCGCTATTTTTTATTTTCTTCTTCCACTCATTTTTGTTTTGCGTGTCTTTCTCATTCAGTTCCTTTTCTCTCAAGTCTTTTGCAATACAATCTTTTCATCTTATATTTGGTCTTCCTATGTTTCTTCCACCTTCTATTAATATATTCATCGCTTCTCATGACATGTTCAAACCAATGTAATCGTCTTTCTTATATCCAGAAACTTCTAACACTAGAGTTACTTCCCTTATTCTGTCATTGATTTACATTTTATTGATACTGACATCTGTCAATTTGAATTAGCAGTTTCCATGGTTAAGTTAGCATAGCTGGCTGAATTATGAAATTTATATGAATTTTTTTATCTTTATTATTCTTTAATCCTATATCTGTTAAATATGAAATATAAAATGCAATCAAATCGTATAGACAATAATATATTCTTTAAGTTATAATAACATTTAACTGAGTTTTTCAAGAAAAACTGTTAAAATCTTCAAATGAGGGTACTTCCGGTTGACCAATTATAACCAAAATCTAATCAAGTCTGCATATGGTTGTAAGGAAGAGGAATACGCAAGAATTGTAATTTTTGGAATTCTAGTATTGGAGATATCGTGCAGGAAAAAACGGTCACATACACACACACACACATACACACACACACGCACATACGAACACACACACACACATACAGACATCATCGTAAAAATAGTAAAATCGTATTGTAAAGACCCTAAAACGTGCTTATTCAATGGAAACTCACCACCGATTTTTTTGACCAAAGACAATACCTTCCTTACCTATAGGTGACGGAAGGTAAAAATGAGAGTTTCAAGATCAACTCATGTTATCTCTCATGAAGTAAGCAGTGGTCTAAAGTTTTTATCCGAGGAACTGAATAAACCTGAGTTTTTAACAACGGCGTGGTGTATTGATTTAGTTGAAAAATGGTTTACTTTATCATCTTCCCGTCATCCAAACGTTGCTCTCAGTAAATTAAACCAAGAAATTTACCAACAAACTATCTCTTTCCTTCGTGACATATTAGAAATTTTTCAAAATCTTAAGGTTGGTCCAAAAATGCAATGGAAACCATCTCAAACCGGAGTACTTATTACGACGCAATCATTACTTGATTTGCAACATTTATTTTTACAAGAGAAAAGTTATGTATTTTTGTTGACAAGCAGGTTTACTCAAGACTGTTTAGAAAATCTGTTCAATGTGGTTCGTGCTAAACAATTAGTACCCACAGCACTGCAGTTTAAAAACAATTTGAAATTAATATGTGTGTCGCAATACCTAAAAAATGTCTCTAAAGGAAATTACGATCTTGATGATCGTGAATTTCTCTCAGATTTTTTAAATATTATTAATGTAAATAAACAGCCTGTAAATAATAATATTACAATTCCAGAAGATTTAATTCTCAGTAACATTCATTTAAATAATGCTGAGACCAATTCTCTATATAACATAAGTGGATATATAGTAAACAGTATAAAGAAATGCTCAAAAATATGTATAAATTGTTTAAATTCTGTGGGAACAAAGAATTTTGATAAAAAGGAGTACTCATGATTAGTACGATTAAAATGTTTTAAGCGGAACACATTATTTTTTTGTAACACAGATACTTTTGAAATGTTTATTAAAATGGAAATTATATTCCGGCAATATTATAACGTAGTGGCAGAACAAAAAATCAATATCAAAGAATTTTACATTCAAAAGTTTGAAAATATTTCAAGTTCACATATATTATCATGTCACAATTTGAAACTGAAAATTATGACTAGATTTTTAACTTTTCGTTTAAAAATTGCGGGCAAAAAAAAAATATTAATAAAACTAACATTCATGGGAGTAAATCTATGCGACGATAAAAAATATGTAAATGGAATAATTTACTTTCGTAGGTACCTACTTGTATTGCGGAGTTCATATTTTTTTTTCTTATATTTAGTTTTGTATTTATTATTAAGCAGCATTGTGTTTTTGTATTAAGAGTAAGTAAAAATAAAATATTTATTTCTTATGAAAATGTCTAGGTGAAATTTTTGTTTTTTTCCAAGTTCATATTGTGTTGTAAAGTAGAATGTCTTTATTATTTTATGGTTTATGAATAGGATATTATAAATATTATAATTTATTCAATATTTTATAGTAAAATTTATTCATTTTAAACATTTAAAAACAATAAACAAGTAAATATAGTTAAAATTCATATACCGCCTATGTTAACTTTAGTAAAAACATGGCGGCTTGGTTCATATGTCGCCACTGTATTTAATAGAGGCACTGTAAAGAATACTAGGGTACCTATATACTCAGGGTATGGCCATGACGTGGCTCGCGTTTCGTCCGCCATTAGAGGGCCACTGTCATATTCGTTGTTGTTGCGCAAATTATTATGTATTTTCGTGGCTACTTGTTTTATTTTAATGCAAAACACATTTAAATATACTTCTAATATTTATTTAAAGTGTAAGTAATACTGTTACTTTATTTATATGTGTATTTTCTTGAGATACTACGATGACTGGCAATATTGAAAACACATAAAAATTACCAATATTAAGCACAAACATTTAATTTTTTAAAAGGTAAGTTTAAAATATATACTTATTATGTAAATAATGACCACAGTTATTAAATTTGATGTGATAAAACAACCTATATCCTATGCGCTACATAACCTCTAAATCTATGTCATAATAATAATTGTGTATCTCTTAAATAAATGAATTTTTATTACCTTTTTAGATCCATAGTGTGATTATATAATATTCCTGTATAATATAATATCACATTTCTTACAAATAAATAGGGAAATGAATTATCAATATGTTTGACATTGGCTCGCTTATGGCGGCGATCTTGCCTCATGGCCATACCCTGTATATAAAGGTACCCTAAAGAATACGAATAAAAAGTAAATAAATAAATATATCATCACGGCATATTACCCATTGCTGGGTGTGCCAATCTGCTTTATACACAGATATCGGTAATCCTTTAAAAATTCGAGGGTACTTTTATATACAGGATATGGCCATAGAGAAAGATCACCGCCATAAGCGGGCCAATGTCAAACATACTGAGTATTCATTTCCCTATTTATTTGTAAGAAATGTGATATTATATAATACAGGAATATTAAATAATCACACTATGAATCTATAAAGGTAATAAAAATTCATTTATTTAAGAGGTACACAATTATTATTATGACATGGATTTAGAGGTTACGTAGAGTAAAGGATATAGGTTGTTATTATCACATCTGATTTAATAACTGTAGTTATTATTTACATAATAAGTATATATTCTAAACTTACCTTGTAAAAATTTAAATGTTTGTGCTTAATATTGGTAATTTTTATGTGTTTTCAATATTGCCAGTCATCGTAGTCAGTATCTCAAGAAAATACACAAACAAATAAAACGAAAGTATTACTTACACTTTAAATAAATATTAGAAGTATATTTAAATGTGTTTTGCATTAAAATAAAACAAATAGCCACGAAAATACATAATAATTTGCGCAACAACAACGAATATAACAGTGGCCCGCAAATGGCGGACGAAACGCGAGTCACGTCAAGGCCATACCCTAAGTACCTATATAGGTACCCTAAAAAATACATGCCAATATTATACTCTATACGATTTGATTGCATTTTATACTTCATATTCAATAGATATAGAGTTAAAGAATTATAAAGATATTAATTTCCATAAATCAGCCAGCTATGCTAACCATGAAAATTACTAATATATTCAGATAATTCAAATTGACAGATGTAAGTATCAATGAAAAGTAAATGAATGTGGCAGAGATGAGGTTGTTAAAGTAGATGCTGGGGAAGACACGGAAAGATACGGCAAGGAAATAACTCTAATGTTACAAGTTTCTAGAAAGATACAAGAGAGACGATTACATTGGTTTAAACATGTAATGAGGAGAGATAAAGAATATATTGGAAGAAGAATGAATAGCTTACTAATAGAAGATTGAAGAAACAGAGGAAGACCAAAGATAAAATGGAAGGACTGTATTGCGGAAGACTTGAGAGAAAAGGAACTGAATGAGAACGATACGCAAAACAGAAATGAGTGGAAGAAGAAAATAAAAAATAGCGACTCCTAACGAATGGGAAAAGCTAGAGAAGAAGAAGAAGATGTCAATGTCAAGTACAATTTGCATAGTTTGTTTATGAAATAATTTTACTGGAAATTGAGATTATTTTGCAAGAAAATTTATGTATGGAATTTATACATAATATACAGAATTGACAGAAGGTATTGTGCTGGCCACATCCGATTTTTTTTGTATTAATCAACAAAATTAGATGTGTTTTTCTCATGTTTTTACAGATTTACAGATCTATAAGACTTGCAGATGTGAACAGAATCAATCCATAAATAACAAATGTCTAACGGTTTATCTATCATGTTAGGGTAATTAATTTTAATTAGGATTATTTCTAATTTCTGTTCCAGTTAACAATTATCTGTTAATTTAAATTGATATTTGTGTCCAGATTTCGAAGGCCATAAGGCCATTATTGGAATCTAGGAAACTGTAGTAAATATGATTGGGTGTGAAGACCTCTGTATATGAGACACCACCAGTAAACACAGAATTAGAACTGGTGGCTAGAATAGTAGTTGCAGCAGAAGATATAAAAGACAAGCAGGCAGTTCTTGCAAGTGTCTCTTCTAATATTAAAACACGCTGCCGGGCTTGCGTTGCTGTGAATGGTGGCCATTTTGAAAATCAAATTTAGTCCCTCCTTTGTTTCGTTGTTCATTGTTTTGTATAAATGTTTTAGAGAACCGAAAGCAAATGCTGTTTTTTTTTGTATTTTTTAAATATTCCTTAAAATAAAGGAGTAATGACGATTTTTCGAAAAACAAAAAAAAACGCCAATAACTGAACTGGGGCTCCAAATCAAAAATTTGAACTAACAAAAGTTGTTTGTTTCAATGAGTTCTAACTGCCATTTTCGAGTGTTACAACTTAGTATTAACACCCTGTATATATATATTGAAACGATTTCAATTTCGTTTTGCGGTTTTATTCAAAATTTTATTTAGTAATTTTCTTGACTAGCCAAGAATTAGGATTCACGTAGTGTTTCCGGTGAAAGCGAGCGACGCGAGAGTTTTTTTGTTGAGACGAGGAGTTGGTCTTGGTACTTGAAGCGACGCACAGTGCTGGTGTTTGTTTTTTCCAAATTTTGCTTAAAATTTATTTATCTTTTATCATCCAAGTTTTGTTAAAGATTCTCTTGTTTATGATACATTTTTTTGACTCATGTAACACCTGTTTGAGGTAAGTTTATCTGTATTTTTTTGTTAAATAAGTTGTATCATACCCGAGCACATGGCGTGGCTGAAAGTGTATGATCCAGCTTTTTTTGTGTCATTTTAGCTTAAAATTTATATAAATTATTTATAGTTTGTCTAATAATTTTCTTAAAAAATTATCGGTCAAAATTTATATAAATTATTTCATATCGTTGGGATTTTTTTTCTATTTAAAGTTATCTTGTTTAATCGATGTATAGTTCGTATCCAACTGTGTAATAATTAAAAGAATTTCGACGGATGATGGATAAATTGAAGGAAATAAAATATACTCCTTGTTGCAAACGTTTCGGATTTTTATTAATCCATCCTCAGTGCTACAGAGAAAAGGAAGAATAAATCGTTACAAAGTAAAATACAGCAAAAGCCCAACAATAATTACACAAAATAAATAAATAATGCTTACCAACAGAAGATTGTTACAATATTTTTTTTAAGTTTTTTAAATACATGAAGTGATACATGTGACAAAATTAGTTGAAAAAATATACATTGTGCTTTCTGCCGCAGTGTAAGTACAACTGCGAGAGAAAGATGCAGAAAATTAACAAATAAAAAATATACAATGTTACCAGTACAAATTGGTTATAACACAAAAATATCTGTTGGTGTGTATATTGGCGCAAACTTTAAACTGTATACTAATTTGGTCGTTTGTTGTGATCTAAAATATTTTGATAAATTTTGTTCAGGTTTTCAGTATCTGTTCTATAATTTATACTATTACTATTATTGTGAATATGAATCATTTCTAAAAAGTTACGTTTTTTGTAATTACTTTCTGAAGCTAATATTTTAATATTTTCAAAATCAAAATGGTGGTGGGAATTTATACTATGTTTAGATAAAGCAGTTTTTTCTGAATCTAAATTTCTGCAGTTATTTTTATGATTATTTATCCGATTCTTAATATACTGTCTAGTTTGTCCAATATACACACCATCACAATCTTTACAGTCAATCTGGTAAACTACATTAGATTTGTTTTTTGTTTGTATGCTATCTATAAGTTTACTATATACATTTCCTACTTTTTTTGTATTGTAAAATGTTATTTTAGTTTTATCGTTATTTAAAATGTTGGCTAATTTGTAAGATAATTCATTAATGAAAGGAATTCTAGCACTGAGGATGGATTAATAAAAATCCGAAACGTTTGCAACAAGGAGTATATTTTATTTCCTTCAATTTATCCATCATCCGTCGATATTCTTTTAATTGTTATCTTGTTTCTTAATTTTTTTAGTAGCTTTAGCTAGCTCGCTTTAGTTTGTTTTTACGGCAGAATTTGAAGACGTAGCCAAGGCTGTTTTGATGTCACAGTAAAAGGTTGTATTTGTTTGTTTTAACACTTATCTTGGCAATCATATTAGATTGTTATTTTAACTTATCTTACTTTATCTTGGCAATCATATTAGATTGTTATTTTAACTTATCTTACTTTATCTTGACAATCATTTAAGATTGTTATTTTTAACTTATCTTGGTATTAGATTTTTTATCTTACCTTATTTTATCTTATCTTGGTAAGCCCAAATTAGTATCTTAAGTAACTATTTTTTTGGGCTGCGGTATTTGGAACTTTTTACATAATAAATTCTGCTTTAGAGCCAAGTCTCAGGAGAACGTTGAGCTACTAACCTTTTTTTTCTCTATTTTCTCTCCTTCCTGTTCTTCAGCTTGGCCAGCTGTTGTTTTTTTTTTTGAAAGTGCACTAAGGTTTAGTATCATTTATTAATTTTTTTATTTTGGTAAAGTTTGTTTAAAAATTTTGTTAACAGTTTGTGAAAAGGTTTATGGCCTGTTTTGTTTGTCTACTCCGCCCTGGTCCTGGGTTAGTTGACCCGTTGGGTGGTGGGGACCATCACCGTCGAGGTAATCGTCGAGAAGCCGCCGCCTGTTACCTGCTCGCTTCATCCACTCACTGCCTTTGGTAGAGCTCAGGATCCCT
The DNA here is from genome assembly GCA_951394225.1 of Harpalus rufipes. Classification (NCBI taxonomy): domain Eukaryota; kingdom Metazoa; phylum Arthropoda; class Insecta; order Coleoptera; family Carabidae; genus Harpalus; species Harpalus rufipes. Next base: position 18,977,901 of record OX596289.1, read on the forward strand.
GGCAAGAAGCCTCCCCCACTAACTGGAGGTCGGCTAGTTGGATTTCGTAGGCTGCTAAGCCGGTATTACCAGCGAAGCTGCCCTAGCTTCCGGCGCAGCACTACCACGCCCTAAGAACGAGGTCCTGGCAGCAGTGGTCACCGTCATTCAGCGAGGCAGGTTCTTCAAAGCCAGTCAGGACGACGCTTCTGTAGTCCACCAGGTCCCCCCATCTGGCGGCCGGTCAATTTAGGATCCATCACTTTGGTACCCCATTTTTAAAGGTGTGTAAAGGCCATAACAGTTTTTGTGAAGTTTATTAAAGTTTTATATACCATTTTTTTCTTGAGTGTGTTATGTCCACTTTTTCCTTTCGACATAACTGGCGCCCTAATCCTTCCTTTTTAAATTCTCTCTCTCAGCGACCCACGACCTCGCGAAACCACCACCAACGATAGAGCTGCCGAGGTAAGTGTGTGACTCGTGATTTTCCTTCCGCAAATCACGTCTAAATTTCTTATTTAATTTTTTTATTAATTATTTACCTTTACGTCACAATATACAGGATGTTAAAAAAAGGGTAATTTTTTTTTAAGGTATATACATTTCGATGTGCTGATTCACAATCAGAAAGATTGTTTTCAAAATTCGCCAAATTGTGGACATGCTTCTAAAAGAGTACATTTCTAGTGGCACTGGTCGACACGTAATTTTTAATATAAATATTAATGGATGGTAATCAAATTAATTCATTTGTTATTCAACATCAGTTACGTGATTAAAAAATCCATTATTATTTTTATTAAAAATTATGTGTCAACCAGTGGCGCTAGAAATGTACTCTTCTAGAAGCATGTCCATAATTTTGCGAATTTTGAAAAAAAATATTTTTGATTGTGAATCAGTACATCGAAATGTATACATGGTGTTCATTTTTAAGTGGCTACCATTGCGATCTCGGGAACTAGAAGAGATACGAAGTTGGTTAAATTAGCAAAGAGTCTCTATTTCACATAGGTATTTCAAAGATATACTGAAAAAAGAAATTCAACCAGTGGTTCTCAAAACATGGATACCAACTTTTTTATTTTAAATAGAAACATATATTTTTTATTTGTGCATTCAATAGAGCTCTTTATTCTGAATCTAACGATATAAAATTTTCATACCCTTACATAACAAAATTTTTGAAAAAAAAGTTAATAAAGTTTTGAATTACTTCCCCTTAAATATGATATTAATTAGAGTGCCATAAATGAAAAAAGTGAATATTTTGTTTATTGCTACTTCTGTTAAATGAGAAATTGTTCTTCATATCATTTTTAATACCTAAAAATGGATCAATTCACACATGACGAAAAGGTAGATATGTTCGAAATTTACATTTTGTGGCATAAGAATTCTCGTGCTGCAGTTAACATGTACAGGGAACAATACCCTAACAGGAATATTCCCAACTACAAATTTTTTAGAAAATTAGAACGACGACTACGAGCTAATACAGAAACATTTAAAAAAAGACGTATACGATTTGAAAATATAAATGCTGAGACTAATGTCTTAGCGTATTTTGCAGCAAATCCTACGGCATCGATAAGAATGGCTGCACACGAATGCAATTTGAGTGTAGGAACCGTGCATAAATACTTGAAGAAACATAAGTACAAGCCTTATAAATTCCACCGAGTACAGCATCTTCAACCCGGTGATCAAGAGAGAAGATTAGAATTTTGTCATTTTGTTACAATTAAAAGTTAGCCAACGTGAAAATGAACTAAATTGTAATAAAAATTTATAACTCGTGCCGCTAACCTCAGTCTCGAGTAAGGGGTGGTTCAAAAAAAGTTTATAAATAAGTGATAAAAGAAAAATGTTAGATTTTATTTTTTTTATAAGGGCGCCATGCTATTCAAATTTGGAAAATAAAAGCAATCTTACAGGTATATGAAATCCTGAATAGCAAAGGGATTTTTACTAAATCAAAAAAATAATAATAAACAGGACAAAGGTTGAATGAAATCAAAATCGTACATAAATTTAACTAAATACCAGATTTATTAATTGTTTAAATTATTAATATAAAATGAGGAATTTGAGAAAACTACAAACCAATATATATATATATATATATATATATATATATATATATATATATATATATATATATATATATATATATATATATATATATATATATTAAGAAAATTAGCCACGCAACAGAGTCTCGCTGAACCAAAAACTGACTCACTTGGGTCAACAACTTATCTACGATTTTAAGGGATGCATCCTTAAACTCGCGACCCCAAATAAATATCTTAAAGCACAACGCTGTATGGCTTCACAAAAAAATATAAATATCATATAAAAAAAAGTAAATCTCTCGATCTCAAATAATCAATAATCGACATCAAAATAAGCAATGTTCATCGCGCATCGACGATTAAAGAATAAGTTCAGACGGGTGTCAAAACGTTCGTCCGAAATGCAGGATCGTACACGAATCATCGACAGGACGAGTTACAAATTGAAACGGGCTCACCAGGATATGTGTTGAATCCTTGTACAGCGTACTCGGCCGCTTACCGCCGCCTCGTTTCCCAAAATTCTCTCAAGCCGGTCCTGTGTTCAATGTCTCTCCTTTCTCTCTGCGCAATTATGCAGCGAATGTCTCGTGCGTTACGGACAGCCTCACCACACGAGCCCAATATATATATATATAGGTATATAAAAAAAAAAGGCTACACAGAAATATTACACTATATTAGCAATCGAATGACCAACGAAAGAATTCCACACTTACGCATTAAATAACTGCCCTTTTTCCTTTATAAAGATATTGAATATCTAAGTGACAATTTTGAAGGAGATAATCCGTCAGAACGACGCTAAATACCAACTGTATTCTTTTCTTCAATAGAGTGAAAAATAATCCGTTTACTAAAAACGTGCCACGAAAATCACTAATCTCTTTGCAACAATCTCCATGTGCAATAGTATCACAAAGTGGCGTATTTCGCTCTACACTCTTCAAAAACTTGACACAAAGTGTCCTTTGCAAGTTAAGAATATTTTAATTAAATCCCACAATTCCCAGTAAAATTTAAAACTGACTAAAGTTAAGATTGTTAGCGACATCTGTGGAATCCCCATCAATCACTCGACTGCGCCCACAATGTAGTATTCTGTATCTATCCATTTTACTAAAAATAAAACCGTAACATTACCCCCCTTACAAAAAAAACGGTTATGTTCTTGAAGAGAACTTACCGACCTAATTATATTCTATCTCTCTAACTAACCCGACCCTTAAATATATCAAACTACCCGAAATTTCCTAAAATTATTTGCACTTAATTTACCCGTTATCATAAGTATTAGTATCATCTATCCAGGGTTTTAGATCCTTCGCATGCCAAGTGCCTTTCATATTGCCAAACTCGTCTTTCAATATAAACGTCCACGGAGAAATCTTCTCTTTAATTACATACAAATGGGCCTACATATTTAGGAGCTAGCTTCGCATTGAAAAATTTACTAGCGTCCGATAATGCGTAATTCTTACGCCACACCCGATCATTCACGTTAAATGTTGCATCCCGTCTGCGCAAATCATAACGTTTTTTACTTTTCTAGAATGACTTCTCTAATCTAGCCCTGACATCTATATAAATCCGTTCTAAAATTTTAGCCCTGAAATTTTCACATTCACCGTTCTCGTTACCCTTACGTTTTTCGTCTTCTTTATAATAACTACCACGCAATATTTGTTCACGCCCAAAATTTAAGAAGTAAGGAGTGCATCTCGTCGTTTCGTGAACACTAGTCCGGAGGGCACAACCTATTTTGTCTATTTCTACATCCCATTTTCTCTGATTTTCTTTAATATAACATGAAATCATATTCTTAATACTACGGACTACTCTTTCCGCGGGGTCAGCGTGAGGATGATAAAATGGCGTAAATCTCATTGTAACTTCGTATTCGTTACATAACTGCTTAATGACCTTACTAGCAAAATTCTTTGCATTATCGCATATGACATATTGTGGTACACCAAATAACAAAAATATTTCATTCTCTAGTATTTTCCTAACCTTGGCAGCTGACGCAGATCTTAAAGGAAAAATACGTGTAAATTTAGTAAAATAATCCGTTACTATTAAAGCGCAAGTATTCCCATTTATACTTCGGGGAAAAGGACCAACAAAATCAAAACAAATCAATTGCCACGGTTTGTTTACTCGCGGGTGCTGCAGCATGAACCCTTGTTTCGCTGATGATGACGGCTTTACTTGTTGACATATTTTACAATTCCGTACATATCTGGTAGTATCGACGTGCATTTTCGGCCAGTAATATCTTTGACAAAGACGATGGAACGTTTTGAATATTCCCGTATGGCCGGCCGTAGGTAAATCATGAAACTGTTTTAATAACGCCAATCGTTGTTCTTTTGGTGGGATAAGCTTCCACGGATATTCGTCATTGACCCTGCTCGGCATTTTACTTTTAATATGTTTATACAACGCATTATTTTCAAATTTGTAAGTTGGGTATTTCAGAGGATCTGTTTGAACTAAGGAAACCATCTTTTGATACCACTTATCCTTGACTTTACTAACATCTACTGTTAGACATTCTACTTGTGGTAATAATCTGGATAGCGCGTCTGGTACAATATTATCCTTCCCTTTTCTGTGTATTATATCAAACTGAAATTGTTGTAAACGCACCGCCCACCTTGCTAATCTCCCAGTTGGGTCTTTTAATTTATTCAGCCAAATAAGCGAACTATGGTCAGTTATCACCGTGAATTTAACTCCTTCAAGATATGGCCGTAATTTTTCTATACTCCATATAACCGCTAAACACTCACGTTCAGTAGTATTAAAATTCCTTTCATTTCGCGTCAACGATCTACTCATGAAACGTTCTTCTCCATCGATATTTTGGGTTAATACGGCTCCAATTCCGTATCCGCTCGCGTCACATTGTACTGTAAACGATTTTGTGAAATCTGGACAATTTAAAACTGGTGCCGAGGTTAAACAATTTTTAATAATTCTAAATGTTTCCTCACATTTCTCTGTCCATTCGAACTTTTGGCCTTTTCGTAATAATTTCGTAACTGGAGCAATAATCGTTGAAAAATTCGGTAAAAATCTACGATACCACGAAATCATTCCTAATATACGTCTCAACTCCGTTATATTGGTGGGACTCGGCATATCAATAATTGCTTTAACTTTTTCCGGATCTACATGTAACCCTAATTTGTCTACTACATATCCCAAATATTTTAATTCTTCCCTACAAAATTGACATTTATCTTTACTAAGTGTTAACCCTGCTTCCCTTAACCTATCGAAAATGCAACTAAGGATTTCTAAATGTTTATCAAAAGTGTCGGTAACAATAACAATATCATCTAAATATGCAAAAGCATATGGTTCTAGTTCAGGTCCAATAACCATGTCCATTAATTTTTGCCACGTTGCGCCGCCAGAGTGTAATCCAAAAGGCATACGTTTAAATTGATACAACCCTCTACCGGGTACTGTAAATGTTGTAAATTCACGACTTTCCTTCTTTACTGGAATTTGCCAATAAGCAGATTTTACATCTAAGGTAGATAAATAGTGAGCATTTCTTAATTTGTCTAGGATACTATTCACATACGGCAAAGGGTACGCACACGGTTTAGATACTTGGTTTAATTTTCTAAAGTCAACGCAAAAACGATATGTATCATCTTTCTTCTTCACGAGAAGAATCGGCGATGACCATGCACTTTGCGATTTTTCAATCACTCCCTGTTCTAACATATTATTTAATTCCGAATCTATGTGTTTTGGAACATATGGCGATACCGGATAATACCGTTGTTTGATTGGTGGAACTTCGCAAATTATTTCATGTTCAATCCACGTTGTACAGCCTAATTTATTATCCGTTTCACGAAAGAATTTATCGGTTATTTTATCTAATTCCGCGCGTTGTTCTGGTCTCAAATGATCCTTGCTCTCAATACACTTTCCCTGTAACGACATAAGTTTACTCGGAGATGCAAAATGCCAGTTATCACTAGTTAAATCAGGAACTATTTTCATAATTCTCCAAAAGTCTATCCCGAAAATAAAAGGATGCGTGATTTCCCGTACCGCTATAACCTTTATTAATCGTTCTCTTCCTTGCAGCTTCATAGGAATATAACATGAACCGATACTTTTAATTATTTCGCCATTTCCGACTTTACAAGAAATTTCATTATTATTCGCAAATTTAAAACCCAATGACTTTAATAATTCTAATCCTTCCGCCCCTACAAAGGTATGTGTCGCTCCCGAATCTAATAAACCTAAAACTGTTTTACCTAAAATGTCAACTTGAATATAAGGGCGTTCGTCACCCTTCGCGTGTGCCATAATATAATCTAAAATAATTTTAACCTTCACCGGGTCCTTTCCTTTATTCCGATTCGAGACTGATAACCGGTGTCCTATCGTCCCGATTTCCCGTTTCCCGACTTTAGTTTCGAACAATTTGGACATTTATTTTTCGTAACTCCCTCTTTTCCACAGCCAAAACATTTTATAACTGGTGCTTGTTTGCGACAATAACGAGATATATGTCCAATTTTTCCGCACTTAAAACATTTTCTTGTTTCGGATCGATTATCCTGTGCCGATATTTCATTAACGTTACTACTCGATTCTTGTGCTTCGACATACGCTAAATCCGATTCCATGGTTTCTTTTCTACTTGGAGGTGGTATATAATTATTCATAATCGTTTTCCGCGCTTCCAATTGCTTACAAATCTTTTTTAATTCGCTAATAGTTTTGGGTTCATGTAACCCGATATACGCTTGAAAATATGGAATTAAATTTCTAGATAATATCTTTAATTTAGTATTTTCCGTTAATGGAATTGTTAAACGGTCAAATAAATTCGTCATCATTGCGAAATACATGCCTACAGACTCATTTTCTCCCTGTGTCCTTCGTTTAATTTCCTCATAAAGCTTTTCGTCATAATCCGCGGGTTGAAATTCCTCTTTAAGTAACACTACTAATTCTTCCCAGTTATGAAGAGTTTTCCTAATTGCTCTATACCAGCTTTTAGCTTTTCCCTCAAAAAGATCTAATGCTGAAATAAATAATTGTTGTTTGGTGACCCCCCGCGCGATTCGCGTTTCTTCGACTTGTTCTAAAAATGCATTAAGTGATTGTGATTTATCACCATTAAAGGTTAAATTCCATTTATATACAGGCATCGACTGCGTAAGTTTACTATTTCTACTACTTCTAGAATAATTTTCTACCCTTGAATCCGAATCCGAGCTAACCTCAGAATCAGCATCTGATTTATCATCATCGGCTAGCTGTATAGCGCTTAAATCTACCGGAGCTCCTTTTTCAATTATTGTACTATGTTGAAAGATTTTCTTACCTTCTGTTATCTCTGCGGAATGATTAACTAAAGCTAATAACAGTTTGTTCCTACTTGCAATTGCTTCCGCGTCGGTCGCTACCGGTTTTACTCTATTTACTCTTTCAAACGCATACGCTAACTTGCTTTTAATTTTTTTAAACGTATTTGAGGCTTGATCCCCATCAAATTCTTTAATAATTTCCCCTATTTCTTTTTCCGTTTTCGTTAACGCCGTTATATCCTCCGCAACCGTGTATGGATACCTAGGCCGTTCAATTTTTGTTCCTTTTCGTTCTAATTTCCTAAGTTCCCTCAGAGCTGAACGCATTTTTTCTACCGCTCCTACATCCTCGAAACCTCTAATCTTTAACTCATACTTTAATTCGTCTTGATTCAATCGGTTTACTTCGTAAGTATTGATTATAGTTTTCCTCTCCTCCATTTTAACGTAATTCGAGTCAACAGAAACAAAATTATTACTTTATTATTCACAATAAAAAAAATGTTTTTTTTTTTTTTGGGATGCCCCACGTTGGACGCCAAAATGTTACAATTAAAAGTTAGCCAACGTGACAATGAACTAAATTGTAATAAAAATTTATAACTCGTGCCGCTAACCTCAGTCTCGAGTAAGGGGTGGTTCAAAAAAAGTTTATAAATAAGTGATAAAAGAAAAATGTTAGATTTTATTTTTTTTATAAGGGCGCCATGCTATTCAAATTTGGAAAATAAAAGCAATCTTACAGGTATATGAAATCCTGAATAGCAAAGGGATTTTTACTAAATCAAAAAAATAATAATAAACAGGACAAAGGTTGAATGAAATCAAAATCGTACATAAATTTAACTAAATACCAGATTTATTAATTGTTTAAATTATTAATATAAAATGAGGAATTTGAGAAAACTACAAACCAATATATATATATATATATATATATATATATATATATATATATATATATATATATATATATATATATATATATATATATATATATATATATATATATTGGTTTGTAGTTTTCTCAAATTCCTCATTTTATATTAATAATTTAAACAATTAATAAATCTGGTATTTAGTTAAATTTATGTACGATTTTGATTTCATTCAACCTTTGTCCTGTTTATTATTATTTTTTTGATTTAGTAAAAATCCCTTTGCTATTCAGGATTTCATATACCTGTAAGATTGCTTTTATTTTCCAAATTTGAATAGCATGGCGCCCTTATAAAAAAAATAAAATCTAACATTTTTCTTTTATCACTTATTTATAAACTTTTTTTGAACCACCCCTTACTCGAGACTGAGGTTAGCGGCACGAGTTATAAATTTTTATTACAATTTAGTTCATTGTCACGTTGGCTAACTTTTAATTGTAACATTTTGGCGCCCAACGTGGGGCATCCCAAAAAAAAAAAAAAAACATTTTTTTTTTATTGTGAATAATAAAGTAATAATTTTGTTTCTGTTGACTCGAACTACGTTAAAATGGAGGAGAGGAAAACTATAATCAATACTTACGAAGTAAACCGATTGAATCAAGACGAATTAAAGTATGAGTTAAAGATTAGAGGTTTCGAGGATGTAGGAGCGGTAGAAAAAATGCGTTCAGCTCTGAGGGAACTTAGGAAATTAGAACGAAAAGGAACAAAAATTGAACGGCCTAGGTATCCATACACGGTTGCGGAGGATATAACGGCGTTAACGAAAACGGAAAGAAATAGGGGAAATTATTAAAGAATTTGATGGGGATCAAGCCTCAAATACGTTTAAAAAAATTAAAAGCAAGTTAGCGTATGCGTTTGAAAGAATAAATAGAGTAAAACCGGTAGCGACCGACGCGGAAGCAATTGCAAGTAGGAACAAACTGTTATTAGCTTTAGTTAATCATTCCGCAGAGATAACAGAATGTAAGAAAATCTTTCAACATAGTACAATAATTGAAAAAGGAGCTCCGGTAGATTTAAGCGCTATACAGCTAGCCGATGATGATAAATCAGATGCTGATTCTGAGGTTAGCTCGGATTCGGATTCAAGGGTAGAAAATTATTCTAGAAGTAGTAGAAATAGTAAACTTACGCAGTCGATGCCTGTATATAAATGGAATTTAACCTTTAATGGTGATAAATCACAATCACTTAATGCATTTTTAGAACAAGTCGAAGAAACGCGAATCGCGCGGGGGGTCACCAAACAACAATTATTTATTTCAGCATTAGATCTTTTTGAGGGAAAAGCTAAAAGCTGGTATAGAGCAATTAGGAAAACTCTTCATAACTGGGAAGAATTAGTAGTGTTACTTAAAGAGGAATTTCAACCCGCGGATTATGACGAAAAGCTTTATGAGGAAATTAAACGAAGGACACAGGGAGAAAATGAGTCTGTAGGCATGTATTTCGCAATGATGACGAATTTATTTGACCGTTTAACAATTCCATTAACGGAAAATACTAAATTAAAGATATTATCTAGAAATTTAATTCCATATTTTCAAGCGTATATCGGGTTACATGAACCCAAAACTATTAGCGAATTAAAAAAGATTTGTAAGCAATTGGAAGCGCGGAAAACGATTATGAATAATTATATACCACCTCCAAGTAGAAAAGAAACCATGGAATCGGATTTAGCGTATGTCGAAGCACAAGAATCGAGTAGTAACGTTAATGAAATATCGGCACAGGATAATCGATCCGAAACAAGAAAATGTTTTAAGTGCGGAAAAATTGGACATATATCTCGTTATTGTCGCAAACAAGCACCAGTTATAAAATGTTTTGGCTGTGGAAAAGAGGGAGTTACGAAAAATAAATGTCCAAATTGTTCGAAACTAAAGTCGGGAAACGGGAAATCGGGACGATAGGACACCGGTTATCAGTCTCGAATCGGAATAAAGGAAAGGACCCGGTGAAGGTTAAAATTATTTTAGATTATATTATGGCACACGCGAAGGGTGACGAACGCCCTTATATTCAAGTTGACATTTTAGGTAAAACAGTTTTAGGTTTATTAGATTCGGGAGCGACACATACCTTTGTAGGGGCGGAAGGATTAGAATTATTAAAGTCATTGGGTTTTAAATTTGCGAATAATAATGAAATTTCTTGTAAAGTCGGAAATACCAGATTTATTAATTGTTTAAATTATTAATATAAAATGAGGAATTTGAGAAAACTACAAACCAATATATATATATATATATATATATATATATATATATATATATATATATATATATATTAAGAAAATTAGCCACGCAACAGAGTCTCGCTGAACCAAAAACTGACTCACTTGGGTCAACAACCTATCTACGATTTTAATGGATACATCCTTAAACTCGCGACCCCAAATAAATATCTTAAAGCACAACGCTGTATGGCTTCACAAAAAAATATAAATATCATATAAAAAAAAGTAAATCTCTCGATCTCAAATAATCAATAATCGACATCAAAATAAGCAATGTTCATCGCGCATCGACGATTAAAGAATAAGTTCAGACGGGTGTCAAAACGTTCGTCCGAAATGCAGGATCGTACACGAATCATCGACAGGACGAGTTACAAATTGAAACGGGCTCACCAGGATATGTGTTGAATCCTTGTACAGCGTACTCGGCCGCTTACCGCCGCCTCGTTTCCCAAAATTCTCTCAAGCCGGTCCTGTGTTCAATGTCTCTCCTTTCTCTCTGCGCAATTATGCAGCGAATGTCTCGTGCGTTACGGACAGCCTCACCACACGAGCCCAATATATATATATATATATATATATATATATATATATATATATATATATATATATATATATATATATATATATATATATATATATAGGTATATAAAAAAAAAAGGCTACACAGAAATATTACACTATATTAGCAATCGAATGACCAACGAAAGAATTCCACACTTACGCATTAAATAACTGCCCTTTTTCCTTTATAAAGATATTGAATATCTAAGTGACAATTTTGAAGGAGATAATCCGTCAGAACGACGCTAAATACCAACTGTATTCTTTTCTTCAATAGAGTGAAAAATAATCCGTTTACTAAAAACGTGCCACGAAAATCACTAATCTCTTTGCAACAATCTCCATGTGCAATAGTATCACAAAGTGGCGTATTTCGCTCTACACTCTTCAAAAACTTGACACAAAGTGTTCTTTGCAAGTTAAGAATATTTTAATTAAATCCCACAATTCCCAGTAAAATTTAAAACTGACTAAAGTTAAGATTGTTAGCGACATCTGTGGAATCCCCATCAATCACTCGACTGCGCCCACAATGTAGTATTCTGTATCTATCCATTTTACTAAAAATAAAACCGTAACAATTTGTTGATAAATGAAGGCCCTGATATTTTAAAATTTATAATATGGAGTGATGAAGCAAATTTTTCCAATAATGGAATGTTTAACTTAAAAAATAATCACTACTGGAGTGATGAAAATCCTGTTTTAGTTTGCGATAGATGTTTTCAAAATAAATTTAGTATAAATGTATGGTGTGCGATTTTACATAATAATGTTTATTTTTACATGTATGAAGGAACTTTAACTGGCGATAGATATTTAGCCCTTTTGCGAAATATGTTTGAACAAATTCTGGATGATATACCACTGGCTACAGTACAAAATGTGTACTTCCAGCAGGATGGGGTCCCAGCTCATAATTGCCGCCAAGTAACTGAATATTTGAACACATTTTTCCCAAACCAATGGATTGGTACTAATGGTCCGCTAGATCGCCCGATTTGAATCCACTGGATTTTTTTGCGTGGGGTTACTTAAAAGATCAAGTTTACCGCACTGTGCATCCCGACGTACAGCATTTAAAAGATTGTATTGAAGAAACATTAAGAGATATTGACAGAAGAAAATTAAAAATAGTTAGGAAAAATTAAAAATGGAGAATTCAGTTATGTATAAAAATGGAGATAATTTTGAGCAGTTTTTATAAACACTAAATCATTTAATTGAAAATAAAGTTTTTTTTTTAAATATGTTCACTTTTTTCATTCATGGCACTCTAATTAATAAATTTAGAAAAAATTAATTCAAAATTAATATTTTTTTCGAAAATTTTGTCATGTAAGGGTATAAAATTTATATATCGTTGGATTCAGAATAAAGAGCTCTATTGAATGAGCAAATAAAAAATATATGTTTCTATTTAAAATAAAAAAAGTTGGTATCCATAATTTGAGAACCACTGGTTGAATTTCTTTTTTCAGTTTATCATTGAAATACCTATGTGAAATAGAGATTCTTTACTAATTTAACCAACTTCGTATCTCTTCTAGTTCTCGAGATCGCAATGGTAGCCACTTAAAAATGAACTTCCTGTATACCTTGAATTTTTTTTACCCTTTTTTTAACACCCTGTATATATATATATATATATATATATATATATATATATATATATATATATATATATATACAGGGTGAGTCACCGAAATCGCCGTCTTCGATATCTCCCTTGTCGTTAGAAATACAGCATAAGTTTATTAACAGAATTTATTCGACTACTCAAGGAGCATAACGTAAAATTATTTTCACATATACAGGGTGTTGCATTACGGCTCGGCGAGAATAGTTTCTCTTTTTTTAAATGGAACACCCTATATATTTTTATATATTTTGAATTGTATTTTATTCACCTATACGAACATATGAATTTTGTTTTAGTTTTCCGCGGCGTTGCCAAGTTATTCCGTTTTTTCTCTAAAAAAGACCGAATACACGCATTGCTTTATAAAGGCTTACTGAAGTTATTTTAATAGTAAGAATTAAGAATTTTCTTTTCTGTATAACTGTAATTATACTCTATGTTCTGACATATTTTTTTTTAAATGTAATTATACAGGCTGTTCAATAAAGCGAATCAAATGTGCTCAATTTCAAATGACTATAACTCGTCATTTTCAAATGGAACACCCTATATTTTATTATTCAGTTGTGTGTATTTTTGTATTATCTTCATATGTTATTAAGGGTATCCCATGCCTAAAACCAATAATTTCGGAAATTTTCACCATTTTTCTCTAAATTTATATATTTAACTAAAAATTAAATCTAGTACACCATGGATACTGTTTTTTGAATAAGAAACAAATGCAGTAATGATAGTATTTTCACTAGCCAGGTTGTTATTAATAACAGAGGGATGAAGTAAATTAATTTATTAATATGAGTCTCTCACAAGAAGAACTTACGAATATGGTGTACGCACTTAGAGAAGCGGAAAGAAACCTTTTTTGTCGTACTGAACATGACCAGTTCTGTTAAACCTTTCCCTTAGTTTTTTAAAAGAACGCGGATTTGGATGTCGTCTGCCCGGAAACCGTTGTGCATAAATTCTTGATGCCAAAAGAGGGTTTGTTTCCGCTGCTTCAAGTGTGTACACCATATTCCTAAGTTCTTCTTGCGCACTCTCCACGCCAGCATTCGTAAGTTCTTCTTGTGAGAGACTCATATTAATAAATTAATTTACTTCATCCCTCTGTTATTAATAACAACCTGGCTAGTGAAAATACTATCATTACTGCATTTGTTTCTTATTCAAAAAACAGTATCCATGGTGTACTAGATTTAATTTTTAGTTAAATATATAAATTTAGAGAAAAATGGTGAAAATTTCCGAAATTATTGGTTTTAGGCATGGGATACCCTTAATAACATATGAAGATAATACAAAAATACACACAACTGAATAATAAAATATAGGGTGTTCCATTTGAAAATGACGAGTTATAGTCATTTGAAATTGAGCACATTTGATTCGCTTTATTGAACAGCCTGTATAATTACATTTAAAAAAAAATATGTCAGAACATAGAGTATAATTACAGTTATACAGAAAAGAAAATTCTTAATTCTTACTATTAAAATAACTTCAGTAAGCCTTTATAAAGCAATGCGTGTATTCGGTCTTTTTTAGAGAAAAAACGGAATAACTTGGCAACGCCGCGGAAAACTAAAACAAAATTCATATGTTCGTATAGGTGAATAAAATACAATTCAAAATATATAAAAATATATAGGATGTTCCATTTAAAAAAAGAGAAACTATTCTCGCCGAGCCGTAATGCAACACCCTGTATATGTGAAAATAATTTTACGTTATGCTCCTTGAGTAGTCGAATAAATTCTGTTAATAAACTTATGCTGTATTTCTAACGACAAGGGAGATATCGAAGACGGCGATTTCGGTGACTCACCTGTATATATAAATATATATATATATATATATATATATATATATACATCTATCAGACATTAAAGCGTCCGTCAATTGATCTTTTACCATCATTGAAGCGTCCACCTTCAATGAAGCGTCCGTATACGGACGCTCTAATGTATCTCTGTTAAAATGGTCATTTTTCAACGTCTTATGCCATCTGTTAGTGTTTGGCAAAAATTGTCCTGGGCGCTTTATTGTAACATATTTGGATAATTTCAATCATAAACCGTATATTGCAGTTCTGCCGTTTCCCACTAGTGTCGCTAGTGTTGAACGGCGTATATCTACGAAAATATATATTTCATACAGTTTTTCGATTAACGGGCGTCCGTACATTTGGCAACATGTTTTAAGTTATACGAATATTTGAAGGTTATATTTTCGTACCTGATGTAATTTTAACTGCATTATTTGTTGCAGAGTGAGTTAAATTCTGTTAGAGTGACTTAAAAAAAAATCTCTAGCAAATAAACAGTTACTTATAATTGTTGCTATGGAGTTAATAATGACGGTTTAAAACGTTAAAATTGAATAAAATTATTTATAAATTCTTATTATTGTTTCAAACTCTACATAGGTAAACATTACACTTATGTGTATCTGTGTTCCGGGTTTCTACAATTTTTTGTTTGATGGGAAATACAATGGTAAAATTTTGATGATAAGTTTAACCTTACTAATTGAAGATGTTTAGAATTTAAAAGTGCAAGCAATGATCCTAAATTTATTGATATAAAATAATCCTGTCACGAACTAGACGTAAATTGAAATTTCCATCTTCAAGCTGTTTCCAAAATGCCATTATAAATTAAGCAAATAACTGCATTATTTTGTATAGTTCGAGTTGGACCAATTTGTACTTTAATTCTTACATTGATTTTATTATTATTAAAAATAATAAATGAACTTACTACAAATTAAAAAGTTCTTTATTAGTGCAAATAAATTTTTATTTTAAGTTACACCCCATAATTAATATTAATATTTATTTGGGTCTGTCTGATTGTTTAATTTCTCTTGGTACTCTGTTAACAGGTTGAATATGAATATTTTAATTTACCACTATTTTGTGACAGGAACATATTGTAACAATAAAATTGTGCTCATTGGATATGCTTTTTAATTTTATGCATCTTTCGTATTTACAATTTTATTCTAAAATTAATAGGGAAGAACTTATTGTCAAATAAATGGTCATTCAACAAAAAACACCTGTCGAAATTAGATAAAGTCTAGGCCGGTTTAAACTAGTGGTTTTATCCACCTTGATTTAAACCGAACACCCTTTCGAACATGTATATTTTTCATTTTTACAATTAATCATATTTGATTAAAAATCGGCAAAATAGGTACTAGTTCATTTCTGATATATTTCACTATTTTTTGGAACATATTATATATTACGTGTATAACAAATAAAATATGAAATCTAAACCCTTGTCTATTTGAACGCGAAAAGTCATGAAAATATTCAATGTACAGTATTAAATTCTACATTTTCAGTTAATTCCATAGTATAACATTCAAATTTAAAAATGTTCATTAAATGTAAATGTAATTTACATCGCCTTAAGTAAACATACCTTTGTAAAAACTTATCCAATAAATACTCTCCATATTATTACTTTTTTCTGGCTTAAGTTTATTTCCTATTACTAATTATAATTATGTCTGAATAAGAACCGATAATACTGGAAGAAACTTTCAAAACTCGTTTTTACAATAAAAAGGCTTTATTGGATAAAGGTCTGTAATATTTATTTTCTACATCAGTGTCGCCTTCTTCAGAATTTTTAATTATTTTTTTTATTCTGAAAAAGGCAACATACTGGTTTCGAAATGTTGATTCAATAAAAATATTACAGAACTAGTACCCAATACAAACATTGTAAAAACTTATGTTTATTTTAGTACATTGACTTTAATCAGAATAATCAGGATGATTCCGTGAAAGATTTCGATTATCAGCCAAGTCCCCCAGATGTTAGTATACAATTTATAATATTACAGAACTATACCCAATTAAAACATTGTAAAAACCTATAATGTTTATTTTAGAACGTTGACTTTAGTCAGAATAATCAGAATGATTCCATGAAAGATCCCAGTTATCAACCAAGTCCGTTTGATGTTAGTATTCGACTTACAATATTAGAGAACTATACCCAATAAAACCATTGTAAAAACCTATAACGTTTATTTTAGGACGTTGACTTTATTCATAATAATCAGGATGATACCGTGAAAGATCCCGATTATCAACCAATAAGTCCCTCTGATATTAGTATTCAACGCACAATATTAACAATTTATTTTAATAAATATACAGGTGTCCGTAGTTTCGATATGCACCATTGGGATCTCGAGAACCGTAAGAGATACGAAGTCGGTTAAATTAGGGAAAAGTTGTCTCATAACCATCTTAGATGTGTTTTTGTTTCTCCATTAAAATGCACAGGTACCTAGATAGAAGCGAAAATGTAAATTTTGCCAATTTCGTTTTTGGCTTATAACTTTTTTGTGCGAATTTATACAAGTTTCCTAATTTGCACTTTTTTATGAAGAATTCACAATCGTCTTCAAAATTTTCATAGCTCGTACCGTTTTCGAGAAATTTATACTAACTTTCAATTTTCATGCAGAGCTCAAAGTTGTCTTTATTACTGTTGAAAAGAGATTTTTTTTCTGTTTCAAATGGTATAAAACATATGTACATTAACATGAAAATTAACTGAGAAATTAAGAAATTATTGATTTTGAAGAATCTTTTGTTCCAAGCAAAGTTTGACAGGAGTTCAATTGTTACAAATTTTATGTGAAAATGCAGTAATTTTTAAATGAAGATATGCGGGACGTGTTAGAAATTTGTTGTCCGCTTACAATTTGATGTATATAGTTATTCGTTATTTTTACATATAAAATATCTTAGTTTTATTCCTTGGTAACTAATTTTAGATTAAAATCGTTTTAAAATTGGTACTCAATTTATTCTTATAAACCTTTTTCTATAAATGTATTCCTGTAAACTGTATACCAATCTCAAATATTTTTTTAAATTGATTCAAATTTCTCATTACGGAGGAGATATGAAAAACCTTGTATAATTAAAATAATTATTGCTAGTAGTTCTTTTCTTAATAGCTTATATGATTTTAAAACTATTGAGAACCTAAACTATGATTACCGACCATTTTATTAATCAAGATGCTCCCAAACTGAAAATAAGAGTTTAGGACCTCAAAACAAGAAAATTTTCCTTTAATTTTCTTTTCTTGATCGGAGTATTTCTAAATAAAAACAGAAATCAATTTTTTAAACTTAAAAATAAACAATGTCTTCATTAATTCCTGTGTAAAATGTCCGTATCATTTAAACAAAGCTCTTGGAAGTATTTTGTTTTGAGGTTCTAAATTAATATTTTAAATTGGGCTACTTTGGAAGCACCCTGTACAATCATTTATGTTAATTTTGATAATTGGTAAACGGTAATTATTTAATCGTAAGACATTTAGCAGCACGAATAAATCAAGGTAGCCCTGATTCGAGACCAAATAATGAAGTGAAATCATAAGTACGTGAAGTATCTGTGGCAACATTGCTGGACGCTTTAATATCTATTAATTATATAGAGATGTATATAGCGGACGCTGTATATGCGAGAAAATGAAATATATTTGTATATTTCGGACGCTCTAATGATACCTATGTAGAAGGACGCTTCAATGATGATTAAATTGAAATTTATTTTATTAAAAGCAATTAGTAATAAAAATATCAATTATTATAAGTTAATTCTGGAATATACTTGTACGAACATCTATTAAAATACTTTATACAACATTTAAAATAATCGGACGCTCGACAACCGGTTTTCGGAAAGACGCTCGGATGATAGTAAGATGTAATATATATATATATATATATATATATATATATATATATATATATATATATATATATATATATATATATACAGCGTGATTCAGGACTAATGTTATAAACTTTAATCGCTTATTCCTGAGGTCATTTTAAGCAAAAAATGCTATATGAACATAGGTCATATCTCTTCTAGTTACCAAAATACAAGAGGTTAAAGTTTTATAAAAAAGCTCAAAATTTCCATTTTTTGTAATCTAGAAACTTCTGAAATAGAAGAGTTTTATAGAAAAGTCAAACTTTGTCATAATTATTTTTATTTTATTGAAATAAACGTGTATTGCTAAAAAGTATGGAAAGAAAGAACATAATTTGGACAACAAAACACAAAATGACGCAATTATACACATAGATAAGCAAATTCTAAATACAGAACAACATAACAACACTTACAATAGATGCCAAACACAATATAAAATAAGACAATAAATTAGAAATATTTTAGAGTAAATGCTCAATATGAGCGCCTTGGGCTCGTATGCATGCTTCACAGCGGCGAATCATGGAATGATAGACACGATTTGAAGATTATCAAGAATAGCATCAACCACATTCTCTTCCTCTTCATGGTTATTAACTACACCAATACCGTCATTTCGTACAGCAGTAAATCCAGTTTCCCTATGTTTATATAGCATTTTTTGCTTAAAATAAACTCAGGAATAAGCTGTTACAGTTTGTAACATTAGTCCTGAATCACCCTATATATATATACATCCCACTACCATTGTGGCGTCCCCTGTGTCATTTTCTACATTCAAAGTGACGTCCTTGTGCATATGACGTCCGGTATACGGACGTCACTTTAAAATGCCTTGTAAATTTTTTTCTGGCATCAGGGGGGGCCCTAGAATCGTTTGGCAAAATTTGTTATGGACGTCACAATGATAGCGGAGTGAAAAATGTATATTTTTTTGTAGTTCAAAAAAATTTCACTTGTGGCGTTAGTGTCGTCCGACGTATATACACTGTATATACAGAAGTTTCATTCCACCGACAATCTGAACTCCGTATACTTGGCAACAATGGGCACTGGGCAATACATTAGCGCGCAAGTCTTTTAATCGTATTTAAAGTTATATTGTGCACTCCTGATAATATATTAAATTAATATTTAAATAATCAAACATTTATTTTGTACTTGTAAAATCCTCTTAGTAAAGACAAAATCGATAAACTATGATGTCAAAATAGAAATGTACTCAATTTAAAAAAGGAAATTATTTAAATAACATAAAGCTGAATTATTAATTACAAAATATTGTGCAAATTGTAAATAAATGCCAATTGTAAGGATAACAAAATTTATGATTAAATGTATGGAATAAATATAAGGACGGTATGCTACAGTGAAATATAAAAATAAAATCTTTATAAACTTTTGTTCTAAAATATCAAGATTGAAATTTGAAATAGAGTAGAAAAATGGAGAATCTAAATAGAAAAAAATGTTTTAAACAAATTAACTCTCAATAAACTAAACTATTTATTAAAACATATAGATAATTTAATTACTCTTATTTAGATGCTTATTTCGATTTCCCCTCTACTTACTAAAGTGTTTAGCCAAAGTGAGTTGCCGAGTAATTAGAAAATATTTTTATACTTACTCGTAATAACGATATTTATACTTATTAATAAATATTTTACGTGCCTATAACTAATAGCATAAGTTTATGGGTCGATTCTGTTCACATCTATAAGTCTTACAGACCTCTAAATCTCCAAAAACGTCATAAAAACACATCTATTCTTGTTGATTAATATAAAATTATACATAAGAGTGTCAGCTTTCGTTGCGATTTTGTTCATTATTTACAGATTTACAAATACGTATGACTTTAAGATGTGAGCAGAATATAGACCCATTAGATAATTTTGTTTACAAATATAGGTGTAGGTACCTAAAACAAAATTTATAAGATTATTTTGTGAAAAAAATTGTTAAGCTATTTGCTTTTTATTTTTATTATAATGTAATTTGAAAATTGTGATTATATTTCTTAGCATTATGTAAAAGAACAATTTTCAAAAATTAATAGCTTTTAAAAACTCTGAATTTTATTGTAACCTACACTACTTAGAAAGAAACGCTGAAAATTAATTTGTTTATTGGCAACAATAACGAATTTGTGTGGTTTTTGAAATATTCTTTCTGGAAATAAACTGAATAGTTCTCCATAATAGTATTTCATGAATTTAAATCATTTGGTAAAGATATTTATGAATAAGTATACATAATTAAAATCGTTATTACTAGTAAGTATAAAAATATTTTCTAATTACTCAAAACTACGGAGCATTTTTCATTGAATTTGCGGGTCAAAGCTGTGAAGTTACCAACACTTCTTAGTATTATCGTAACTAAGTAATTTAATTGTTGCTATTATGAAAGAGACATTTGCTTCTGTAACAGAATGAAACATAGATCGTAACTAGGCGTTGGGAATATTTTATTTAGTGTCAAATCAGTAATTTTAGCGACACAATAATAATACTCGTATTGGTACAAAAGTAGATAATTTGTGCACAAAACTGATTTCGTGCGGGACAAAATAGGTACTTAATTATTTATTGAGTGTATAGATTGCTGTTGATTTGAAAATAGTTTAATTAATTAAATTAAAATTAAATTTAAGATAAAAATAAATGTGTGGGATTAAGTGAATCTCGGGTCTTGCGTTTGGTAACTAATAAGAATTTTGGTGATAAATTCCTTTTTACTATAGCAAATATAAAGAAGAACCCCGGTTTACTTGTATTCATTTTCTTTATAAATGTATAAATAAATAAAAAAATCAGTGTAGTAAAACAAACTGCATATTGTATTAATGCTTCACTGTTACAAAATAAGTGAAAAATGAACTTATTAAATATATTTATTTAAATCACAGCAAAATACAGATAATTATTTTTAGTAACCACTAGGCATGTAATATGAACTGAATTAATAATTGATGTTTTTTTTTTGTAAAATTAGTCTCCATTTCCTTGGAATTATATTATATAAAAATTGTACTTTTGCGAAATTCATTTTTTTCTCTTTTAATATATGGTACCCAGTGGCCATGCGCCTGACATCAAAATTATTTCGAATTTTAAATGACACAAAAGAGACTCCTGTATTTCACTTTCTACACCAGCAGTAAGTGCCTGTGAGGTGACGTCTGGTAAACGCCGGCATGATACGCATATGTCATCATCATTACTGATTTCTGCGTTCAAAGCTAATTGACACACCCAGAAATAGGTAATATGTCGTGATGATATATTTTTTTGTATATATTATATTAAAAGGATATTCAAATTTTGAAGATATTTCGAATAACGGCACGAAATTAGTTTTGTGTAAAAATTATCTACTTTTGCGCTAATACAAGTATTATTATTGTGTCGCCAAAATTACTGATTTGTCACTAAGGAAAATATTCTCAACACCTAGTTACGATCTATGTTTTTTTCTGTTACAGTCGCCATCATAATAGCAACAATTAAATTACTTAGTTACTTTAAAAATAATAAGTTTTGGTAATTTAACAGCTTTAACTCGCAAATTCAATGAAAAATGCTCCGGAGAACGATTTGCAAGGGGTATGGGTCAACGCAAATATATGCATAGAACACGTGATCGTAAAAATTATATGAATCCTATATATTATTGAACTCTACTTGAGGTTTAGAGTTGAATGGTCGTAATGTAAAAATCGATTTTGCATTCAACAGAACTAGTTTTTATCTAACATTAAATTTCAGCTCTTCCTTCATCCTAATTAAACCACGATTAATGGTGTATTTGCCGTCCGTGAGAAGTTATATGTATATGTATATTAAGCGTCGTTGGGAGCCAACACGGGAGCGAAGCGGAGAATTTTGATGAGTAGGGGCCGGTATTTTCACTTCCGAATAAAGCTATAGATAAATTTAACCTTGGGATAAATATTTTTGTTGTCTTTTCACTTGCAAATAAATTTATTGGAAAGAATAACATGTTATTCGCGGAATAATTTATTCGCTAGTTGGGTAGCGAATAAAGGGTTTATTTGTATGTACATTACATTTCTAAATAGTGTACATTTATTAACAAAGAGGATATATTAAATATTTTTAATGATTCTGGTGATTGTTTGAACTATGAATGAATAAATAATGCGAGAAATCGAAAACGCACGATCAGACAGCAACCTAACCACACGCATCAAATTTTTGACAGATTCCGATTATGAAAACAAACAGTTCTTATTTTATTATTACAAATTGAGTTTCGTATTTGATCTCAAACAGTGCATACATAGGTAAATCCCTCCTTGGGTAAATCATTATAAAGATCCTGACATTTGATGTTAGTAAAATATTTTCGGATTTTGAATACTTTTATACAATATTCATTTACCTCGAACTGAATTTCTTTTTACAATATACATATATTTCGTTTACCGTGTATGATTACTGCAATAGATTACTTGTTAAACTACACTATCACGGGGCTAAAAATGCGGAGGATATAGATGACAATAAGGATGTCAAACAAAATTTTGACAAGTACGGATTCAAAAGAATTTGACACATTTCATCCTTGTCTGCTTAACGTGGCTACGCAAAACTCCATCCTTCTCCACTGACACAAATTCACTCTGCAAGGTTACCAATTCACGAATGTTAAAATTATTCGACAGATAGCTATTTGTTTTTGTCAAATGTGTGAAAAGACTCAATGAAGTTATTCGTTGAATAAATATATAGAATAAATTTATTTAACGAATACTTATTCGAAACTTTATTCTGAAGTGAAAATACCGGGCCTAAATCTTTCAAATGATGGAAAATATTTAATATTAAATTGTATTTTTAGTTTAATAATAATAGATTTATTGAATGCCCGAGGGCATACAACATAAATACAGTGTAAACATTATTAACAAAGACGATTTTTTTAATGTTTGATTGGTTTCAATGATAACAGGAATGCATTAACAGATATTTGTATTGAAACAATTTGGTGATCAGAATTTAGTGATTAATACCCTATCTATAGGAAATACATACAATGGTAAAATTTTAGTTTTAGAACAAAAGTTTTAATAATAAAGTTACTCATAATTTAAAATGGCAATTAATTGAAATAATACATTCCTGTTCCTGTTACGAAGTAGTAGCAAATTAAAAGTTTCTTTTTATGTTGCTTATACAGATAGTCATGAGAAATGATGATATGAAACAGGCAGATAGACCTAAATAAATGTCTCTTTAAGGCTTGAGTTAAATTAAAATTAATATTTTCACAAGTAAAGACCATTTCATTTTATTAAGAGGTTCCATTATCTTTAATAACAATAAAATCAAAGTAAAATTTACATAAACACAGACCAACAGTTTATTATTTGTTATATTTCTCATGGCACTGTGTAAACAGCTTGAAAATAGAACTTTTAATTTACATATGATTAATGACAGGATTTCTAGCACATCAATAAATTAGGATTCATTGGATGCCACTTTTAATTTGGAACATTTTTTTTGTAATTACACTTTTGATCTAAAAATTATAATAGGGAATTATCTATAGCCAAACGAAAATTTTACCATTGATTTCTTACACCGGGTGCCGGGTATTAGGGTCAGGTTATTATGTTAAATATCCTTTCTTATAGCAAATAAATCATATTACAAAAATTACAAGAAAAATTACACATTAAAAACTGCAAAATTATTTTTGTAAAATATCGTTAGGTTTAGATTAGGAATTTTTATGGAAAGGAAGATTACGTTGATCAATTTTCGTTAGTTTAATGATAATAATTTTTTTTTTTAATAAAATAAAGTATCTATCCTGCTTTAAATCTTCAAACATTGAACTAAACTAAATAAAATAAGTATCAGACATTTAAATCATTACCAGAGATTGTAAAAAATCTCTAACATATGGGTGTGCATATGACTATGAAAGATTGCGCTTTGGTTTCTACATCAGAATAATGTATTTAATATTGGCAACGTTGCTGGACGTCATTGTAACGGTAGTATGAATAAAAATATACAAATCGGATGTCACAAAGTACGGGATATGCATGAAGTATATACTCTGGACGTCGGATTCACTCAGTTTGGAGGAGTTCATAATATCGTGAAATGAACGGAAACGTATATCGTTGTAAATTGACTTAATTGAAATTTGAACCGAAATTCATAATCAGGGGAAAAAAATAGTCGATATACTTCATAAAATCGAAGCCTATCTCTATTCCTTTCGGTGGTTGCCACAATGTCTGAGCCATGAAAGGACGCAGCAATGATAGTGGGATGTAAATATATATATATATATATATATATATATATATATATATATATATATATATATATATATATATTGTAACGTATTTATTTATATGGGTGAAGTGTAAAACATAGACAAATATTATTAACGAAAAGAATACGTTTATTAAACGATAATTAAATAAAGACTAAATATTAAAATATAATAAAAACAACTAACACTATGATTAAATAATTATAAACACTAAGAATATTATTAAATGCTTAAACACTACGATTATTTATTTAACTAACATTTATATCACTGCACTTATTTATATAACTACATTTATTTATGTTAACAACTTGAAACTGTTTATTTATATCACCGAATCTGGTTACTTGTATATATGAGACTGTCCCCCGCTGGTATTTATACAGCCCCTATCATTCTAGAACTCATCTAAAGCGACAATGACCCGTATACAAAGGAATGAGGTCACGGCGCAATTAACCTGTCTCAGCGCGTCGGGATTGTATTATCGCTCTGGTACGTTCTTTCGAAGGTATTACGTCATTGTTCGCGAACATGCTATCAGTAGCGGCGCATGCATAATTTTCTCTCAGGGGCGCACGTCACACTGCCTCCTCCTTAAGACTGTTTCGTCCCGGAACAGTTCTCGATGGCAATATCTGCACGTATTACCCTTGGTATATTTGGAAGTCCACGTGGTACACCAAACCCGCATACACACTCTTTGACTAAGGTTTCAGCGACCGTGATGGCTTCCTGGTAGATAGGCTTCAACCTACTTGGTGAAGTAGTCCATGACAACCACGATGTATTTATTTCCGTCTTCTCTTTCTGAAACTGGTCCGGCCACGTCAATCGCAATGCGCTCAAATGGACTGCCAACGTTGTATTGACGCATTGGAGTTTTCGTCGTCTATGAGGGCCGTTGCTTCCAGCGCAAACCACACATTTCTTCCACCAGTCTTTAACATCTTTCTTGCAGTTAACCCAGTAAAATCGCTGACGCAATCTTTCTAAAGTTTTGTTGACTCCCAAATGGCCACCGCCAGATCCGTCATGGATCTCTTTTAACACGTCTGGTACTCTACTCTTAGGAATGGCCAACTGAGTTATCTTCTCAGTTCCATGGCATTCTCAACCACACGCTTTAACAGGCCATCAATCACCATGGAGTCACATTGCGCCCAGTACGATTTTACAATCTGTGACTGTGGTGCAACATTTTCCCATATTGGTTTGCTCTCGTCGCTTTCCATTCCAGTACTATTTTCAGTCGGGTCCTTTCGTAGTCCATCGGGCTGCCTACTATCGTTGACTACTGTTATTCTGGCAATAGTGCAATGTTTTTCTCCTAGTCGACTACCATATTTGCCTCCCTTAGCATGGCCTTCTGAACAATGCGTCGACGTTACTTGCCTTTCTTTCAAGTTCCTTTCTCTGTCTTGACTTTCTTCTTCCTTGTGGTGAGAGGTATGGCATCGTCGTCATCGTTATCTATCTCGAGTTTTCGTTTCCCACTCGAGCTGTCTATACGAATCGCCAAGGGCACGTCTTCCCCGCTGTCTTCAGGCCCCATTCCAAAGTCCTTAGATTGCAATCGCAGCTGCTCGTCGGAGAACTATTCATTTCCGGTTGGCTTTCCTCTACATCTGGAATTTCTTCCTAGATTTCTTCTTTAATTCCTTGCTGAGCACGCTCTCTTTTCTCTCATGCGTTCTCTTTCTTTTTTTTTCGCTTCCGTCTTCTTTCTTCATATCCATCCTTACATCAACGGATTCGTCCTTTACGTCTAGTATTTCTGCCTACATTTCTTTTTTTTAATTTCTTACTGAGCACGCACATTTTCTCTCTCGTGGTCTCTTTCTTTTTCGCTTCCGTCTTCTTTTGTAACATCGGAATCTCTTCCTTCTAGCAAACACTTCATTTATAATTCGTCGCACTTTTTCATCCATGCCTTCGGTGTTTACATTTCCCTTAGCATAAATATTACGCACCCGCAATTGGTTACGTGAAACTTGTTTGGCAGCTTCACGATCTGATACATATGAGAGTGCGTCAACCATAGTTTTTGGGCGGCCGAATTGCAGTACTTGTTGAGTATTGCTATCTCGTACTCCAGAGACGAGTGCCTGAATGGCCAGGTACTCCAAATCGCTGTCAGGAGTTATACGATGTGTGAGATGAACCAAACGAGTTACATCGGCTCCAAATTCTTGAAGGCTTTCTTCAGTTTTTCTAGAAGTCTTCTCCCATCCTTGTTTCAATGTTTGTTCCAGGAATCCAGAGTTCTCCAATTTCCGCTCCAACATATGCTTTATGATTCCAGAACTCTCCTCTACTCTTCCAGGATTCACCACCAATTCCAGTTCCAATTTCTGCTCCAGAATTTCATAATTCTCCTCTACTCTTCCAGAATTCGCCTCTAATTCCTCTTCCAATTTCTGCTTCTTCGGCTTTTCTAGAACTCTCATTCAATTCACGTTCCATTGTTCTAGAATGTTCCATTAATTCTTCTTCCAGTGCTCCGGAATTTTCCTCCGCTTTTCCAGAACTTTCCTCCAATTCCCTCTCTAATATTCTAGAATGTTCCATTAATTCTTCTTCCAGTGCTCCGGAATTTTCCTTAATTTTTCCAGAACTTTCATGCAATTCTCTTTCCAATTTTCTAGAATGTTCCTTTATTTCTTCTTCCAGTACTCGGGAACTTTCCTCCGCTTTTGTAGAACTTTCCGCCATTCTTCGCTCCGCACTTCTAGAGCTTTCTTTTAATTTTTCAGCGAATAATTTGCAATTATCGAATAAGCCACACGAAACTTCGAATAAGTAATCGTCAGGATTTTCACCAGCTTCGATTAAAGCTTGCCGCAGTCTTTCTTGAAGCTCTATTTTCCCTCCTGTTGCATCCAAATCCAGTTCTTCCACTTCCGTCCTGAGATCACGTACTTTCAAATCACTTAATTTTAATAGTTTAGGCATTTTATTTATTTTTATTTACACTTCACAGTTATGAACAACCCCACACCTGACACCAATTGTAACGTTTTTATTTATATGGGTGAAGTGTAAAACATAGACAAATATTATTAACGAAAAGAATACGTTTATTAAACGATAATTAAATAAAGACTAAATATTAAAATATAATAAAAACAACTAACACTATGATTAAATAATTATAAACACTAAGAATATTATTAAATGCTTAAACACTACGATTATTTATTTAACTAACATTTATATCACTGCACTTATTTATATAACTACATTTATTTATGTTAACAACTTGAAACTGTTTATTTATATCACCGAGTTCATATCTGGTTACTTGTATATATGAGACTGTCCCCCGCTGTTCTCCCGCCGGTATTTATACAGCCCCTTTCATTCTAGAACTCATCTAAAGCGATAATGACCCGTATACAAAGGAATGAGGTCACGGCGCAATTAACCTGTCTCAGCGCGTCGGGGATTGTATTATCGCTCTGGTACGTTCTTTCGAAGGTAACGTCATTGTTCGCGAACATGCTATCAGTAGCGGCGCATGCATAATTTTCTCTCAGGGGCGCACGTCACAATATATATATATATATATATATATATATATATATATATATATATATATATATATATATATATTTGTTAAATAATGTAACGAAACATGCCTACTAATAAAGTAATAAAGTTAAAAATCTTGTATATTTTACGTAAATTTTAAAGCAATGGTTTTCGCAAAAAAAATTGCCACATTATAATCTGCCAGCCTGCAAAATCAAGAAGTTGCAAAAAATGTGAAAGCCAGACAAAATATGTGTATCAAATATGTAATAAATATTGCCTTACATTGTATCTGTTTTAAAAGTTTTTATAAGATGTAATAATTACTTTGTAATGTTTTTATAATAATTGTAATTAAAGATTAGTTATTTTTGTATCTATTTGTAAATAAACGTTGTAATGTCCTATCAACCCCTACAGGCTAGGCCTACAGTTGTACATAGGTGTATTTAGTGTGTAAGGTAGATATGTTAATAAGTGAAATTAGAAATAAGTGAACTGTGTTGGCAACAGTGTGCCGTGAAGGCAGATATAGAATAAGCGATGTTGTGGAAGGAGAAGGAAAAGAAAAAGAAGAGTCGTGTGCTGGTAGTAAGTGAGGCTGGATGTTTTGTGTGGCCAGGGAGCTCGCTCCGCCATTTTGTGTACCGGCAATAGGTGGTCACGCCCGCGTTAGGTGTGAGAAAGAGGTGAAGTGTTGGGAATACGAGCCAAAGAGCGAAGATCAGGTGTTATACCAGGTGTCAATTTCACCACCGGAGTATCTACGAAGAAGCGACCAAGGTGTTCGACATTTTGAACGGCACGAATCGTGGCCCTGAAAGGACAACATCGACGAAGGTCAGCGGCATCAGAGCCATTTTCCCCTCTACTACGACAACTCCATCCATTAGAAGATAAGTTACGGTCCTATGACCATTTCAGTGTATTATTCATGTATAAAATTTTATAGGAATTAATATAAACAAAGCGACAATATAATTATTTTGAAACCCAGGAATCTACGATTTTTTTATTAATGTATTAACCTTGAGAGAGTCTCAGCTCGTAAAGCTCATAAAGTTTTACGGGGTCATTACAACGTATGATACGTAAAACTTATTACTTTACTTATAACTACTAACACTATAAACAGATTCGGCTGTCGATGCGATACTGCAATATTAACTTTAACAAATGTACGTATTATTTAAAGACATTTACATATTTTGTTTTGTATGTAAATAAAAACTGTACTTATATTATTATTATATTCGAGGTACAAATAAGTTTTGAGGGTTTTTTTTGTAACTTTGAAGCTTTATTCAGATAAATTGGTACAATGTATTTTATTAAAAGTATTGTCCATCGTTAGTTACGACTTTTCCCCATCTTTCAGGCAGCATACGGGTTCCTATAAAATGTTTATCAGAAAATCCATTTTAAGAAAAAGCTTACTACTTAGCCTGTTGGGCAGTTAATACTTAATAAGTAAATAAAATTATGCAAGAGTATCAGATTCTCTGAAAAATACATTAACATCCCCACACCCTTCTGAATAAAATGTATATAAACAAATTTTCAGAAAAAAATATACAAATAAAAAAATCTGATGTGGCCAGCACAATACCTTCCGTCTATCCTGTGTATTATGTATAAATTCCATACATAAATTTTCTTGCAAAAGATTCTAAATTTCCAGTAAAATTATTTCATAAACAAACTATGCAAATTGCACTTGATACTGACATCTTCTTCTTCTTTAGCTTTTCCCATTCTTTACGGGTCGCTATTTTTTATTTTCTTCTTCCGCTCATTTCTGTTTTGCGTGTCGTTCGCATTCAGTTCCTTTTCTCTCAAATCTTCCGCAATACAGAGTCCTTCCATCTTATATTTGGTCTTCCTCTGTTTCTTCAACCTTCTATTACTAAGCTATTCATTCTTTTTCCAATATATTATTCATCTCTCCACATGGCCAATGTAATCGTCTCTCTTGTATCTTGTGGTTGCTCAGCAATGAGAAAAATGAAAACCTATTTTTTAGATCGTAGTAGTATAAAAAAAAGGTAGATACGAAATATATGTCAAAAAACTGATGTAAAAAACATGAATCTTGTATTACAATTATATTGAATAAATTGTGTTTTCTTGAATTATATACTGGAAACTTTGGCTTTAAGTTAGTGCGAGTGAACGCGAGAAAATAAGTGTGTATGCAGACACATTTTTTGGTGACCCCAAGACGAGATCTTTCGAGCGCAATAGAGGTCAAGTTTCCAGCCCTGAACCTTGAATTTTGAATCAACAGGAAGGAAAAAGGACGATATTTCCCTTATTTGACTACCTGTCAATCATCCCAGTGAGGATCCTGAAGTGTAACAATCACTTTAACTTTGCATATGAATATATCTGCTTAGTGTACAGCAGTATAAATAACAGTATACTTCCTATTCAATATGGACGAAGAGACAACTTCGGTTTCCGTCGTAAGAGAAAAACGAATTCAGCAACCACCATCTAGATTAGCCTACCCTCAGCTTGGCAACCCAACAGAGAATGTACAAATCGACAGAAAACTGAATATTGAAAGGCCGCAAACGAATAGAAACGCTCCATCCGTCAAGTCAGTACAATCTTCCACTTCTACCAGAATTATGCAGAATAAGTTAGAGACTCAGAAGAAAATCGCAGCTTTAGAAAAGGAAATCGAAGAAGCTTCCGAACATGTTGCAGATTTGATGGTAGACCTAAATCATGCCAGAAAAGAACTAACCTACTATAAGGGTGAAAAAGCTGATGAAGAGTCCAAGAAAGCTATACGAAAAGCCGAAGTGAAGATTTTCGATCTAGAGGCACAAATTACCAAAGGCGAAAGGAAACTTAATAGACTTAAAGCTAGTTTTGAACGCCGTAGAAAGTTAATTGAAGATGAAAGCGAAATAATTAATAATATAATCATAGAAGAAGATTTTAATTATGAAAAATGTGAACAAGATCACGAAGAAAGACCTACATTCGAAGAAGAAAATGAGAAACACAACCGAGTGAAGAACTGGATAGAAAATGGAGAAAAAACAGACCATGACGACATCTCGACTTCATTTTCTCATACTCATCAGAGAAATCAGCATGAGTCTGAACCACTCTCTGATATTTTTGAAAAATTCGCCACTGCTTTAACCCGAGCCATACAGAATCAGCAGCAAAATACTCTCGTAGTGATGAAGTCAACTGATAGCGACTTACCATACTTTGATGGAAGTGCAGAAGATTGGTTAATTTTTAAGAATGAGTTTGAGAGAACCAGCAAGATATTAGACAACTCTCAAAAGATGGTACGACTCAGGTCCCATCTAAAAGGCAAAGCTAAGTTTGCAGTGAATAATCTCTTGGCCAATCCTGATAACGTAAACAAGATTATGAAAACTTTAGAACAAGCTTTCGGTAATCCTGAAAAGATTATTACAACATTGATAGAAAAAGCTAAATGTGTTAAAGCCCCTGATCTCAATAGACCAGAAACCATTGTGGGATTTGGAACTGCAGTAGACGCACTAGTTACTAACGTAATATCTTTTCAACTTGAAGAATATATGAACAACATACAATTATTAAACGAACTTGTAGACAAATTGCCTAAAATTCTACAACGTGAATGGCATAAATTTGCAATGCAATCACAGCAAAAGAAAAATCTACAGATGTTCCAATCATGGATACAAGATGAAGTGAACACTGCTTACCTGCAAATTAAACCTGAGCCGGTTCAAGAGAGATTTGCTGAAATTAGGAAAATGAAGAATCAAGGAATACATACAGCAAAAGAAAAGAAAATAATTTTTTGTCATAACTGTAACATCGAAAACCATATAATAACTTCATGTAGAAAGTTCATGAAGTTACCAATATCAGAAAAGCGAAAGAAAGTGAGAGAGAACGGATTATGTTATAAATGCCTTGAGAAAGGTCATCGTTCTGCAGATTGTCCCGAAAAACAAGTATGTGGCCTAGATTCTTGTACTAATATTCATCATCGTTTGCTTCATCCTCCTTCAATGAATAAAGAAAACAGTAGGAAAAACAAGAAACCTCCTGAGTTTAATTCTGATTCCTCAGATGTACTCAATGCAGTTGCTTCAGCTGGAAACGGATTTATGCCTATCATTCCAGTGAAAGTCACTGGTCCTCGAAAAACTGAAACCGTTCTAGCTTTGCTGGATACTGGGGCAAGCTTCACAATGATAAAATCTGACATTGCGAATGAAATTGGTCTGTCAGGGAATATGAAACCGTCGTCATTTAATGTATTTGGTAATGCCGTAAGAACTGATAATGATTCCAGGATGGTCGATTTGACAGTTGAAGGAGTTCTCCGAAATTCGAACAGATATTTAATTAAAAATGTACGTACTATCAAGAATCTGGAAGTTCCTTCATCTAAGTTCGACTTTGATGATATACGAGGAAAGTTCGTCTATCTAAATGGAGCACGTGTTAAATCCATTCTTGACAAACGACCTCAAATGATAATCGGTTATGATAACTATCGCCTCTTCTGTCCACTACAAACAATTGAGGATCCTAATGAAAATGGACCATCTGCTCATCTTTGTCGATTGGGGTGGTACTTGTCTGGTGTTACGGAAAGAGAATACTGTTACTTCGCTTGCGAGTCAGGTCAGACTGAAACTGATCAGCATCTTCTTACTCTGATACAGAACTTCTTCCAAATTGAAAACAGTGATGATAGAAACTGTGTTACTCCGTCTTCTTCCAAGGAAGATCAAAGAGGCACGTGGAAAAAAAGAATCATCGATCAAGTGTACACTGGGAAAGATGGGCAAGTTCGGGTAGTGAATGTACGGGTTACATTTTCAAAAAAAGATAAAGATAAAGAGCCCATCACTAGAATTTATCGCCGACCAGTCGTGAAAATCATCCCTATAGGAGAGAATGTCGTTTTGAGGACAAAACGGGGAGGAGAAAATGTGGTTGCTCAGCACTGAGAAAAATGAAAACCTATTTTTTAGATCGTAGTAGTATAAAAAAAAGGTAGATACGAAATATATGTCAAAAAACTGATGTAAAAAACATGAATCTTGTATTACAATTATATTGAATAAATTGTGTTTTCTTGAATTATATACTGGAAACTTTGGCTTTAAGTTAGTACGAGTGAACGCGAGAAAATAAGTGTGTATGCAGACACATATCTAAAAACTTCTAATACTAGAGTTATTTCCCTTATTCTTTCATTCCTTACCACATCTTTTCGTGTCTTCCCCAACATCTATCTCAACATCCTCATCTCTTCCACATTCATTTACTTTTCATTAAGCGCGTTCAATAAACACCAGGAAAACAAGCAATCGGACGTAAAATTTGTTGCTAGCCTAGCATTGGCTTGATTTGCTCGCAAGCAATTCAACCGCCAAATTTCTTGCTTGTCCTGTTAACTTATGAAATATAATGGCGGGAAATGCAAATTATATATACATGAATTTAACTTGTACTGTTTCTATCTCATTTTATGGTGTGTTTATATCAATTGCATGTCAAAAAGGCTTTCAAAGTTTTGTGATGAATGTTCACAACATTGTTAAATTTAAAATATTTTCTTAGACCTAAAAAAATGTTCAAAATTAATTCCACTATCTCCAAATAACTGTACCCAAGTAACACTGACCGACGGTCGACCAAAAAGTGACGTCGATTGCAGGTCGAATTTAAGTCATATTCTGCCGTCTAATCCGACGTCTATACGACGACATTGTGACGTTGATTTTTGGTCTGAAATAGGTCTATTAGACGTCTAATCGATTATTTTTACTTTATTTTTAATATTATTAAAAATTCATATTTTAAATTTATTTAATTTGGCAATTAATAACACACGAAGGAATATATTATTTTTATTTATTTATCAATTCATTATGCAAAAATATAACAATATATTGTTTATTATAATGATTTTTAAAATTAGAACAAATGTAATATAAAACTTAATTTATATTTACATATGTATAATATAAATATTTTTATTTATTTATTGTCATTACCAAAATCTACGAATAGAAGCAGATTGGCACAACCAAATATGGGTATGCCGTGGTGATATTTATATTTTATTTATTTAAAACATATTACATGTTTACATAATTATTAATGCGAAACGGAAACAATTTATATCTGTTATATTTTTTGGTATAAAAATCATGGACATATTAATTTTCAAGAATTTAAACAAAAGCTAGTAGTGCTTTAAAAAACATTTTAAGAAATGTTGCTAATACAAAAGCAAATGTATAAACAAAGGGAAATATATAATATAAAAACAAAGATTTATCTATATAGTTTCACGGTTTTACCTAAGCATTTCCTATATAGTTCCAAAAATCCCACTTTCCTAAGTTTTCCAAGAATCTTTACATCTTCACTTTCAAGCTATTGTAGAACGATTGGATTTAAGTAAACCATCGACAAAGAGACATCATAGTGATTTTTAATACATATTTCGATTCTGGTGATCTTGACCAAGTTGCATTTTTTTTTTAATGGAAACTTAATTTCTAATTTCTCTTTTGTATAGTTTGGCAGTTGCTGTAATAGAATTTGTTGGTACAAATTCTATTCAAACTGCCGAAATGTTGGCTGCGTAATAAAAATAATAAAATTTACTGCGCTTGACCCGAAAATTTGAAATAAAAAAAAAAAATTGGTTCGGGCAATTAACAATTATTCCCAGCAGGCCAATTCTGAATATAAATTATACGAGGTGGAGATTTTAGAATAATTTGGTAAGTCGAAAGAATTGTACTTTCATTTTTGTATTTACAACTCTTTTCTAAAATTAAAAGAAAATACAGCAAAATAAAAATAAATCAAATAAAAATTGACATATGCTCAGACTACTGTATATGTATGAACGCACCCTCCACCATTTTTGTGTTGTGTCATGTCCAGTCAGAGATATTTACTGTATAAACATCTCTGTTTCCAGCATTTTAATTACCACGGGAGAATACTGAAAATAACATTTCTTAATGCGAACATTGAAAATTTAGTATATTGTAAGTAGATAAAATTGTGCTTATATTGCTTATGACAATTATTTTTTTATAGATATGGTAAGACACGAAGCGAAGTGCCATTATGAAGAATATAAACAAACAATGGTGAACTAGTTGAAATATGCACCACACAACGTGCAAATAAATACATAATTTTTTTTGTAGATATAAGATGCATTTATTTAATTAATTTGTATTTTTCGTAATTTTTTTTTTAAATACTTTTTATGTTTAATATTTATTGTTGGTATATTGTTTTGCATTAATATTTTTTATATTATATAGTATAAATAAAACTAGAATTACATTATTTATTTTTCCTACCACCATTTATGTTTATACCATAAAAAATACGTCGAAACAATGCCCTAAAATGACGTCGAAACAACGTCTTATAATGACGTCGATACAACGTCTTATAATGACGTCTAAACAATGTCTTAAAATGACGTCGATACAACGTCTTATAATGACGACTAAACAACGTTTTAAAATGACGTCTAAACAACATCTTAAACTGATGTCGTACAGCTCCACGCTGAGACGTCTTCAGGACGACTATGTGACCTAAAATAAAAGGGATATGAGAGATTCCCCCGTTATATTTGACAACTGTATAACTTCCTCGATGACATTTGTAAATATCAGTTCCTCATATAGCTAGCAAATCTTTTTGTGTACTAAGCAACAAGTCTCGTTTCTTACCTAGTATCAGTGTCGCCAACCCATAAGAAACAAATTATCGTACAATAGGTTCAAAATTATCGTATTTGCCACAAAATTATCGTACACATGTATATGAAATATACAGGATGGTGGGATTTTAATTTTATGCAATTTCCTATTCTCATGTTCATTTTTCGGCAAAAACTGTAGAATACAAAGTTTTACAGAGTTGCATACGAAACTTTTTAAATGTTTTATTGTGTTTGGTTTCTTCACAATTTTAAAAAGAAATTTAAAAAGTTCCTTCAATTAGTAGCAAAGGCCATGACTTATGACATAAAAAACAATATTATTTTATTAAAGTCAATTTTTTTTGTAAGAAGTAAATTAAATAATAATGATTATTCGAATAAGGAACGGGACTTTAACATAAAGAAATATTACGGTGGTAATAATTATAAAAGTACGCAACACCATATAACATGTACACAATTCCCAAATATGTACAATCTATGTCTACACCATGGGGGATTACAGCAAAGCGGTCTTGCCTTGCGTCCCAAGTAAACAAGTTGACATGGTAGCGAACTATGAATTCACGAAACTGTACGAAGCACCTAGTTGATACACGACATACATAAAACGAAAAAACTACGCGGCAAAATACAAGAAGAAAATATTAAAATTTGATTTTGTTGTTTAACATAAAAAGAAAATTTCTGGATGGCAAAATTATCGTACAATTGCGTACGATAATG
This sequence comes from Harpalus rufipes, assembly GCA_951394225.1. Taxonomy (NCBI): domain Eukaryota; kingdom Metazoa; phylum Arthropoda; class Insecta; order Coleoptera; family Carabidae; genus Harpalus; species Harpalus rufipes. The sequence continues at coordinate 19,014,811 of OX596289.1, forward strand.
AAGTGACTATCGTACATCGTACAAATGACGAAAATATCGTACATGTACGATAATTATCATACGGTTGGCAACACTGCCTAGTATTTGCTTGAACTGCTTACTTCATTGAATGCACCTATTGATACTGACATCTGTCAATTTGAATTATCTGAATATATTAGCAGTTTCCATGGTTAGCATAGCTGGCTAATTTATGAAATTTAATATCTTTATAAATCTTTAACTCTATATCTATTAAATATGAAGTATAAAATGCGATCAAATCGTATAGAAAATAATATATTCTTTAAGTTATAATAAGGTTAAATGTCACTAAATAATATTTAACTGCGTTTTTTCAAGAAAAACTGTTCAAATCTTCAAATGAGGGTATTTCCGGTTGACCATTTATAAACAAAATCTTGTTCTTCTGGATGTAAACTTGAGGAATATGAAAAAATTATAATTTTCGGCATCGTGGTATTGAAGTTATGCGATCCGAAATTTTCGTCACACACAGACACACATACATACATACATACATACATACATACATACATACATACATACATACGTACATACAGACATCATCATAAAAATGGTAAAATCGTATTATATGAACTCTAAAACGTACTTACTCACTAAAAACTCATCATTGAATTTTTTGATCAAAGATAATACCTTCCTTACCTAAAGGTGACGGAAGCTAAAAATTGTAGAAATAACTTAGCGAACTATTTCACAAATAAAAATGTGTTACGAAAACATTAAGAAAAGAGCAAAAAAAAATAGCTGACGATAATGTAAGTATTGTAGTACTACCGTAATTAAAAATTCTATTTGTCAATGAATTATTTAACATTTTTTCATTTGTAATTGGGACGAAACAATGCATTATTCGACCCGCAGTAGATTTTTCAACTGCAACACAGCTACACTTTGAAATAATCCTATTGCAGATACCTTAAGAGTAATTAAAATATGTAACATTGAATTGACAGATTTATTTCAAAATATGATTGGTTCTAACTACGGACTTAATATTTCTACAAATTCACGCACTGTATCCTTGTTAAATCAAAATCTTAATTTAAATTCTGTCATCATAAACTTTAAATGAATTATTGCTATCCCGAAATACGTCGGGACGTCTAAAATACATAACTTGATCTTCCTCTTTAACTGAGCTCGATTAATTAAAACTACCTTTTAAATAGTACTGTGAAGTAAAATAAAAATTGGATTTATCACTGTTTCATCAAAATGAAATAATAATAATCAATGAACAGTTGAATCGTGACATTTGCAAACGTCTTGACTTTGAACGAGCAAAATCGAACGTCCATCAGTTAAACTTCGGTTAAATAAAAAAAATGTTTATTTTATTTTGGAATCATAAACTTGTTTATACACGGACGTATCATAATTTGACATTTATACACGATTTATTTTGATATAAACGTGCTTTTATAGCCCGCGGACCTCATTATAGCCCGCCGGGCTATAATGAAACGTCAAATAAAACTATTTGCTATAAAGGTTAAATTACTGTATACTATTTTCTCATATTCCTGTTCTAGATATTTTGCCCGGTTTCGTCAGATTTTTATAATATATAATTATGCAGCATTTATTAATTACGTACATTCTGTATTATAAATGAGAGGTTGACACGTGACAAACAAAAATGTATAAGTATAACCTAGAATAACAAAAAAAAGAAAATGTTAAAACTTAAAAACTTTATCAATTACATATAATGGCATTGTAAGTTAAAATTAATCGATGAAAATAAATAATACAAAACAAAATAGGTAGTTGCACAAACGTTAATATAACCACATGAAGTACGAAAATCGGACGAAACTCTGATGAAAATGAGTAATTTACATTATACTAGAAATAACCATAAATTCTCGAACGAGAATTTAGACAAAAATAATATAATGTTCTTAATGCAAGCAATTTAAACACGGAAAATGAAATAAAAACATTTTATTTGTACTTCTAGATAAACTAATAAATTCGTTGAACTAATTTCACACTAATTTATTTGACACTATACACACGTTTACTTCTTCTGTACATGTTAAAAGTCCCTAGATTAGTTTGCTCTCACATTTCTTACATTATATTATAGCGCCATCTATTATGATATTAATGCTTAACGCCTTTTTACAAAACATTGTAGTGACATCTATTATCTTTTATACCTAACAAAAATGCTTTTTCTAATTCTCATAATCATAAAATCTACGACCGTGCATAAAATTATGTATGTACCACGGGCGTAACTTGCTTTTATGGCCTTTGACGTGTTTTTATCCCTCGGCTGACGCCTCGGGCTCAAAATCCCGCCACAGGCCATAAAAACTTCATTACGCCCTTAATACATAAATAACTATTATTTGCCCTCAAAAACGGGCGCAATTTGGCTTTTATTGCCCGAGAGCCTTTAAAGTTGCCAAGCAACAGCTATTCTTTCAAACAAATCAAAATCGTGGTTTTATGAATAAATGTAAAACACAATAAATTCGTAAGTCGCAATTTCGGTTTAGCATTTAATTATATACATGAAGATGTTTTTAGAACATTTATGGAAAGAACTATTTGAAATTACATTTTATTGAATTGGATAGTACAGTTAATAAGATTTGATAACGTGATTCGAATTCCACTGCCGTATGTACCAACTCCAAAATTGATCGATGCGTTAGTTATGACGTTCGACGAAGATGCTTTGCGCGACCTTAATTTTATTTTGGAGGGAATTTTCTACATAGCTTTCCGCTACCTTTTCTGAACGCCATCCACCTAATTGTTTTAGAGATCTTGTATCCCCGCCGCTTTCAGCCAACACTCCAGCGGGAGCAATGTCCGGTGAATTTATTCGCATCTGGTAGTTTAAATACTCTGCAATCATTCGAGGCATTTTTCCTAGAGTGTTCTTCCCCACGGGCTGGGAACTGCATTTACCACCGTGGTAGGACAAAAACAGACTATTTATTTTGGTGTATTTAGGAGTTAAATCAACATATTTTTTGTATAAAGCAACGTAATCAACGGGACCACTATTCGGGACAATTGTAAACTGCCTCGACCTGTAGGTTTTAGTCTGACGGATCTTCACCAGGACGACCGATTCCTCAATCGTCACAGTCCAATGAGGTTCTATACTATAGTATAGAACCTCATTGTCACATCCCATACACATAAATCGTGCATTCCCCTGTGCTATAATCTTTCGATTATGACCTTAATACATAAATAATTATTATACTACTCAAATCTAGTTCAAAACAGTCAATCACCTTCTGCAAACTGAGATCAAGAGTTGAACAATGTTTATACTATCGACCATAGTACTACTTTGTGTATGGTCAACCCGCAGTAGATTTTTCAACTGCAACAAGATCACCAGAAATATTGTTGTTGCTAGGTACCTTAGAGTAATTAAAATTTGTAGCATTGAATTGATAGACTTATTTCAAAATGTGACTGGTTCTAATTGTGGACTTAATATTTCTACAAATTCACGCACTGTATTCTTGTTAAATCGAAATCTTAATTTAAATTCCATGTCATCATAAACTTCAAATGGATTGTTACTATCCCGAAATACGTGGGGACGTCTAAAATTCATAACTTGATCTTCCTCACTATCTGAGCTCGATGAATCAAAATGTAACCTTTTAAATACATAAAATAAATAAATGAAATCAAAATTGGATTCATCACTACTTTATCAAATTGAAATATTAATAATCAATGGAAGAGTTGAATCGTGACATTTCCACACGTCAACACACACGTCAGTTAATAAACAAACTTGACTTTGAAGGAGCAAAATCGATCGTTCAAATTAACCAGCAGTTAAACTTCGGTTAAGTAAAAAATAATGTTTATACTCCTCAATGCTAGTTCAAAACAGTCAGTCAACTTCTGCAAACTAAGATCAAGAGTTTGAACTATGTTTATACTATCGACCATTGATGTGTTAAATAATTTTATTACTGTAGGTGCACGAATAATTTTGTCCCGATTTAATTTGTTTTCAACAATTAAGCATTTCTTAAATTTGATAACTATCATTTGATTCCGAGATATCGAAAAAAGACTGACTAATTTTTTAAATGAAATTCTTTTCGGTAACTCTTCTAATTTTACATTTTACTGATAAAAGTAAAGTGTACGAATAGTTTTGTGACCCATTGTATATTTAAAATTTGTTTTCCCAATTTCATGCCCTTGCTATCATAATTTTCTAAATCCGCCACTGATACGTACCATCAAAGGCACTGTAAAAATTGGAAATAATTTTCAAGTTTTCGTGGATTGGAGATGAATCCGAATCGTCAGAAACATAAACAGCCACTTAACGTACTCGGCAATGTGGCTCCATTTATTATTATTTAATAAGTTAATTTTAACTCAAAAACTATGTTTCACAGTCCATTACTATCTACATTTTAAAACAGTCCAAAAAAATTTGTGCATTTTATATTACCATCATATTATAAAATTACTAGTGTAATTTCACGATCATAGTTCTGAGCCATTAGAGTTTTTAATATAATTGAAAAAGTAATAGGAAATAATTGGTAATAATAGTACAAAAGATAATACAAAAAGTTGCATTTTTTTTTTGAAAATATAAAAAATTAGGCGGTAGCAACTGATACAAATATAGTTAATGATTATATTTTGACATTTTATTATCTTGTCCCCATTATTATTAATAGGTATTATTATTATTACGGCCTTGATGCCTTCTATATACTATAAAAGAGAATCAATTGGTTCTGTCATTCACTCTCAAAAATGAAGTGGCAATTTTTATTCGGTGTTCTCTGCGTTATCATCAGAGGTATGTTTATTTTTAAATAAATATAGTTACAGTACAATACAATTAAATAAAAATAATAATTAAGCAAAGAAATACAAAAGTCAATCCGTAAAACAGAAAGACAAAAACATATATAAACATTTATAATAATTGAAATTGGAATAGGAAGAAAAAAAATAACTAACAAGATATATATATATATATATATATATATATATATATATATATATATATATATATATATATATATTCATAAACAATGTTTGTAGTACTAGTAACTTTGTACATGGTTTTTTAAAAGTACTATAATGTAGAGATTTTAGATAAGTTTTTAGGAATACTGTTATACAATGTAGGAGCTAAATAAAAAAAGAACTTTTAAATTACGTTTCATTAAATGATGGTAGCGAATACAAATCATTGTCACGTAGGTTGTAATTATTATTTTTTAATACGAGCTTATCGCACAAGTATTTTGGACATTCTGTAGTTTTTATTTCATACAGCGTGTTCATTTTATTTTGTCCACTATTGCCGTCTCGAGAACTACTCGTATAAGAGTTACGAGGTCGGTTAAATTAGCAAACTAGACTATTACAATGAACAAAGAAATATTTTTTTCGACCAGTGCTTCTCAAAATACGGGATACAACTTTCTTATGTTAAATAGGAACCTACTTTTTACCTCTCGCTAAGAGAGGATTCATTCTAAAAATCGCATATCCAGATTTTATTGAATAAGCACGTTTTAAGGTCCCTACAATCCGATTTTAACATTTTTACAATGATTGTGTGTGTATATGTGGGATGTTGGAAGGACGATTGCTCAAATCTATAAGATTTTATAATTGTTTAACTACGTATTTCCCAATCGGACATTCATGGGAAGATCTGAAAAGGTTTTGGTAACAATTGGACAACCGGAAGTAGAAGATTCTTGAAAAAAAATCTTCTAAATAATATTTTTGGAATTTTTTTTCTTGGTAATATTAAAGAAAATTAAATTCTCTATCTGATACATTTAAATATTTTATTATATATTCTATAGATTTAGAGATAAAAGAAATATAATATATAAAATAATCTATTATAATAAAATTTACAGCCGAAAGAATGCCATGGAAAATAGTTATAAATTTAAAATGTTTGTAATTGACAGATAAATGTCAGTGTCTGAAATCCGGAGACATTACTGAAGATTTTTTCTGGGAAGTACATACATTTTATTTTTATTGTATTAATAGTGGCAGTGTGCCTGTGTCTGGTCGCGAATCTGGGGACCCGGGTTCGATCCCGACCGACGCCAAAAATTACATCGAATTTAAATGGCACAAAATTGACCCCTGTGGCGCACTCTCCACGCCAGCTATGGGTGCCCGTGAGGTGACGCCTGGTAAGCGCCCGCACGGTACAAATATTCCATCAATACCGATATCTGTACAAAGCAGATTGGCACACCCAGCAATGGGTAATATGTCGTGATGAAATATTTATTTTTTATTTTATTTATAGTTAAATATTTAAAATTATAGGTATGTTACATATATCCTTCAAAAATACTGTCAATCCTGACAATGAATTGGAAATCTAAATATAAGGAATAGATATAAGTAGAATTTTTGGTGTGAAGTGTAGATATACAAGAAATGTTAAATACAATAGGGCGCGAGCAGTCATGTGACTTTGTTGATCTTGACAAGCAGATATGGGGGCCCATGTCAGAATGATAGCTAGTAATTATGTATATAGACAGGGCCGTAGCCAAAACGTAGGTTTAGGGTAGGCTCAATAAATTTTAGGACAGGCTGAAATTTAACTAATTTATTAAATAATAATTATGTATTTAAAAAAGAATTTTGTTGGTACATGAAAATACTATCTAATAAAACAACAAATTAACAAAATAAAAAATAATAATTTAATAAATGTAAAAGTAAATTAATATAACTGGAGCCGTCGCCTATTTTGTTATGAGTGGCGGCTCGTGCACTAAAATTTTGGTGAGGCAAGCTATCATTCAAGGTCAAATGCCTTACAATTGAAAGTTACATTTTTTCAAGGGATATGCAAATGCATATTTTTCCCCTCTCATGTACAAAAATAAATTGCCAGATCACAGAACATTTTAGGAAATTCTTTGACAAATAGTTTATCTTCGTAAGACAGTTAATTAAATGGATTTTTGTTAATTAAAAAATTAACAATATCTTCAGAATTCCTTATATTGTCACTCAATTCTTTTAAAGTTGAAGTCGAAGCCATTATTTGCTTTTTTGTTTTCAACTAAAATTCAAATTACAAAAACACTACGTGGGTAGTTTACCCACGTATAAAATAAAAGAATTAAATATTTAATGCAATACGTATCAGTCGCAAACCAGAGCCTATTATAATAAAAATGCTAGACAAGACAGGTTATGTTATGTTTGTTTATTGTCGCATGCAATTTGCAGCTAATATTATTTAATCTTGCTTGCAAAAATATGCAGTAATATCGTGAACCTACTTACAAAATTTATCAGTACGTGGCGTTGATTGTATTCATGTATGGTAACGGCCTCTATAGGGGCCGCGTGGAAGGTAAAGCGACTATCTTTTATCCTTTACGCACTCATTGCATTTAACATTTGAAGCAGTGCCTCAAACAGCTCTTTGTCTAGCGCACGTATTTCTTACCGGAATGAATGCTTTATCAAAAACATTAGGCAGTTATACTATTCATTTCGAGAAGCACTCTATAGGGTGTAAATTAGGTGAACTGCATTACATATTAGTTATGGTCGTGGCTTAAATTATTCTTTTGATAAGCATTAACGGAATAAGTTAAAATTTAATTTACATACTACTTTACTTGCAGCTTTATTTCTTTTCTGGTGGGGCACTGCCTACCCTGACAATCTGCCACTGTAAATTGTTATAAATCAGCGTAGCGATTATGTTGTGGAACGTTATGGCATGCCGACAACTGGTTATGAATATCCCTTCTCCAAAATTTTAATAATTAATTTCTCGTACATTACAAATACTTAAACGATTTAAAAAATACGGGCATTTTATTTTTTTGCCTAGTATCATATATGCAAAAATCAAAATTTGGTCACATACCCCATTTTGCCTCATAGTTATTTGGTTTGACGTATTCCCGTAAAACAGCACTCGACCCACGGTCTCGGAAGTGTTTCTATGGCAATATGTCTCATAAGTTGGCAGTATTTTAGATTATTTTCAAAGCCCTTGTGGCTTAATAAAGACTATACTCAGGGTCGTTTGTCCAGAGCAGGCGCACAATTTCCTAGGGCAGGCTGTGCCTGCCCTGGCGTACCCCTCGCTACGACCCTGTATATAGATGTCAAATATCATAATTTCTCATTCTGAATTTAGTGATTTTCCAATTCCATGTGGTTTATTTTCCTCGACAAGTAAATTCCACACTTCTGGTGACAAATTAACTACGTGAATTTAGAAAATCTTAAAAAATTTAATAAAAAATTCTGACATTTGACATCTATGTACATAATTACTAATTATCATTCTGAAACGGGCCCCCACATCTGCTTGTCAAGGCCAACAATGTAACATGACTGTTCGCGCCCTATACTTATGTAACCAAAAAAGGAAGTGGCGAGAGGTATTGTGCTGGCCTCAACAGATTTTTTTTATTCACTTATTTGGTTCAGTATTTCTTTCTGAATTCAGCGGTATACATACACATAACCTAATATTACAAAATATTTGAGAAAAATGTAAATGAAAATTATGTTAATTTAATTTAAGTCTGATTCTAACAAGAGTGCTATGAAGAAAACAAAATATTAACTTTGTACATGTCAATCATTTCTTCGTGAATAAAATTCATTTTTTTTACTGGGAATGTATACGAAATACGTTTTTTACCTCTCACTAGAGAGGTATTGGATTCATGTTAAAAATCGCATATCCGCATTTTATTGAATAAGCACGTTTTAAGGTCCTAGAATACGATTTTAACATTTTTACAATGATGCCTGTGTGTGTGTGTGTGAATGTGTGTGTATACGATTTCTCAAATTCTATTCAACTATAAAGACCTGTAACAGGAAATTAATGAAATTAATTCTGAATGGTTTTATGAAATAGTTATATTTTTATAAATTTAATTATATTATTGGCGATCGATTTCGTCTTACGACATCTTCAGGCCACAGCGTCAAAAATGTTGAAAATTGAGATGAATTGAAATTGTGAATTTAAATTAAATATAAAAAAAAAATGTTTCTCCGGCTGGGGAAACACGTGTTTCTAAATTTCTTTAAATTTTTTATATTAAATTTAAATTCACAATTTCAATTCATCTCAATTTTCAACATTTTTGACACTGTGGCCTGAAGATGTCGTAAGACGAAATCGATCGCCAATAATATAATTAAATTTATGAAAATATAACTATTTCATAAAACCATTCAGAGTTAATTTCATTAATTTCCTGTTATAAATCAAATTCTGAAAAAATGGAGTCATTCATCCGAAATATAAAGACCTGTTTAACTACGGATTCCTCAATCTAACATCAATGGGAAGATTTGAATAAGTTATAGTAACAATTGGACAACCGGAAGTGGTAGTTTCTTAAAAAAAATCTTCTACATATTATTTTTTTAAAATTTATGTTAATACAATAATAAAGAACTTTAAATTCTCAATCTGATACATTTTAAATTTTCATTATATTATTATACTATTTAGAGATATATTATGTAATAATATAGAATAATCTGTTGTAATAAATCTCGCTGCCCAAACTACTCCATGGAAACTAAATGTTTATAATTGACAGATAAATGCAAAATGTCAGTGTCAAGAGTCAACAGTTTTATTAACATTACAGAAAACTTTTTCTGGGAAGTAAGTACATTTAAAATTTCTTATTGTATTATTAATTAAATATTTCAAATTTTAGGTATATTAATATTAATATATCCTTAAGAAATACCGCTAATACCGTCAGTGAATATAAAGAATTTTGAATATATTAGAAGAGTAGGAGAAAATTCCTCATAGAACGAAAGAATAGATACAATTTGAATTATTTGTATATACAATAAATGTTAAATTCGTTAATTATGACCCGGGTTCGATCCCGATCGACGCCAAAAATTACTTCGAATTTTTGTGGTACAACATTGACCCCTGTGGTGCACATTCCACACGGTACAAATATTTCATCATTTACCGATATCTGCGTGTAAAGCAGATTGGCACACCCAGCAATGGGTAATATACCGTGATGATATATTTATTTAACATAATATGGAAATGGCGAGAGGTCATGTGTTGGCCACATCAGATTTTTTATATTAAACTACAATTAACATGAAACAAAATATTCAATTGTTTTCTTCAAAGCACTCTTGTTACAATCAGATTTAAATTAAATAAGCATATTTTTCATTTGCATTTTTCTCAATTATTTTGTAACCTTACAGCATGAGATATGTATATCGTTGAATTCAGAAAAAAAAATCCTATTTATCCCGTATTCTGAGAACCACTAGTACAAAAAAATATTATTTTTTTGCTCATTGTAATAGTCTAGTAAAATAGAAAATGTTTGCTAATTTAACCGACCTCGTAGCTCTTACAATTCTCGAGATAGCAATAGTGAACAAAATAAAATGAACACCTGTATATGATACAATCACATTTAAATTAGCTGCAACACTGTACTGAGAGATATACTCAAATTTCCGAACAACGATTACATATCTTAAACAGCTATTTTGAAAAAGGTTTATTTTCACTATTACTCAAGTTAGGTATGTAAACACAAGAACTACGAAAGATTTAAAACTATTTATAGAATTGTTGAAAATTCGAATGGATTATGTTTCTTACAAATACATAAATAAATGCCATTTTTTTTATTAAAATCAATTGTTGTGAGTTCTTATTATTTACACAGGGAGTTCATAATTCAACATTTTTTAAAATGAAATATCAATAAATACTCATACTCATACTCAATAATCAGAATTCGTACAAAGAAGTAAACAGAGAAAAAAGGTATATAAATCATAATTATATCAACACATGAGTAAAAAATTTATGAATTTCAAAACATACACAAACTACACAAAAACTCAAATAACTTACAACAATGAAATAGTATTATTTTGTACCTGATTTTTTTATCTATACTTTGAATAAATTGAAAAATAATAATAATGTATTGTAATGTAAGTTGTAATTTATAATTTTGACAAATCCGCGTTTAACGTTAGTGAAAGTAAGTTTAGGAACAAAGTTGCGGCTTGACATTTTAACATCAAAAACATGAGGTACCAAATAAAATAATATATTATACATGACGATATATAGTCTTTATCGACTCGTGAAAGATACTTCATTCGCTTTCGTTCGTGAACTAACACCTTCCACTTATCGATAAAGTACCTCCTTATCGTCTTGTATAATAAATAACTATTACTCAATAATCTGTTACTAATAAAATTTATTTTTATAATTTACTGCTTTATGTAGCATTACAATTTGTTATAAACACATGTATTTTTTTAAATTACAGGATCCAGCGCTGGAATTACCTTCCAAGATGTACCACCCGATATTTACAATAATATCTTTATATATTTAATGCAAGGGTATGTATTTATTACAACTCTGGTATTAAAAAAATCCAAAAGCTGTAAATTAATACAAGTTCGAGTACAATCAAAATATATCGCATTTTCAATGAGTTTGCATAAACAGGGTATACGATTCGAAGTTCGTAATACGTACAAAAACAATCATTTTAAATTTACCAAGCTGGCGCTTTACATTATATTTAATAAGGTAAAAAACGTGTTGAAAATTTCTGCCAAATCAAAGATTCCGATAGAGGGTCTCTTTTCAGATTACAGTCTAAATGAAGTGTCTTTGACGTCTTTACGGTCTAAATAAAGAGAACCGTAATATGTTACCGTGTAAATATTTAGATGTACCTAAATGTCATTTGTCATATTTTCATTAATAACGCGCCTTTATTTGAACCGTAGTATGTATTTAGAATTAGATTTAAATCGTAATAAATTATGTTAATGTACACATATAAATTGTTTCAGACCTCAAGTAACGTACGATGTAAAGATCCCCTTGGCGGATGGTTTGACTATCAAAGATCAAAGCTTTTTCGATCCTACCAAACAGACTATCTACTACTTCCATGGCTGGAGTGAGAGCGTTTACCGTACCAGTGTAACGACTATAGCCAGTGGTACGTGCTTAATAATACAGCAGAGCTTTGATATTCCGCACACCTTTAATTCGAATCCTTCTGCAATCTGAATTCGTGATCTTTTTTATCTCCCGTTACCCTTGGTAAAGGGAGGTATACGGATCGTGCTAAAAATTGCAATCGAGATTTTGGTAAATGAGTACCTACATTTTAAGGTCCCTAGAATTCGATTTTAACATTTTCACGATGATGTCTGTCTCTGTGTGTGTGTATGTGGATCCTCTAACTCTAATACTATGATTCTGAAAAATTTGAAACCGTGTATCTCTTCCCTACTCTAAAATAGAAAGAAGCCATTAGATTTTGGTGTTAATCAGATACCCGGAAATGGCACTTTACTTGAAGCTCAAAGCAGTTTTTCTGCGAAAAATATATCTAAATTACATTTTTTCGCTATTTGTGTTATTATAAAACTTAAAGATTATCAATTTTTCTGCAGATTTACATTAATAATTTTTCTATATATTTTATGAATTTTATTAAGTCAGAAAAAAAAATTGTGACTTGATTTTAACCCTGAAGATGATCATATTTATAATCAAAACAATGATTTAAAATCAAATAATCGCCTTAAGACTATGTTCCGACTAATTTATCTTTCCTTCATTATCAACAATTTTATTGTGAATCACAAATGTACAGATGTTGTTTCATTTTAGTTATTATTTACACTACTATAGAATTTAAAAGCTTACAAATTGCTTTTGGTTTTCGATAGATGACAATTCAAGGTCACTTGTTTGGAGAAAGAATACACATCACTTCAAACAGCAGTAGCTTAGCAACATTTCATTTCATGTTAAAAACAGAAAGATTATTTAACGTATGTATATGTAATTACCCATATATTACCCATTGCTGGATGTGCCAATCTGCTTCGTACACAGATATCGGTAATGATGGAATATTTTTACCGTGTGGGCGCTTACCAGGCGTCACCTCATATACGTAAATGGTGATATTATATACTTTCTAACCATAGATTAAGGAAAATATATAGTAGAAGAATGGGTATAAACTGTGATAACAAGTTTTAGTGCCATCTATGAAAAGGTCAGAGAACTAAATATGACATGCGAGAATGTGGCGGGAAATAAGAATTCATTTTAAATTATTCTGAAAATTAAATTTCATTTCTTGATAATGTAATTAATAAAAAATCTATTGAAAATATATAATTTATTAAAGACATTACCAAGAAATGAGAAATATATGTTGCTCTGTACAAAAATAATAAAAGTACTCGTATTTAATATGTTAATGTGTGTTTTTATAAATATGTTTGCATTACACTACTTAAATCAAATAAATAAATAACTACAAATCTCATACTACACGGCGACAATAAATAAAATTGAAACATATACTACTAAAGAAATACAAATTTGAATTATTATTATTACAAAAAATTATTTCAGAAAAGGAATATTGCTTTAATGGCCAGTTGCCAGTTGCATAGCTTATAGTTAATGTCTTAACTATAGGTTAACAAAAAAAAGAGCGTATCGAAATTTTGATAGTAAAAACTAACAACTCATTTGACATTTTGTTTCGATATGATATTGTCAACTTAACCAATGGTTAACAATTTAACTATAAGCTGTGCAACTGGCGATAAATGTCAACCAGAAACGCACTACTTCTTTCACCTCGTCATCGATGTTCGTCCACTTTTTAACAAATCTACCGTCTTCTATACTCCTTCTTTTATTAAAACTGACAACACCATACTATTTAAATATTATTTTCCTTTGCCAATTACTCACACCATTTCTTCTACTGGCCACTGGCACTGTCAACTTCTGCAAGAAATTCTCTTCACTACGCAGAAGTTACAAATATTTTCTGAAATATTATTAATTTGTTTGTTAATTTTTTATATTGCCCCCGTATAATAATGCTAATATGAAAGATAATATACTTATCGAAAATATATTGAATGACATAGATATAAAGTCACAAATAAGAGTTTTAAATGTCAAAGAATTTCTATTAGATTGAAAAGTTGTTATCACGTTTCTGAATGCAGATTCACCCCCCTATTTCTAACACACTACATATAATAATGACGTATATCATAGAGTTACATATATCGAATTATCTACTATACTGCCCTCTGTGCTAATGTTTACCCAGTGACGTTGATATTTAAATCAATTTATTATTCCTTGGTTTATGTCAAATCTATGTTTTTGTGTTTTGCAAAAACATAGGTGAAGAACATAAATCTTTGAGAAAGGCATTATTTAAAAATAACAATAATTTTCAAATAATTTACACTTTTTTTTTCAGTTAAAATTAGGGTTTCATCAAGTCAAGTAGCTTGATGTTTTTGTAAATTACTTGACTTGACTTGAAAGTCAAGCTTTTCAAAAATTCATTACTTGACTTGATTTGATTTTCTATCGTTACTACTTGACTTGATCAAGCAAATTCAAGCTACTTGATAACTAATCGATTATGTACGAAAACGCGCGAATCAGTAGAATCGTAATCTAGCTTTGTGTGGTACGGCCTGGCGCGCCATATGCTGTGCTGATTCACTACTGCAAGTTAAAAATTCTGCAGATGTTTAACAAATTCACTCAATATTGGAATATATACTAGAATGGCCCGAGAATATGCCGACAAAATTTGAAGTCCTAATCATTATTATTAAGATAACTGTAAATGGTTAAACTATCGCACAAAAGCCCAAAAAGCTATGTGTATACTCCATTCGAATTAAGAATAATAATTGGGACTTCAGATTTTGTCCACATATTCTCGGGTCATTCTAGTATAATATATTCCAATAATGAACGGATTTTTTAAACCTCTTAATATCTCGGAGAAAAATAAAGTTCCTAAATGTGCTAAAATCGAATGTTATTTAAATGGGGAAAAATCAAGTGCATTTAGCACGGTCAAATATTAAAATTAATCGGAATCATTGCCAGTATATTTTTTTTATTTATTTGGAACCACTTTAGGGGGCGGTCCGGTTAAAATTCGACTTGTTCCCTTTTAAGGTCCACCATAATACATATACTATAAATAGTTTGTTAGTCCATATATTATACTTTTAAATCTTTTTTTTTAATTTTTAAATTTGAATGTATGATTTATTTTTATGAATAAAAGTCTATATTTCAAGGTATATTATTGATATTTTTATTGATATAAAACATAAGGAAGTATATGAAAATGAAATGTAGTCTTGAAGAACTTTTTGATTTTTCTGGTAATTAAAATAATAACTACTATTTGATTTCTTCAAGTAATTGAAAAATAACTACTTGATTTTTCAAGTACTTGACATTTTACTACTTGAGTTGACTTGAATTTCGACAACTATTACTTGACTTGAGCTTGGTTTGATTTCAAGTCAAGTCAAGTCAAGTAACTTGAAAATCAAGTCAAGCCGTGACACTCTAGTTAAAATGTATCCATAAATATTTCATGTTGCATAGGAAATGCAGTGAAGTTATCTGCAAATTATATTATATCATATACCTATTTTTGTTCCAGCTTACTTGGACCGTGGCCTGGAGAACGTGGCCGTCTTTGATTACAGTGTCCTGGTGCGAGGAGACATTGATTTAGACTATGCGGGTGCATTTCTGAATGTAACAAACATCGGTAGGGCCATCGGGCAGTTTCTCAAGGAAGCCACAGCGAGCGTGCAGGATAAATCTTTAATGCATTTGGTGTCCCACAGTATGGGTAGCCAGGTCATGGCTCACGCAGCCAGGGAATACGGGCCTGGGCAACTGCCTTGGCTAACAGGTAGGTACCTAATATGAAATAATGAAAGACACCAAAAGAGTGGCAGTTGAGGTTTAATTTTATTTCAATTTTCCGAAATATTTTTTAATGTGAAACTAACACTTTATGCTGGACTAGTCATAAAATTTCTTAAACGGTAACGAGGTAATAAAATAAACATTTTTTGGCATTTTCTAACAATTGTATTCATGCACGTGAAATTTCAGCAATATTTATTCTACAACTCAATTTCCTGATTTAAGTATTACGTAACAAGACGTGTAAGAAGAATTATATTTTGTTAATTTATATCAACGTATTAATATTACCTATATTCTACTTTAGATAGGAATAATTAAACGAAGACATGCGATCGTTTGAACTGTCAGCAATTCAGTTTTCAAATAAAAGTTACAGATAATTCAGTTCTGCATCTAAATCACTACTACACAGATATTTTTTAAATCTAACACTTACATAACTACCTATTATTTTTTTTCACATTTTGTAACCCATAAAATTAAATTTTTGACAGTTCAAACGATATGAATATCTTTGGCACATATTCCGAGCGCACTTTTATAATAAAAGCGCTTTTATGGAGCAAACTCTTTATAAAAATATAATGTAAAAGCTCGCTCCATAAAAGAGCTTTTATTATAAAAGTGCGCTCAGAATACGGGTCATGTCATTTTGTTTCAATAGGCTACTTGCGTGTCTTTTCTTATTTAATATGTTTGAAGAAAAAACTTGCTACAGTAAAATTGCATACATTTATCTTTCTCATTTGCAAAGTCTACAAGCGTGTGCGACAAGGTTGGATATAACACGCTTGTCTTTCAAAAATTCATATTGTTTCGACTTAGTTAGGACATTCCATTTTAAAACGATGCTTGTTGTTGACAATACTTTCGCTGTAACATAAATTTATTTATTAATTCAGATATATTACCTTAATTCATAGCCGTACGAATAACGCTGTTTTCTGTCAGTGTCACTGACATTGTGTCTAATTTTTCACATATTTGGTTTTACATTTGCTAATAAACTTACCAGTTGATTTAGTTTTAAATGCTTCTACTGTAACATATATTTTTATAATAATAAATTAACAATAGTATTTTATGTACCCTCATAAAAACTAAGTAAACGACACTACTAAATTTGATAGAATGGGCGGAGTTAAAATCTTAATTCATACAATCCGTAGATGACCTTGATTGGACATCTTTTAAAAAAAATACTGTACCTATATTTTTATTTAGACAAAAAAAATTAAATTGGACAGAAAAAAAAATTAATGAAATTTGAATATTTAAATTACCGGCATGACGTGAAATTACGCCGCACCAATGAATGCGGGTAATTTAAACATGACAGATCACCTGTTTAATGTTTAAACAATAGTTTGGAGGTTAATATTTTAGTTTGTCTTTTTGGTACCTATGTTTTGAATTACCCTGCTTAACCAATCGAAATACGTAATAAAAGTAACAGAAACCACGCAAATTGCAAATAATAAATAAGAGAAACAGAGGAAGAGAAAAATGAACTAATGTCAAATTCAAACTTCCAGGCACACCATCTACAGGTTACATTAAACATGCTTCTCTTTTTCTAGTTAAAAATAATGACGTCATAGAAAATGTACATTTCTTTTAAATAAAATTCATATTTTTACATACATTATCAACATAACATTAGGTATATAGTGATAGAAATCGGATTTTCAGTACCCCGCAAGCAGCGATGGGCAAGTAAAATACGACACGTATTATACGTCATTTTTTACGCGTAAAAAATATGTTTTTACAATGACAATATTAGAGATATTTTACGTAATTAATTTATAATATGTAAAATACAATCAAACTTTATATACTTTTACATAAATATGAGAATAAATACGTAAATTTGAAGCATATTATAGTACTTTTGTCAGAACGTTCTAAATTTGCTATTGTAAAAACCCAGGCGTTGGCCCCTAAACACTAAGTTAATACAGTGGAACCCCTCTTAACAGATATCCCTTTAAAGCGGACATCCCTCTTACACGGACAGGTTTATCTGAGTCCCGGCCTTGGAACTGAGGAATCAATGAATATATAACCCCTCCATAGCGGACATCCTCTATCGGACACGGACAGCTTTCTGCGCCCCCGCCGGACGATTTTATATGTAAATCAACCCCTCTATAACGGACACTGAGTGCTGTTAGCTCTAGGCATTAGGGTTGTACAACCGGACTGTTTAGACTTCTAGGAATTCTTCCTTCCTATGAAACGCCCTCCTCTCCCCCTCGCTGGCCATCGTTAGGTTTGCGACGCGAACTCCGACTCAGTTCAGTTCGAGTGAATATAAGTTCGTCTATCGTTGTGAAATATCTCGCCTCCCAAAGTACCTCGAAAGTCGTTATCGTTGAAAGAAAAGATGGGTGTAACACCATAATGAAAATAAGAGTTCGTTGCTTGTTTTGGCAATGAATCTAAACATATACATGCTCAATTTAATTGTAAGATGGAAATTTTTCTAATTTTACAACACCTATTTGTTTGGGAGGAGGTAGAATGGTGCTAATAGTACATGATGGTGGTACCCCTCTAAAACGGACAAAAACTGGGGTCCCATCGGTGTCCGCTATAGAGGGGTTTCACTTTATTTGTAAACAAGCCCTCTATTGTCGTTATGAAGAACTAAAATTATACATTATCTACGTTTTTAACTTATTTAACATTTCTTTTACACGTTAACGTAAAAAATATCTTTTACGCGTAAATGCCCATCCCTGCCCGCAGGTAGCCCATTCTATAGCTATGGCTACACAGAAAAAAAAATGTAGGTATTTTTATAACAATTGTAAAGTCTTTAACTACAATTTGTAGTACAAATAGGGATAGCTATTTATTGTAGTAAAAATCTTAAAATTATTATATTAATTTTTTTGTAGTAGTTATTACTACAATAATATACATTAAATATTGCAGTCAAATTAACATTTAATTATTATTGTAGTAGATAATCTTATTCTGTTGTAACAATTTTTATACTTTTCTTTCAGTATTTAATTTTATTTGTAGTAAAATTTAAGTTAGGTTATAATAAAATATATATAATTTTATTAATACAAAACAAATACAAATTATTGTGTATACACAAAAAGTATTTAACAATAACGCAACGAAACGTACGAATAACCAATATAATGCATGTATTAATATTTTGTAATTTCATCTTGTACCTTAACAACCTTTTATTTTCATTGCCCTTCAATTCATTTCTTATAATCAATTCTGATAATTCAGATCTTATGAATATTTTATTTCTTCCGTAGCTTGCTGCTATTATCCTCCCATCATCAGTGGATGTTATTAATTTTTGAACAGTCTATAAAATATTAACAAAATTAATAATATATTATAAATAAGTTAATGTTACATTACTTACGGAATTACTATTATTTGTCCTTATTTCATACAGTAAACCCAGTATTGCTTTCTGACTATGTATATGGTAAAGGATACAAATCATTTATCACCGCTGCTGTTTAAATTATAAAGTAAAAATTAAAGTTTAAAGAAAATATAATAAATTCTTACTACTGTTATTATTGATAAACTAAAAGAAAATAATCTATATTATGATAATATTAATAAAAATATTAAGATAAATGAGTACATGACGCGAGATACGTACATGTCATTGCGTACTGCGCAAGGCGGCAAATCGTAACTTATGGTTGTAGTAAAACGTTCTACAAATTGTTGTAAAATTTAATATTTAATAGAATATAATGTTCTTCACTTATAGTAATTTGTACTACAATAATTTAATTTATTAATTTTATTTTAGAAGTTTTTACCACATGTGAATAATTTTAACCAAGTTTGTAACTGAAAATTTTAGCTCCAATTGTTTGAAATTTTACTAAAATAAATGTAATTAACTATAATTTCTTATTAAATTTTACTACATGGTAGGTATTACAATTTTTTGGTAATATATAAAATGTAAAATAGTTAAATTTAATATAAATATTTTTTTTTTGTACAATTGTAATAAATTTAACAAAAAAAAAATCTGATGTGGACACCACACGACTTCCTTGTACGATTATTTAACTATACATATTTTTTTAATAAATAAATTACAAAATATTAATTTTAACTTCAAAACAGTAAGATATATAGCGACCATAATGTAATCCGGTTCTTTTTAAAGAGAGTTTTGATTACAACAAAGAAATATTTGATTACAACAATGAATATGACTAATTTCACAATAAAAATATAATATTTGTTATTGTTCGAATCATAAAATTGCACGTATTTAAAGTAATTTGACATGAACATTTTTTTTTGTCTTAATCCATAGCTAGCTTTGTTACAAAAACAAAAAAGTATATAATATTTAAATTTACATATCTCGCTTATACAAAGGGCTAATTTAATAATACTTGATGTGCTAGACGCAGAAATTAATTCTCTAAAACTTATAGTTGAAGCATTTATTTCTAAAATCAAAATAAAATCATTTTATTCAAGAAAAACTATTAACAACTTCAAGTAATGTACCACTTCCGGTTAGCCTATTTTAACCAAAATCTATTATGTTATTTCGATTGACATAAAAGTCTTGTATACCAAATTTGAAAACTTTTGGATTATATTTTAAAACAGTTTTTCATTAAAATCTATTATAGGCTTCATGTAAAGTGCCACTTCTGGAAATTGTGTAATAACCAGAAAGGGAGGTGCACAACTAGATGTTATAGGAGTCCTAAATACAAAATTTCAACTTTCTACGGCTTACCATTTTTGAGTTATGCGAGATACGTACGTACGTACGTACGGACGTACGTACGTACGTACAGACGTCACGACGAAATTAGTCAAAATGGATTCAGGGATGATCAAAATGGATATTTCCGCTGAAATCTGAAAACCGAAATTTTTCGCGATTACAATACTTCCTTTACTTACGTACAAGGAAGTAATTAATACAACGTTATAGTAAATTTCTCAGCACAATTTTTTTCCGTGTATAAATGAGCAAAAATTGTACAATTTCATATTCGATTTTACAGATTACCAACCGTTCAAAATTAAATCTGTTTAGTGATTTAGGCGTAGAATTCAATTATCTACAACTTTTATTTGAAACATTTTTATCTAAAAAAATTAATCGGGAACTTTTACGCAAGGGAAAAACTGATTTCCAATGTTAAACGCCTATGGGCAGATTTTTAATTATGTAACATTCTGTATTTATATGTATTTAAATATTTCCTTATCGTGCGTTAATTATACAATCACGGAAATGTGCGTGGCCTCTTTACAAAGCTTATATTCGCCGTCAAATGAGTATGGACTGATGCTCAACTTTTTCCCTTCTCCGCACCCTGTTCCTTGCCCTGCGGTATTGCCGCTTCTTTATAATTTAGCATTATCAACATGTTAGCAGTGTAGAAATCTCCAGTCCATACTTAAAAAAAGAAATGTATCCTAGTCATTTATTGTCCATATATCAATATCAATCGCTTGTTGTGTTGGTAGGTCTGGACCCCGCCGGTCCGTTGTTCAACTTACCACTCGTAGAGCATTTAGATAAAACCGACGCCGTATTCGTGGATGTGATTCATACGGATAGCAATCTGTATGGCGATGGCCGCACTATTGGAGTAGTCGATTTCTTCCCCAACAGAGGCAGCCGAGTGCAGCCTTACTGCGAAAATAACGCCACAGGTGAGTGAACAGTGGACAAAATGGACAGGGTGTCGTCTACGGGTGCTGTTAGCACAGCATACCAAAAATTAGGGGTGTGGAGTCCGGGAAAAAATTGCGATCCCAATTCCGACTCAAACTCCAGAAATTTGAAACATTCGACTTCGACTCTGAATTCGGCTCCGTCTTCACTCCGACTCTAATTATACTAATAGGAGATTCCACCATTTTTTTTTTATATATATAATTTCATCTCAAAGTATAAGTAAAACTAAGAATTCTGTGAAATAATTTATATTAATAATAAGCGAGTTATGGTCACAGATGTGACGTCACAAATACGTATAAGTTTTTATATTAAATTGTTTTCTTCGTGGACCTATATGTTCTTGAAATATATGCTATTTCTAAATTATATTTATAAAAAATAAATGAATATTATAACAATGTGCAAGTCTACATGCAGTATTTAAATGATTAAGTTTAGTGCAAGGCATTTATATTCAAATAAAAACTGTTTGAGAATTGCAGAATTGGATTGATAGCCACGCCTCCGCTATTTGAATTTCTCTACTTCCATTGGTAGTAAGCTCTTCCCTCTAACTTAGTATTCGTTAAATATTTATAGGCGGTCTTTGAGTCCCCAATCAAAATAGTATACATTGAATTTATGTTCCTTACGAGCCGCTATAAATAAAAACCCGCTTATATCCAAGGTAGGTATTTCAATTATATCATTTTATTTCTTTATTAATATTCATTTATTAAACATATACTTTCACAATTTTTTACTAATTTCTCTTAATTCGATTGAGCTGTAATCCCCAATTCTAAATCATACTTTCCTCCGATAGCAGTGTTGTTCAATTTTTTAAATAAAGCGACACACATGTACCTTAGTAAGAAAATGTGTGACACCCGACCCAACACCCCTGGCAAAAAATTGTATACCTATAACTACTATTTTTAGTTAGTAGGTAATGTTTCCTGTAATTTGTTAACGTGTTCATATATTTTTTTATCGGCTAAATTTAATATTTTTTCGATTCTATTTTTTGTAACTTTTTTTGGACTAACAAAATATTAAGCGACACCCTTACTTCTGAATATTAACACTAACTATTAGTTATTTACTAAATTTAATATTGTTGGATTAAATGTACCTATTCTGTAACTTATAACTATAACGTTGAGAAATGAAAACCGATCGTGAACGACTTGCCTTATTCTCTAACTTTTGGTTCAACGTACGTGAACGAAATTTCGTAAAAACTATTCGTTTATAAACTAGTGCTCATATAGCTAACGTTGGAAGACGAAAATGTAAATATATTTTCTTTTGTATTATGATTACAATTTGTGGCAAATGGAAGAAAACGACAATTATTTAAACATTAAACGAATTACAAATATAGTAAATAGGTATTTAATATTTTTAAAATTAATACGTCGGTTTAAGTTACTTTTCGAGAATTTTTCATATGTGAAAATAATGTGGTAATGAGATAACTACGACGAGGTACTAGTAATCCGTTTAATATCACACCGGATGATTTATTTAGAAAATTGTATCCTTTTATATCCTTACATGACAAAAAATGTTTTACTTTATTATTATAATTAACATCTTCCATGCAAATTTCCCGATTTGTTTTACAAAATAAAACGTATTTTACTGTTTTAGATTATTGCAGCCACCATATGTCTTGGAGGTTCTATGCCGCGGCTATTCAAAACCCAATGCTCTTCCAAGCAAAACATTGCCCAAGACCGTTATGCGACACAAACTTAGCACTGTGCTCTTGCACTTCGGAAAGAAATTTCATTGGACCTAATGTGAAGAAGGAGTGAGTTTATTTTACTATTATTATTTATATAACATAGATTCACAGATACCTACGAGAATACAAAGTTAGTGTATGGATCATATTCATAATACTTGGTTGAACCAAGTGATTCCAGTTATTTCCCGAATTTTCCTGTAATCAGATAAAGACATTTTAAATATTATTATTGGTCGTAAATAAGATCCCACACCACACCCCATTAGAAAGTAGGTGTAAATAAATACATATGAATTCATTAGAGGATATTAAGCACTTTGATAAAATTGATAGAATTTGATATTTGAGTTAATTGAAATACTTCACGTGCTGTAATTCGCGTCTAAGAAGCACTAAACCGAAACAAGTTTATTAAAAAAAAGAATTGTTTTAAACATAATCACTGAATATATAGATTTTTTTTTATTTAATTAAGAGGTGCGTGCTTCAGTGTCTGGTCGCGAATCTGGGGAACCGGGTTCGATCCCGACCGACGCCAAATATTTCGAATTTCAAATGGCACAAAATTGATCCCTGTGGTGCACTCTCGACGCCGGCAATGAGTGCCCGTGAGGTGACGCCTGATAATCGCCCACACGGTACAAATATGTCATCACCATTACCAAAATCTGTGATGATATATTTATTTTATTTTTTAGAAAATTTAGGATACTTCGGCCTTAGACCACCAGTACCCTGGGCCATATTAGCTATAAAGCAGAGTAAGCAATTGCTTGCCGGGACACATTTTAAAGGGGGTAAATTTAGGAAATATTTCGATATTTTTAAAATTAATATCAATACATCCAATGATTTTTTTTTTAACAAACTAGTAATTTATTGTACAATTCTAGACAAAAGTTTGGCAAAAGGGTTCATCTTATTTATTATTTTATTATAATTTATTTACACGGTGTATAAATAGGTATTTATAGGTGTGCTAACTTATCATATTTTACGTCTAAATACCATGTTTACGAAGTTAGCATCCACCAGATGTCTCAGCGTAGTGACAAATTTTTCCGACTTTTAAGAATAATGGTTAGTCATTTTCATTATTGCAATCAAATATTTTTACTGTAATTAAGAATTATTTTTGTTATACTAGTTGTCTCTTTCTGTCATGTTTTGTCTAGTGTATGTGTGGTCGTTGGATTACCCTCATCCGGCCCTGCTAGTACCCCGGTACATCAATTATGAAAAATTTTACAGGCCTATCTACAACACAAATACAAAAAAATATTGGCAGAGAGCAAATTTCTGCAATAAAATCTCAATATTGGAAAAAACCATGACTTAAGTGGTTTCTCAAATAGGTGATTCAATTGTCATCTCTGCAATAGTGTATTTGTCAAAAGATATTTTTCTAATTTTTGCGCATGATTGCAGAAAAAATCTTGTTTGCCACATATGCGATTCTGTAATCTCATGCAACTTCCGAAATCACCAATTTCCCGCACTTGTTACAAAAATAACTATTACTTAATGTTTCGACAAATTCCAATTCAGTTATTTATATTAAATTTTTGATGCTATCCTCGTTGGAGTGAACGTGTCAGTTAATTATAGCTGGTCCTAAAACAAAATGTAGACGTACTATATACGTGTATACCTCGACGTTTTTACGTAATATGTATGTAGAGTAATTATTACTATATTATTAAAATTATTTGTTTTTGTTTTGCAGTATGCCTGGAGAGTTCTTTCTGACTACCAGTAGTCAATCACCATTTGGACAGGGTGACGCTGGACTCCAATTTGGAACAACTACTAGTTAATTTAAATAATAAATTATTATAATATTATGAACAAAATATAATAAATATATGCAGCAGCCAAACTTATTTTATTTATAACAAATTGA
This sequence comes from Harpalus rufipes, assembly GCA_951394225.1. Taxonomy (NCBI): domain Eukaryota; kingdom Metazoa; phylum Arthropoda; class Insecta; order Coleoptera; family Carabidae; genus Harpalus; species Harpalus rufipes. The sequence goes on from OX596289.1 coordinate 19,040,060, forward strand.
ACAAATATTTGAACACATTGTCTATCAAGTATGTAGTCTATATATTTTTCAAAATGCGTACGTAAAGTATAATATACGAGTAGATATTAACCGTAGTTCATATTTATGTCAATATTTATCTACAAAGTGTATAATCAGTGTGTATATAGGCTGTAACAGCTAAACGAGCTACCTCAAATAATTTCTATATTATTAAATATACAATAAAATACTAGAAGACCAAGGGGGATATCCGAATAGAGAATATTTTCTTTAAAACATAATAAAAATATTGACAAATATTCAATTGAAATTTAAATAAATTTTATTTCTAGTCATTTTTCAGTAGACTATGTATGAAAAACAAAAACTGCTATTTGTCAATTTGAATTATTTAGGGTAGAACGGGTAGAAATCAAATAGAACACTTTATAAAAAGTTATTAACAAATATTTGTTTCATTTTAAATTAAGCTCAATTTTCATACATAGCCTACTGAAAACTAATTATAAAAATCATATTTATTTAAATTTCAATTGAATTTTTCTCAATATGTAACAACGTAAGGATATAAAAAGAATTCAGAAAAAATACTCTATTGAATGGGCCTAACTATATATATATATATATATATATATATATATATATATATATATATATATATATATATATATATATATATATATATATATATATTGATGCACGGTATCTTGTCGCCTCCGGTACATGGAAAAGGCGACCTGGCCTCCGGGTCTTCCCATTGAGCTACATCGACAAAAAATGTATATATGGGGTGTTGAAATGATAATCAATCCGAATTCCTTGAGAGGGGAAAAGATTTTTAAGTTTTTGGGGTCATATATGGGAAGCACAGAAAGTACGCTGTGACCTCCGAAAACTGTATATATGCGTACACCTTGTAGTCGTTGTTGCCTCCGACAGTGTTGCCACATTATCGGAGGTCACATAGACACCTCTTTATCTGCGTTCTGGTTTTTTAATATGAATACACATACAGACTGATAGTTTGCACCATATTTTTGGCAAAAACACATTTTAGGGTCTTTACAATACGATTTTACTATTTTTACGATGATGTCTGTATGTGTGTGTGTTCGTGTGTGTGTGTGTGTGACCGCGGTATCGGCCGCGATATCTCCAATACTAGAATTTTAAGAATGACAATTCTTGCGTAATCCCCTTCGTTACAACCATATGTAGACTAGATTTTGGTTATAATTGGTCAACCGGAAGTATCTTCATTTGAAGATTTTAACAGTTTTGCTTGAAAAATATTATTATAATTTATAGAATATATTATTGTCTATACGATTTGATTGCATTTTATATTTCATATTCAACAGATATAGAGTTAAAGAATTATAAAGATAATAAATTTCATAAATCAGTCAGCTATGCTAACTTAACCATGGAAACTGCTAATATATTCAGGTAATTCAAATTGACAGATGTCAGTATCAATAAAAAGTAAATGAATGAAAGAATAAGAGAAATAACTTTAGTGTTTCTATAAAGATATAAGAGAGACGATTACATTGGTTTGAACATGTCATGAGGAGAAATGAATATATTAAAATAAGAATGAATAGCTTAGTAATAGAAGGTCAAAGAAACATAGGAAGACCAAACATAAGATGGAAGGACTGTATTGCGGAAGACTTGAGTGAAAAGGAACTGAATGAGGACGATACGCAAAACAAAAATGAGTGGAAGAAGAAAATAAAAAATAGCGATCGCCCTAAAAAACGGGAAAAACTAAAGAAGAAGATGTCAGTGTCAAGTGAAATTTGCATAGTTTGTTCATGAAATATTTTTACTGGAAATATAGGATCTTTTGCAAGAAAATTTATGTATAGGGCGCGTGCAGTGACGTGACTTTGCTGACTTTGGCAAGCAAATATGGGGACCCGTGTCAAAATGACAGCTATTAATTACGTCCATAACAGACAAAAGTCATAATTTTTCATTCAAAATTTCAAGATTTTCTTATTTCATGTGGTTTATTTGTTATCAGGCATGTGGACTTCAGTTGCCGAGAAAAGGAATCATAAAATACCAAAAAATGAAATTTTGAATGTGTAATTGACATTTGTCAGTTACGGACATAATTAATAGCTGTCATTCTGATATCTGCTTGCCAAGGTCAGAAAGTCACGTGACTGCTTGTGCCCTATACATAAATTTTCTTGCAAAAGATCCTATTTTTTCAGTAAAATTATTTTATAAACAGACTATGAAATATTATTTACACATTTAATGTTATTATAAATATTAAAGGCTATTCTATTATCTATACGAATTGATTGCATTTTATATTTCATATTCAATGGATATAGAGTTAAAGAATTATAAAGAAATTAAATTTTATTAATCAGCCAACCTATGCTATAATCATAGAAACAACTACTATGTTAAGAAAATTCTAACTGAAAAGATAATGAATGTGGTAGAGATGAGGATGTTGAGATAGATGTTGGGGAAGACACGGAAAGATACAATAAGGAACGAATGAATAAGGGAAATAACTCGAGTATTAGAAGTTTCTAGAAAGATACAAGGGAGACGATTACACTGGTTTGTATATGTCATAAGGAAAGATGTAGAATATATTGAAAGAAGAATGAATAGCTTAGTAGTAGAAGGTAGAAGAAACAGAAGAAGACCAAAGATAAGATAAAAGGACTGTATTGCGGAAAACTTGAAATAAAAGGACCTGAATGAGGACAACACGCAAAAGAGAAATGAGTGGAATAAAAATATAAAAATTGCGACCCTTAACGAATGGAAAAATCTAAAGTAGAAGAATATAACAGTGTCAAGTGCCATTTGCATAGTTTATGAAATAATTTTACTGGAAATTTAGAATCTTTTGCAAGAAAATTTATGTATGGAATTTGTACATAATACACAGGATTGAGGGAAGGCTGGCCACAACAGATTTTTTCTGTATGTATGAAGCAAATTCTACCTCTAAAGCATCAACTTCTGCAGCGGTCCATCCTAAAATTATTGTTAGTTCCCAATTATTTGTACCTATTTTTGTTTTTACTGTATGTACCTTTTTTGGTTATAGTTGTGGGACCTTTTTTGCTTTCAATAAATATTAATGCACTTTCTAATGAAGATATTGCTATTAAAATTGTTAATCGGCCATGGTTTCACATTGAATAAACATGCTGCAAAGTTGGTCACAATCGGTTTATAATTAACTGGGATATGAGAAAGGGCCTCATATATTTTTGGACCGATAAGGCCCATTCCCGAAATTTCATTTACAATTTCACTTTAGAATCCGCCTATAAACTTTTATGGCAATAGCCGTTTCTTGAGAAATTTTATATTATTTTTTAAATTTTAAAAACGACCAAAAGGACATTTTCTAATTAAAATAGTTGTTAAATTTGATATTCGAGCATGTTTTAACATGGAATAAGTCACAATAAGTACGTTTTAAATTTGGTTCCGATCGGTTAATAAATAACAAAGTAATGACAAAGGGCCTTATATATCTTAGGCCGATTTGGCCCATTCACAAACCTAGATCTGCGATTTTTCTTTAGAAGCGGTACAAAAATAGTCTTAAATTAAAGCCTTACAAATTATCAATTAATAAATGTTTAAATGCCTTTTAATTTAAAAACGAATGGGAATTATGAAGAACATTCAGACACCGTATGACATTAATATGAAAATTTTTAAATAATGTAGTATTATATATGCATATGTCCAATTTATTGCCGTAATACTTAAAGACTTTTTGATAGGACTTCTGCACAGTTTTAACAGCAACTTAGTCCTTGATGACATCATTACCGGATTACACTATCACTGCACGTCTTTTTTTCGCGAGCTTGCAAATATGAAATGAAATCATATCGGGTTTGTGCGAACCCACTAAGTGGGACACGCGTGATTTTATGTATGTATGTATGTATCATATGAAAACATCCTTATGACCTCTTCTCCGGCGTTGCCATTTAGCGGAGGCGGAAAGGTAACGTTTGAGATACAAAAATGAGATTTATATAACCGGAGGCGACAACGTGCCCGCCTTATATGTTTTGTGCAACACTAACGCCAGCGGTATATACCGGAACTAAAAACTTTTTTTGTGAGTATGAAAGCTACGTTGTCGCCTCCGACCTATTTTTTATTTTTGGGCTTTAGATGACGTCCTAAGGCCAAAACCGATGAGAATATGGAAAAACGTTGTCGCCTCCGAAATCGGAGGTGACAGCGTCATATATGAGGTGACAACGTTTCTTTAGTATCTACTTTGGAGGCGACAACGTACCCTTTACCAATATATATATATATATATATATATATATATATACAGTGTGTTAATTAAAAACCTGGCCATAGGCGTTTAACATGGGAAATCAGTTTTTCCTTGCGCAAAAGTTCCCAAATTATTTTAGACAAAAATACTTCAAATAAATGTTGTAGAGAATTAAATTCTGCACCCGAGTTAGTTATAAGATTTTATTTTTGACATTTACTAACCGAGAAAATCAATTTTAAAGTTTTTTGAAGATTGCTGATTTATAGCGATACCCATGCAACTCAATCAAAATTTGTCCACCATTTTATATTCTGAAGCTTATCTTCATGAGAAAACTGTTCCATACTTTCAAAGAAATATGTTATTGCGAAAATCACAAAACACAAACTTTTTTTGACAGTTAAGATGGTATACAATTGTTTGTAATTTTGTTTGAGTTCCATGGCTACTGCTATAAATCAGCTATCTCCAGAAAAATTTATAATTGATTTTCTCGGTTATGAAATGTCAAAAATAAAATCTTATTACTAATTCGGCTGCAGAATTTAATTCTCTATAACATTTATTTGAAGTATTTTGGTCTAAAATAATTTGGGAACTTTTGCGCAAGGAAAAACTGATTTCCCATGTTAAACGCCTATGGCCAGGTTTTTAATTAACACACTGTATATATAAATTAAATCAATGGAATACGATTTAATGTTTTTAAAAAGTTTTTATTTTAAAGTACAAGATACAACAAGATATGATATGAACTTTATCTCTCTACAGACCGACATAAACTCTGCTTTACATGTCTGAGATGAGCTATTTAATTACTTAGGTGGTATGACATTTGTGCTGTATAGGGTTTAATGTTACTTAATGGAAAGTTACCAGGAATGATGCAACAAGGGCTGGGCATCTACATAATTCCTCCCCCCTAAGATGAAAGAATACCTGTTGGATATTCCATAGGTGTTGTTTCAATTGTTATTTCGCTACTTTTATTCTGATTACATAAATTACGTTTGTTAATTTCTACATAAATCTTATAAACTAAGAACATGGCTACAACTATGCATACAATGTATAATATTATATCGAAAAATATTGAATGTGACTCCGAGTTATGGATTTCATTTATATGTGTTATTTGTTGATTTGGAATTTTAACTGATTCTAGATTTTTTATATTCAGTGCAGTGTCTTATTAAGGATTATTTTATTTTTATTTTGTTCAATATTTAAGTTAATAATTTTATCATACTTGACATTTTTAAATAATTTTTGTTTGTTTATTAAACAGTTTTTTATTGAGTATATTCCAGCAATTTCTTTATCTTGAACTTCGTGATCACATTCGACATTTATTACATCTTTATTAGGTACAAAGAGATATACAATATTTGAATTTGGTATTGAAATGATTTCGTTGTGATTAAGTACTTTAATATATTCGCAACTATCACTATTTTTATTAAAATACAAGTTTTCTAAACATTTATTTGCTAGGGAATTTTCAATGTTACAAATATAAAGTTTATCTTCTACCAAAGTACATTTATTCAATTTATTAATGTGTGTATTGGTTTTCGAGTAATAGCCAGGAGTGATATCTAAGGTAACGTAAGTGTTATTGTGCAAAGTAGGAATAGGGGTGATTTGTAGGAGTTCGTTTTGTAGAAGGGGAATAGGAATGTCTATTATTATGTCTAAATTAAAATTTTCATATTTACAATAGGTTTTTACTAACTGTTGGTTTTGCCAATTTTTGATTACAAGGTGTTTTAAACTGCTTGATAATAATTTATCAATTTCTTTTTTGACATCTTCTCTCGAAAGAATACCAAAATATAAAGTGTTTGTTTCACAAAAAGCAAACGTGGTTTCGATTTCGTTAAGGATACTTATTAGATTTGTGGCTGCAAATGTTAGTTGCGTTATTATATTTTCGATATAGAGTATATCGTTGGTATCTATTATTTTGCCTAAAACAACATGCATCTCAGTAATTTTATTTTGAATAATTTTATTATTGGAGTTGATTTTTTCAACTTGTTTATTGAAATAATCCGAAATATTTTTATTAAAGGTAATTACTTGATTTAAATTGTCTTTCAAAATATTTTCATTTCCTTTAATTAATTTCAAAGCGTTATCGTATTTTTCTTGATCAGTGGCGTCTAAATTTCCAGTGATACTTTTTATTATAGAAACGATTCCGTTTATAAGTCCACGTTTTTCTTTATTATCGTACAAGAGAATTTGTATTTTACTATTTACTATGTCTAAAAAGTTTTCTAACATAATAAAGTTATTACTTAAAGTTTCTACATTTTTCTTATTATATTTATTCTCTAATTCTAATTTTAATTGATTATAGTGGTAAGTAAGATTATTATATGTTTCCTTAATTCTATCTAGATTGAGCTTAACATAGATGTACTTATTATTAGTTGAGATTAATGCATTTCCTAGTTTCAGGACGTTAATTCCGGCGTTGTGTCTTTCGTCTTTGAGGTCGATGGTTGTTGTTGTTCGTATGAGTCTGTAAATTGACGGAGAGGTTTTAATTTGTCAATTTTTACCTTTCTGTTCGTGTCAGTTATTACTTGGGCCCTATCTTTTACATACGTTTTAATTTGTTGTTTTTGGTAACGGGGTTTCTCGACTTTACCAGTGTTTCTTTTGGCTTGTTCTTCGAATGCTTTATCTGGTAATTTAATACTATCAACCTGTGACGTGGCGTATTTCTTTTTGCTGTTATCTAATAATAATTTAGTTTCATCGTAATTTTTTTTCATAATTTCTTTGTGGGTCTGAACGTAATTATCAGTAACGATTTCGGGAGAAATTTCTTCTTTTATTTCATTATAATGGCCGAAAAGTATTTCATTGGGTGTGCGTTTGATAACGGAGTGAATTGTCTGGTTATAAGCTTGAAGAGCATAACGGACTTTATTACTAATGTTTAAATCGTTGAAATCTTTATTTTGTTCCAGTATTCTAACATGTTCTATTATTGTTGAATGGAACCTTTCGATATTACCGTTACTTTTTGGATTATTGACGCTAATGAGGTGAATACGAATATTTTTGGTTGATAAAAAGTTGTAGATCAGCTGGTTGTTAAATTGTAGGCCGTTATCAGATATTATTAATTTAGGAGTACCGAAGATAGAAAAATATTTTATTAATTTTTGTATTATAGTTATTGTATTGGTTTCGGACAAATGATAAATTTGTGCGTGCTTAGAGAAACTGTCGATTATTGTTAAGAATTTTTCTTTTTTTAATGATAAAATATCAATATGAATAATTTCGAGGGGCTTGGTCGCAGTTTGTGTTTTTATAATGGGTGTTTTTACGGGATTTCTTTCATATTTATTTTCCTGGCAAACATCACAGTTATTTATAAATTTAGAAACTGTTTGCTGCATATTTGGCCAATAATACTGCTGTTTTAATTTCTGATAAGTTTCAATTATGCCACGGTGGTTTGTTTTACCTAAATGATAGTTCTTTACAAGGTCGATTTGTTCGTCTGACGCTTCTATGTCTTGTAACTGATTCTTACAACTAGTCAAAATATAAGTGCCTGGTTGAAAGTGAATTTGCAAAATAGAATTTAACATTTTTTGGAATTGTACCGGAACGATACAATGATAATGTATTCCAGGTACGAGGTATTCTTTAATAAATTTTAAGAGAGTATTTTTAAAATTAGTCTTGTTTAAGTAAATATAAAATCTTTGTTTTTCGTGTCCAAACATTTTTTTTTTATTTCTACAGTGCTTTTCGAAGTTGTTTCTTTAAATATAATTTGGTTTTTACTGAAATTTATAGGAATGTCTTTATAGTGCAGGCCGTTGATAGGGGATTCGTCATCAGAATGCTACGTATAACTGTCGGTGTCCTTTTCAGCGATAACGGAGTTTGCATAAGTTTCGATACTATTCAGAGTAAAAACGTTGATTTGTATGTCTGTATTTTCAAAAATTTGTCTTAGTAGATTTTCTATATCAGACCAATTTTGTTTGTCTAGACCAGATGCAATTTTTGGCATGTTAATTGAATTAATATTGTTTTCGATTAGATAATGTCTTAATTGTATTAAACAGTTTTTAATGAGCTAGTTGAAATACAATCGCACTTAATTTTTTTAAACTGCAATTTTATATGCCAGGTTGATAAAAGTATTTCAGGTAATGTAAGCATCATCAAATATCATGCAATCTTTAATTTGTTTTATTGGTATGTTAACGCGATGTCACTAGTGAAATATGTGCTCTTATTGACTTTCTTCGTTTGTATCATTGTGAACTTCACAAGGATCAAGATATTCAGCTTCGGAACATGTTTTTTTTTTTCGTAATAATTCAACTAATTTAACTTACACAACCTACAAAATGTGATGTCAACAAAATCACAATACGGGTTAACCGCCATCTACAGGGTTTTCATCTAACACTTTAGGTCTCCAAAGCGTTTACACGCAGTTTGAAACTTGGCCTAAACTGGGTCAGGTCACATGAAAAAGAGACCTGACCTAAGCTAGGTCAGGTGGCCTACTAAGTGTTTACAGCATGGCGTCCTATAAGGTATAGGTCGAATATAGGGTATAGGACGCGGCCTAAACGATGGGTGTAAACTAGCTCAATATCTTTTAAATTTGGCTCGTCAAAATAAATCTCTTTTGAAATTAAATGTATTATTAGTCTAGGTGATGTTTGTACGGCGATGTTATTTACTATTTTTATTTTTTCTATATTGTTGGTGGTGTGGTACTTTTCGTTAATCTGTTTTGCGAAACCTTGACCCATTTTAAAATCTTGTGAAACGCAATGAATTATGGGTTCCTTGTGGTCAAAAATATTTGAAGTTTTATAATTTATCTCGAAAGGTTTCGGAATTCTGGATAAGTAATCTGCGACGTAATTTTGTTTACCTTTTTGATACTCTATGTCATAATTGTATTGTGATAATTTCAATTTCCAACGTATGAGTTTTGAATTTGGTTCTTTTAAACTGTTTAGCCAAATAAGGGGTTTATGATCCGTAATCAGTTTAAATTTCCGGCCATACAAATAGTGATGAAAATGTTTCGTGGCCCACACGATAGCAAGTAATTCCTTTTCGGTGGTCGAATAATTTACTTCATGATCGTTGAGAGTGCGACTTGCGTAGGCTATAGGTAGATCTTTACCGTTTATGTTTTGGGATAAGACTGCTCCTAAAGCGAAATTTGATGCGTCGGTCGTTAAACGGAGTTGTTTCGAAAAATCAGGATACTGTAATATTGGTGCGTTTCAGAGTAGTAATTTACATTTTTCGAAGCACGAAATGTATTCTTTGTCATCAATATTAATTTTGGCGTCTTTCTTTAAGCATTTGGTAAATGGTTTGGTTAATTTGGAAAAGTCTTTTATAAATCTACGGTAATAACCAAGAAAGCCTAAAAATGATTTAATTTCTTTTTGAGTCTTTGGAAGAGTAAGTTTTTTAATAGTTTCAATTTTATCTGGATTCGGTTTAATGCCCTCGGTAGTAATTATATGTCCAAGATACGCACCTTCTTTTCTTAGAAATTCGCTCTTATCTAGTTGTAATTTAAGATTCGCCTCTCTTAATCTTTGGAAAACAATTTTGATGTTTTGAATGTGTTCTTGTAATGATTTGCCCAAAATAGTTATGTCGTCCAAATACACAAAACAAATTTTATTAATGAGGTCTTTTAAAACAAAATTCATTAGTCGCTGGAAGGTACTTGGTGCGTTCTTGAGGCCAAATGGCATTCTAAGGAATTCAAAGTGTCCTTGATCGGTAGAAAAGGCTGTTTTTTCTACTGAATCAGAATCCATTTCGATTTGGTGGAATCCGCTTTTTAAGTCAATGGTACTGAAATAATTACATTTACCAAGTTGGTCTAAAATGTCCGCGATATCGGGTATCGGAAATTTATCGTCGATAGTTTTTGAGTTTAGTTTGCGGTAGTCAATAACCATGCGAAATTTTGTTTCACCCAAAGCATCCTGTTTTTTGGGAACAATCCAAATTGGGCTACTCCAAGGGGAGTATGAGTGTCTAATTATGTCCTGATTTAACAATTTATTGATTTGTTTGTTAACTTCTTCCTTGTAGATAACCGGATATTTATATGATATTTGATAAACTGGGGTTTCGTCGGTTGTCCTAACTTTGTGTTTTATCACATTTGTAAAAGTTAAGTTTTTGTCGTCATCGATAATCAAATCTTCGAATTCTTTAAGAATTTTATTTAATTCTTTGATTTCTGTGTTATTTAAATGATCTGTTCTGAGGTTTAATTCTTTTGAAATTTCTTGACAATTCATTTCTAATTTGTTTTTGTGAAAATAGCTAAATTTAAATTTACGTTTACCTAATAAAATAGATTCATCTGAATAACTAATTTTCGCTTTTAACAACTTTAAGCCAGAATTTCCTATTACAATATCAAAATCTTTATGGAATTCAAAAATGAAGCATTTTATATTTTTCTTAAGTAATTCAACAAATGTGAATTGGGTACCGGTTGAAACAGCATTTGCGGTTTGTATCTCGAAATGTTCATTAAAAATTTTGAATTTGTTTTTATTTTTGTGAACGAAATTTTGACTAATAAAATTTTCGGAAGATCCGGTGTCAATTAATACACGGCAATTTTTAAATTGGATAAATGGTAGACGTGAAGTATAGTTTGCTAAGGTTTCAACTCTTCTAAGAGTTCTATGGGAAAATTTTCGGTTTGTGACTCTAGTTCGTTGTTTGTTTCAATGTTTTCTTCATCGTTTGTTTGGTCGTAATCATAGTGTTCGAATAGTTGATTGTCATTGTTGGGGTCTACAAGGGTTTCAGTATTACTGTCTAGCATTTGTAAGTCCTGTCTCTGTCTTTTTTGTTGCGGTCTAAATGTGTTTGTGCTGATGGACATAGGTTGAGGATAATTGTTTATTCTTGGTTTAGGGTGTATCGGTTGACTAGGGAAATTTCGTTGTTGCTGAGGATATCGGAGCATTGGTGATCGATATTGATTTTGATTTGGGTAGGAATTTTGGTTTTGTGTTGCAGTTTTATAAACAGGTGTTGGGACGTTTATCTTTGGTTTGATAGTGTTTTGTTTGTGTATGTTTGTGTGAATGTACTGGAAGTCATTTTTGATTAAATTCTGGATATCATTTAAAGATTTTGGATTTCTAGCGGCTAACTGACTTCTATATGGCTCTCTGCAATTTATTATAAAATTATGTGACGCATAACTAGACATGAATGTAGCTAAATTGTCGAAGCCAGCACCAAACTTTAATTTTAATAAACTTATCAATCTTTTGAAAATGTCTTCGTATTTATCGAAGTACAAGAATATGTCTTCGTTAGATTTTTGATCGAGATGTGATAGTTCTGTTAAGAAATGAACTTCATTTCTTTTATCACCATATTCATCAATTAGTAATTCTTTTAAAGATTTCCAGTCAGTATACGTTTTGGTGGCTAGTTTTGTATTGGCTTCTTTAGTTATTTTCTTTCGAATTGTATGCAAAATTATTCGTTTAATAATTGCAGATAAATTTTGTTTATCGATTATTTCGATCATTTCATCACAGATGTTAATAAAGTGCGCGAGGGTGCCAGTGCTCCCATCATATTCGGGTATGATATCTATTAGTTCTTTAATGTCGTTAGGGATTCTGGGGATTAAATTCAAAGTGGCTGGTGGATTCATTGTGTGTGTATGTGATATTTAAATAAAATGATGTAAATATTAATTTGAATAAATATGAAGTTGTTTAACAACAATGAATAGTAGAATGTAATAAACTTGTAAATATTAATTTGAATAAATATGAAGTTGTTTAACAACAATGAATAGTAGAATGTAATAAACTTACATTAACATTAATAATAAATTCACGACGGCCAATTTCATGGTCTTTGTGGAGTGAATTTGGGATGGTTCCTGATGTCCGCTCAGGTGGTGGGGTCGAGATGTCTTCTACGGACGATCCGCTTCTGGTGACTCTCGGAATTAACGACGATATGATCAGCCTTTCTTCGTCGGAAGTTTGTGTGGGTGTAGAGGGTCTTGTAGCCTGGTACTTCTGGATTTGGTTCCACTCTTTGAAGTGTGAAATCTTCAAGGAATTGATCTCACCAATAATTGTCGTGGTGAGATTTCGGACTTCTGAACACTCAGGGAACTTGATGGTTCGTGGATGCCGCGTTTAACACTTAAAAGTGACGACTTGAACTCTTCAACGAATTGGAGATTCGAATTTCGAAAATCTTCGGAGTTTTAAAGCCTTTTGGGCATCCTACCGCGACTGCGCCAATTAAATCAATGGAATACAATTTAATGTTTTTAAAAAGTTTTTATTTTAAAGTACAAGATACAACAAGATATGATATGAACTTTATCTCTCTACAGACCGACATAAACTCTGCTTTACATGTCTGAGATGAGCTATTTAACTACTTAGGTGGTATGACATTTGTGCTGTATAGGGTTTAATGTTACTTAATGGAAAGTTACCAGGAATGATGCAACAAGGGCTGGGCATCTACATAATTTATATATATATATATATATATATATATATATATATATATATATATATATATATAGCATCCCATTTAAAAAAATATAACTTTGTGTTGTAAGATGAGAACCACTGGTTAAAAAAAATATTTCTTCTCTAATCGGTTATCCCCTTGGTCTTCTATAAGATTGTCTTATAGTGTGTTATTGTATCTTTAATAATATAGAAATTATTTGAGGTAGCTCGTTTTGCTGTTTGTGG